>CAIGQZ010000217.1:8137245-8168953 GCA_903798205.1 Danio tinwini | reverse complement strand
TATATATATATACATACATATACACACACACACACACAATATTTTTTTCAGTGTAATAAATAACACGTATTCTGATATACAAATATTACAAAGTCTAATTTAAAACACAATCTCAAATAAACTAACACAGAGATATTGACTCTCCAGCTTTATCCAAACAAAAATTTAATTTATTGCTTATAATTAGAAGCTTTATGCAGCTAAAGGGAAGCATTGTGTGATACATTGTTACCCACATTACCCATACTGTGTGATGCATTTATCTCACATTTTCCTGACCTCTCTATTTATATGTAGAATTGCTCTCTGGTTTTCTCAAAAACGTTATGGTCAAATCCAAATATTTGTGCGCTTCCGTGTATCTGTCCCTTAAGACATGACTCTG
Source organism: Danio tinwini (assembly GCA_903798205.1). NCBI lineage: Eukaryota > Metazoa > Chordata > Actinopteri > Cypriniformes > Danionidae > Danio > Danio tinwini. The sequence continues at coordinate 8,168,568 of CAIGQZ010000217.1, read as the reverse complement.
GTAAATGCATAAACCAGCATGTGTCAATTTGGTCCATATCTCACCTGCACAGAGCGTCCAATCTTGCATTTCTTTCCATCACAAACACACAGTCATACCGGCTCTTCTTCTCCAATGTCAACAATGGCAATTCTCTCGTCAAACGTAGCTTTAATTTCCCCAGTGTATGGCAGGGATTAGTACAGTGATCTGTCTTCGGGGTCATTCAGGGAAACACATTCGGAGGGTCTTTACGGTTTGCTTTTATCTCCTCTCCTCTCAGATCTGTGGCTCTTTTAAATGAGGAGGCCTGCTTGGAGACCAGCGGGGAAATGGTTAAAGCTATATCTAGACACCAATCTTTGACATTTTGATGCTGGGTTTCTACTATCTCGCCGCTGGGACTGAATGTTCAGGCCATGTGAAATGATTATGCTTCCAAAGGCCTATCAGGTCACAGATAAAAAGTCAAGATGTGGTTGATTTGGGACTCAGAGGGAACTAAAACTGATGCTGATTCTGGAAACTAAACTCAAAGCTGCTGGGGATCATTTTGTGCTTTGATTTTATAAGTTGGGTAAAAAAAAAAACACTTTAAGGAACAATTCCCACAGTTTACTATTGCCTAATAATATATTAACTGTTTATTAGCATTTATAAAGATATTATTTTTCATCCCATTTTCTACCCAATTCCTAAACCCAACTACTACCTTTCCAGTGGTGGAAAGAGTACTGAAAAATCATACTCAAGTAAAAGTACCATCACTTGCCTAAAAATATAGAGCAATTAGAGTAAAAGTATCTGTTGTGAATATTGAAATCTGGTGACTGTGGAGACCATTTGAGTACAGTGAACTCATTGTCGTGTTCATGCGCTCAGAGATGCTCTTCTGCATACCTCGGTTGTAACGAGTGGTTATTTGAGTTAGTGTTGCTTTTCTATCAGCTTGGACCAGACTGGCCATTGTCCTCTGATTTTCGCATCAACAAGGCATTTACTCCCACAGAACTGGAGCTCACTGGATATGTTCTCTTTTTCAGCCCATTCTCTGTAAACTTTAGAGACGGTGAAGCGTGAAAATCCCAGTAGATCAGCAGTTTCTGAAATACTCAGACCAGCCCGTCTGGCACCAACAAACATGCCACATTCAAAGCCACTCAAATCACCTTTCTTTTCCATTCTGATGGTCAGTTTGAACTGCAGGAGATCGTCTTGACTTGTCTACATGCCTAAATGCATCAAGTTGCTGCCATTTGATTGGCCGATCAGAATTTTTTTGCGTTAACGAGCAGTTGGACAGGTGTACCTAATAAAGTGGCCGGTATGAACTTGAATGTCGCATATGTAATGTGCATATATTGTCATATATTAGATTTCTATGTGGGATTAGGGTTAGGATTAGTGTAAATTGACGTGAACTTGCAAAGTTTTTTATAGTCAGGAGAATGTGTTGGTAGAGCACCATCAGTAGATATTAAGCATACTCTAATAACAATTAGTTGGAATGTAGTTGTACTACAACTTATAATCAACAAAATCTGCTAAACAAACTAAAAGAAAGTGATACCAAAAATATTTCCATTAGTTGTTTTAGTTGATATGCAAATTTGGAAACATAACTACAGTGGTTGTTGCAATATATTATTGGTATTGGCTTACTGCAGTGGTTCTCAAACTGTGGTACATGTACCACTAGTGGTACGCGGACTTCCTGCTAGTGGTTTGTGGAGGAATTAAATGTCATATGTACATGCTAAATAAATTGCAAAATTGATCAAAAATTATTTATACATGAATATCATAACATATAGCCTATATTTCTGAGGTCCAGGCAACATTTACAGGTGTTGATGAATTGGCTACTATATGTTAATACTTTACATTTCAGTACAGCAGTTTTTTTTTTCACTTTTTAAGAACAGTAACCCACATTTTATTTTTTTTTAAAAAAGCACATTTTAATTTAAATGTTGACATTTTTTTTTACATATAAGCACAGTACTACAGTGTTTAAGGGCACCTATTTTACCCCTTTTTTAAGATGTAATAATAATATTATGGTTCTTCTGAGTGTGCCAGTTTAGGTTCAGTTCAAAACACAATTCAGATTTTTTTATTATGATGTGTTAAAAAGTGTCATTTTGGGGGCGTGTACACAGTTTGCTGTTTTAGGGGCGTGTTGCTTCATATGAAAATTAGTTTCGACTTCCCACCCAACTTAACAAGGGGGCGGAGCCAAAAGCTCCCCCGCTTTGTGCATTGCAATAGACAGGCAGACAGAGAGAAGCAACATGAGTGAGAGTACCAGCCAGCTGTACATGTACGACACAAACCAAGCAGAAAGTACAAAATCATTTGTGTCTTTGTAGAGTTTTACAGCCAACTGTGTGCTAGTTTAAAGCTCCGAGCTTGTAGCCTACACCGAGACTAATAAAGCACAGTGAATTAACTTTGACTGAAGGGCATCACACACCGGATGTACCGCAACACGGCGCATGACAGTTGAAAGTATCGCACACTTGCAGCGTCGGTGTGTCACCTGTTAGAAACTTATGTTTAGAATTCAGAAATGCATGCCGCTGCGTGGCGCAATGCTGCGTGTCGCCAAGCGGCGCTTCTGGTGTACGACCTGCTTGAGGCTATAACTAAAGGGCGTCATACACCGGACGCGCCGCTCAGAGCCATGACGCGGCACACCAGACACGCACATTCGCATGTTATTTAAAATTAAACTATTCAGATAACGCTCTGTGGCGCGGCAGAAATATGAACAGTGTCCTGAGCAGGGCCAGCGCGTCCATAGAGGCGACCTAGGCGGCAGAATAGTGAGCAAACCCCACGGTCGCCACTTTCATCCGCGACAACGCGAAATGCATGGCGCTGTGCGTCGTTAGTTCGTTATTTCCAATGGAGGGACGAGCACGTGAGGCAACACGCTCGCACTTTCCAGCTGCACCTAGTTAAGATGACAGGGAGCTTCTGTGACCGCGGGAAATGCAAACCGCTGAAGTTTAAGGAAGACACAATGAAAAGTACACATGTATGCAAACCCACCAAAACTCACAAACACTGGCGGCAAGGAGAGCAATGACGTGGTGAATGTTGAGCCCAATGAGCCTTACATCTAAAAATAGAGCAAGGGTGTTTCTTTGGTGACGTCGCTTTGACTCACACGCTGAAAATGGTGGACGTGAAACAACATACTGAGGAGATGGTAATGGCCACCTGTCAATCAATATTGGTGGGCGGGGGGACCGCACTCCTACGTCAAGTTGTGGTCGATCTCAAAACCGCTCCAATTGTTCCACCGTTTTTATGTTGTTAAATTGAAAAAAAAGCATGGAGTGTGTTTATATCACCCCAATATGACGGTCTATACACTATACCTACACATATGTCTGTCCAAACTGCTTGAAAAGTAGATTTCTCACCATAGGTGCCCTTTAATGTTCAGACTATTTATAATATTTATAATGCGGCTGACAATAATATTCTTAATAATAGGAATTCATCTGCCACGTTTTTAATAATAATAATAATAATTCCTTACATTTATATAGCATTTTTCTGGGTACTCAAATCGCATTACACAATGGTGGGTGGGGGGGGGGGGACTCTCCTCATCCACCACCAGTGTGCAGCATCCACCTGGATGACGGGACAGCAGCCATTTTGCACCAGACCGCACACCACACACCAGCTGATTGGTGAAGAGGAGACAGAGTGGTGAAGCCAATTATGATATGGGGAGGGTTAGGAGGCCATGATGGACAGAGTGGGCAGTGGGCAGATTTGGCCAGAATGCCGGGGTTAAACCCCTACTCTTTTTCGAAGGACTTTCTGGAATTTTTAATGACCACAGAGAGTCAGGACCTCGGTTTAACATCTCATCCGAAAGACGGCGCTCACTGAGCAGTATCGAGTCCCTGTCACTATACTGGAGCATTAGGACCCACACAGACCGCAGGTTGGGTGCACCCTGCTTGCCTCACTAACACCACTTCCGGCAACAACCTAGCTTTCCTATGTGGTCTCCCATCCAGGACTGGGCGCAGCCCTGCTTAGCTTCAGTGGGGGACCACGTGAGAGTTGCAGAGAGCTAGCTGCCGGTTTTTGAACTGTGCAGAGCTGTAGCTGCTTTACTGGGCCTACTATGCTACCATTTTTTTTCTGAGGTGGTACTTGATGAAAAAAGTTTGAGAACCACTGGCTTACTGGATTTGACTGAATTTGGAAATTGCAATATTTTGGATAAGTCTTGCTTAAATGCTGCTGCCTATGTAGGCCGCTCACTAGATTTGGAGCATGTACCGAACCTTGTGTCATATTATGCATGGTTTGTTTATGAAAGCATTATGCTTTATAAGATTTTAATGTGATGTTGTTTCCACTGCAGTCTGCAGTATGTCAGAAGCTTGTTAATGCGATATGATTATCTCCAGCGAGCTAACACTATTATGTCCGTGTTAAATACATCACAATTAAGTATTCATTCATGTTAGACCGCGGTCCTGCTCGTTGTAGTCTATCTTAACTACTTTCTGCATTAAACATTCTGCATTAACTTATCTCCCATTCTTCATGTTGAATCCCGCTGTGTGCTGTAATATGCAGAATCTGAATTTTTAATAAGTACACTCATTTTGACATGGGCGGCTGGTTTTTATGGACATGATATGAGGGTTTTAATCCTTCATAATATCGTACTAGATCTTCAGCCGTCAGCAGGTCTCTGAACGTGTTCTCTATTATGCCATATTAGAATGGAGAGAAGCATATCGGTGCAGCTTCACGGTGTAAAGTAGTTTAATAGTTCACCATCAGAGCCTGAGTCTTCCCACTGCACATTCAGGGACGTAGGGTTGCTGATTGATATGGAAATGTTGACCTGTTCCCAGTGCGTAACTGTGTTAGTAGAGTTGTGCCAGGACAAATCATGCATGCATATTAACTTTTAAAGTTGGATTGTATAATGTCTAGACGAGGAGCATCGCTAAACCGAACTAAAACTTTTTCTATGTTGTTTCCCAAACACTTTCTTTAGCTGCGTCCCAATAACCACACTATGCATGTATGCACTTCTGCACTCGTCCATGTAGTGTATGAGTTTAGTGTCATCCCAAATGGAACTCTTTGGATGAAATGGAACATTTTAAGACGGAACAAAATCAAAAATGTACTCGTATTTTTATACGCTTGCAATAAACAATATATCCGGTCACTTCATTATTTTGTAAAAATTTATTTGCCCTTATAATCTTTTATGAAATATTATAACCATTCCCAGGGCAGCATGGTGGCACAGTGGGTAGCACGTTCGCCTCATGGCAAGAAGGTCACTGGTTCGAGCCTCAGCTGGGTCAATTGGCATTTCTGTGTGGAGTTTGCATGTTCTTCCTGTGTTTGCGTGGGTTTCCTCCGGGTGCTCCGGTTTCCCCCACAAGTCCAAAAACATGTGGTATAGGTGAATTGGGTAAGCTAAATTGTCCGTAGTGTATGTGTGTGAATGAGTGTGCATGGATGTTTTCCCAGTGGGCATCCGCTGCGTAAAACATAAGTTGGTGGTTCATTCTGCTGTGGTGACCCCAGATTAATAAAGGGACTAAGCCAAAAAGAAAATGAATGAATAACCATTCCTCCTCAAAACAAATTTTCTTGTCTTCTGGTCACATGGAATGCCTTTAGGGTGGGGCTATTAGTATTTAGTGTCTCATTTCTTCTCTGAATTCATCCATTCATCAATCTTCCTTCATTTTGTTAGCAACATCCATCTTCCAGCAATCCAATTGGTTCCCAAATGACAAAATCATGCACCGCTCTACTTTTTTTTTCCTTCTCATTTTAAAAGCAAGGAAAAGCTTATTCATGCTTTCATGACCTCTCGGTTAGATTACTGTAATGCATTACTAGGCGGTTGCCCTGTTGGCCTAATTACCAAACTTCAGCTGGTTCAAAATGCAGCTGCTAGAGTGCTTTCTAGAACAAAGAAATATGATCATGTTACTCCAGTTCTTTCATCATTGCATTGGCTCTCTATTAAATATTGCATAAATAAAAAAATAAAAAATTGACTACCTACAAAGCCCTGAACGACTTAGCTCCCCAGTATTTGAGGGAGCTCCTGGTGTATTATAGCCTCTCACGTCCTCGCTGCTCAATTAATTCTGGACAATTGATTATTCCCAGAATATCAAAAATCAACTGTAGGCGGTAGATTTTTCTCATATCTGGCGCCTATGGAACAGCCTTCCTAGCACAGTTCGGGAAGCAGACCCAGTCTGTCAGTTTAAAACTAGATTAAAGACACATTAGCATACACATAAAACACAAATGCTTTTCAAATCCAAATCCTCTAAAGGATTGTTAGTCTGCATTATTTTGGGCAACCATTACTGGAAACACTTCCCAAAAGACATTATAATTTGAATGGCATCTGCGCTTATGTTAGTTTGTTTTTATTATTCCCGAGGTTTCAATCCTGGACCAGCCCGTAACCTGAGTAGCTGCTGTGGAGGTCATGGAGTGCCACGGAACAGCTTAGAAGTCAATTGTCCAATTACTTTTGGACCCTTAACAAGTGGGAGGCACATTTGCAAACTGTTGTAATTCCTACAGTGTTCATCTGATTTAGATGTAAATACCCTCAAATTAAAGCTGACAGTGTGGAGTTAAAGCACGTCTTGTTCGTTTCATATCAAATCTATTGTGTTGCTGTATAGAGCCTTAAATGTTAGAATTGTGTCGATGTCCAAATATTTATGGACCTAACTGTATATACTGTATAGGTATCGCATCTAAGTTAGACACTCCAGTATTTTGAAAACACCACTACTACCTATGCACTGCAGAGGCATTTATAACCATCTGATTATGAGATTAGATTTTGCTTAGAATGCTGAAAAATCTGCTTAAACCAGCCAGAGCGGGTTTTCTGGTATGAGTTGTCCAGGCTCTTCTGATTTGCTGGTTTTAGAGGGGTTTTATGCACCATTCAGCAGCTGTTGTATAAAAAAAATATATAAGCTGTTAAGAGCCAGTTAAGACCAGCAAACTTTCTTTTCCTCAGCAGTGTAAAAGCTAGAGGTCTATGTAGGCAGCAGACAGCAAAAGAGTCTCACTTAGTATTGGAACAGAGCCACTGTGTTGAAGCAGATAAAGGCAAGTGGAAAAGAGAGAGAGAGAGAATTTGCGTACATTTATTTGACAATGCACACAGCGCTCTCCTATAATTGGAAATGTTGAAAGGATTGAGGAAATTTTCCATATTCATAATTCAGTAAATGGTTTATTTCTGCCAGAGTCCTTTATGCAACAGAACCTCAGATAACAACATGAAAATAGGCTTAAAGAAGCGAGTTTGGAAATGAGGAGCAGTCTGCGTCTCAACTATTCACCTGCGCGCTATTAAGGAAAGGTAGCGCTTAAATTGGATTTCAATCAGACATTCATTCGAAAGCTTTAGTCCAATAAGAATGAGCATCAGAAAAAAATGCTGCATCAAATAGAGGGAGGATGATAGCGTATAAAATGCTGCCAAACGTCTGTGCGTAGCTTTGGTGTCAGAAGTAATGAAGAAATATATGCGCCGTTGGGTTTTTACTCCGTTTGTCAAGTGTGTGAGAAACACAATAATGCTGCTAACTTTAGCATATTAGCGCTGATGAAGATGCGCTCATGTGTGGAAATCAGAGGTCTTTGCCCACTGACGTGATTCTCTGCATTAGCATCTGTTGGGCCATACGAGCGCAGATAAACCTTTAACCATGCCCATGGATCTTCATTACTGCATGCCAGTTAAAACCGCAATTACTGCCAAATGTCTCTGTTAGCCAGATGCTACGTTTAAGTGTCACCACTGCAGGGATGCGTTTAGGTCAATATCATCAAAAACGCCTGAGCAAGACAGTTTCGAGGACAGTCAGAAATGTTTAGCTAGTCAAGAAATTTGATTATGGTGTGGTAAATTATTTTAAAAAGTGTGGGCTGGTGAAGTTATATATATATATGCGGCGACACAGTGGCGCAGTAGGTACACAGCAAAAAAATCAGTGTACATTTAACTCAATTTGAGTTTAACTTGACACTACTTGGGTGTACATATGACTCCCTCCATTTTGGAGATGAAATAACACTTTCTAAAGTATAAAATTTGTACATTACTCTCAGAGTTCGTTTTAATACAGTAAAAGTTTCTTACATCGAACTGTAGTGTGTGTGTTACCCTTCAAAGGGTTAATATGTTACCTTTATTCCTATATTACCAATTGGTGTGTGTGACCAACACAATCTCACGGCAATTCGTAAATTTTGATTTAGTTAACTTGTATGAATTTGTACGATCTAATTCGTACAATCTAGTACGATTTGCTCATCACCCAATGACAGTTGGGTTTAGGGGCGGGGTTGGGTGCCACGCCTCCTTTTTAAAATCGTACATTTTCGTACGACTCAACTCCACTAATTAGCCACTAAACTGACAAAACTTAAAATACTTACGTTTTCTCATGAGATCAGGCTGGTGTGACACATAACAGTGATCAAATATGTTAAAAATAGTTTTAATTTATTAAATGTTCATTAATCTTTTCAGAAATAATTTCAATACATACATTTTAAAATGCAACAAGACATGTTTCAAGTTTACATAAAACATGCTGGTTTGATCACTGTTTGTCTGAAAGAACCGGTTCGAGTAAAAAAAACCTGGACTTCCCATCACTAGTGGGAAATACATTGCATATTGGGTTAAAGTTTAACACTGAAAAAAGAAGCCTCTAAAATGTACGCTCTTTCACACTCGTGGACTAATTTGTACTCCGGTTTTAACACTAAACACCAAAAAAAAATAAAAAAATCACATTGTATATTTAACACTGGAATTTTTGCTGTGTAGTGGTGTCACCTCACAGCAAGAAGGTTGCTAGTTCAAGCCTTGGCTGGGTCAGTTGGCGTTTCTGTGTGGAGTTTGCATGTTCTCCCTGCGTTCGCGTGGGTTTCCTCTGGGTGCTCTGGTTTCCCCCACAGTCCAAAGACATGCTGTACAGGTAAATTGGGTAGGCCAAATTGTCCGTAGTGTATGAGTGTGAATGTGTGTGCATGGATCTTTCCCAGAGATGGGTTGCGGCTGGAAGGGCATCTGCTGCGTAAAACAAATGCTGGATAAGTTGGCAGTTCATTCTGCTGTGGTGACCCCAGATTAATAAAGGGACTAAGCCGAAAAGAAAATGACAATGGTCACATGTTTCGATTGTTTAAAAATATACAGTTGAAGTCAGAATTATTAGCCCCACTTTTTTTTCTTTTTTAAATATTTCCCAAATTATGTTTAACAGAGCAAGGAAATTTTCACAGTATGTCTAATAATATTTTTTTCTTCTGGAGAAAGTTTTTTTATTTCTTATTTGTTTTATTTCGGCTAGAATAAAAGCAGCTTTTCATTTTTAAACATCATGTTAAGGTCAAAATTATTAGCCCCTTTAAGCAAATTTTTTTCCTATAGTTTACAAAACAAACCATCATTATACAATAACTTGCCTAATGACCCTTACCTGCGTAATTAACCGTAATTAACCTAAGTAACCTAGTTAAGCCTTTAAATGTCACTTTAAGATGTATGGAAGTGTCTTGAAAAATATCTATCAAATATTATTTACTGTCATCATGACAAAGATAAAATAAATCAGTTATTAGAAATTAGTTATTAAAACTATTATGTTTAGAAATTTGTTGAAAAAATCTTCTCTCTGTTAACCAGAAATTGGGGAAAAAAATAAACAGGAAGGATAATAATTCTGGGGGGGCTAATAATTCTGATTTCTACTGTGTGTATATATATATATATATATATATATATATATATTTTTATATATAGATTTATATATTAATTACTCCGCGTAATGAGGTGTGCACATTCCTAATTATCATTATTATCATCATTATTATTATTATTATTATTTTTATTCTGCAAAACTTGCCTCCATCAGAGTGACAATATTCAGGTGTGTCTGGCGTTCATTTAAACAGTGTAACATGACACAATTAAATATCTAAACAGTACATAAAATGATATATTCAACAAAATAAAGTCAATCCAACAGTTATTATTAGGCCCACACAGAATCTGCACGCGCAGAATTCAGCAGATTTTCACAGATTTTTAGCTCATCATTAATTCTGTTTATTTACTTGAGTAAATGTGTGTAAATCTAAATTTATTCAGTTTTTAAATGAATTACGGTAATATTATTGACTAATATGAAAATGTTCATCTGATTTATGTACAATGTAGTTTAATATTTTCTGTCTTTTAGTAGATCTATTATATGAGAGACTTGCTTTGTTTACCAAATAAAGTGAATCTAACTGGATTTGCATTGTAAACATTAAATAAAAGTTACAAAGGTATTACTTTTTATTTCACATAATAAGGTTTTAGCTATGAGATTTCCAAAATAATACAGCAGAAATCCGCAGATTTTAACCAAAATTCTTCGCAGAAATTGCAAAAAACGTCCTCAGATTCCGTCTGGCCCTAGTTATTATCAATAAAGTAATAGGAGAAGAAAACAAGAGAACAAATAATATAAATAAAATTATAATATAATTAGTATTATACAACAAATTTCTGTTTTTTTTAATCGTTAGCTCTTAAGACCTAATTTACTAATTGTTTGTGTGTATTCAAATGCATTTAGTTACTGCGGAAAATTATATATGTTTTTGTTAAATGTAAATGTAAAGCCTGCAGATAAAGGTTGATCTAGTAATCGGTTCTACTCATTATAGTGTCTTATAATTGCACAAAATGGCACATATTGTCAGTTTATGAGCTGAAAATGCATCATAAAAGCATGTAGTTGTGCAAATAGATTAAAAAGGCTGCAAATCCATGCTTTTTTTCAGAATCAGAAGCAGTGTGAGCAAATTAATAAAACTGGATTGATCTATTAATCTGATTAGCACTTTTAAAACCAAAAACAAAGAGTGTGAATGAAAAATACATGTGGTTTGGGTTGCTGACATGCATGCGATACATACAGGACTACAATCTACATGAATATATTAATGTATGATTCAGTGTAAGCTTCTATTCATACAACAAAAACTAATCCCAAGTACATGATGTTCTTAGCGTGCTGTATTTGTCAGCTACACCATTGCTATCAAAATCAACACATCTGTGCTGTGATTAAACCCCAACATACATGCAGACACATGTATATTTCATACATTTACATTTCTCTGTATGATTTCTGTTGGCAAGCGTCGAGCAAAACTGAAATGAAATGCATACATCTCATATTTACACATGCTCACTCCAGCTTCTCATAACTCAGAGATACTCAGCAGCGCCGGGTGCCAGCTGTGAATGAAGATACATTTGTTTTCCCAGAGATAATTAAGATTATGCTCTATTTGTCATGTTTTATGAAACTGTTTGTGGATTTTGCCATTGTTTATTCTCAGATTTTGTTCTTCAAAGAAAAACATGTCCCAAGGAAACCACCTTCCCACAGAAAGGGGTTTTCCGTGTATTATTGCATTGTAACTCAAGCCTAATACTGTTTGAAAGGTCATTGGAGCAAAGATACAAGGTCACTGACATTTCCAAACAAATCCCCATGGGTCAACGATAAAAGCACTCAATCAATCAATCTCTGATTCTTTTGAAGATTTTGAATAAAATACAACTATAATCCAAAAATATGATGACAGTAATAAGTTAAATAGCCTAAATAGCTTGCCGTACAACTTTGTGGACAACTTTGAAGAGAGGTCTTGATTCACTTTAAATGTAGACTACTGTACACTCTCAGAAAGAAAAGTACAGGAGCTGTCACTGGGGCAGTACCTTTTTAAAAGATACATATTTGTACCCAAAGAGTCCACAATGGTACCTCTAAGGTACATATTAGCACCCAAATGTACCTAAAAAGTACATTTGAGGTACCATTATGGACCCTTCAGGTACAAATATGTACCTTTTGAAAAGGTATTGCCCCAGTGACAGCTCCTGTACCTTTCTTTCTAAGAGTGTACATAGTACAACAGGAGTCTCAAACTCAGGGTGCTTTCACACCTACTTTATTTAGTTCGGTTGAATAGCACTAGGGTTCATTGGATGTAGCAATCGTACTCGAGTGCGCACTAAAAGCGGACCAAAAAAGCTTTCAAACAAACCCTGGAGCGGATCGTTTGTGGTGAGAACGTGGTCTGAACTAAAACAGACCCAAACGCAAAAAGTACTGCGCCTTTTTGGGCTAATCCAGCTGCTGTAGGTCGATGTGCTGTGCATTACGGAATGTGAAGGAAAAGTATGTGTTGCTCAGCACTAGAGAGAGAGGGGAAAACATTACCGGATGGGTCGTTGGTAATATTTCCGGAAGATGACCATGTTGCAGTTTAGCTAAATTAATTCACGCCTCCTCCATGCACCTTCGCCATTTGCAATGCCTTTCAACGACAGCCGCGCTTCATTCTCGAAATGTATAGTTTGCCTAAGTGATGTATACAAACTATATACTATAAGCAGGGATACAATCAGCCAGCGCAGTCGTCCCTCCATAGTGAAAAGCGACATTTTGTGTCTGCCTGTTTGTTTGTTTGCGGGAGTCCCATTGGCATTTTCCCGCACGTGAATTCTGACCAATCGAAAAACAGTTTAGGAAATATGTTCAACAACATCTGGCCAATGAGTGATGTGGATTTTGTCACATGAATGCATTTTGGTTCTTTTCAGCTGGTTCGGACCAAAGCAATCAGTGTGGTGAGAAAGCGACCCAAAGGCGGTAGAAAATGCTACAATGTATCATTTATTGCCCTTGGTCCGGACCAAATAAAGCGAACTACAGATGTGAAAGCACCTTCAATTTACCTGGGGGCCGCTAGAGGCAGAGTCTTGGTGAGGCTGGGCTGCATCAGGTTTTCCACAAGAAATTAATTATATTATAAATTATAATTTTTTTTATTTTAATTTTTTAGCTTATTTTGTGTTAAAAAATAAAGAGAGTTGAGCAGATTGGAATTTTAACACTAAATAAGATGAAAAAATAAACATAAAAAATTAATAAGAAAATAAATCAATCAGTAATAATTAGTAATAATAATAACAATAATAATAATAATAATAATAATAATTAGATTTACTGTTATCTGCCGTGCTGTTGTTACAGGAAAAAGTAGCAACACTGAGTTGTTGTCATTTGTTTTGACTACTTTTACATCATATAGAAATCTATATAAATTTTTTTTTTGCGTGAGGCAATGCAGATACAATGCTGGTAGAGCGATGCAAATGACCCACAAATAACATTGCGACCCTACAATTGGTCTGGGTTACCAGGGACTCTTATTGCTGATGGACAGGTGTCAATATGTGACTGCAGACGATTACATTAGGCTGCATTGAGTTCCCTACTTTTCTTTTATTACTTTGATTCCTTTTCTGCTCACTGCGCGCGAAACAATAACCACCAACCAATGAGAGGTATTGTAAAATTGTTCAGGATCAAAAGTTAAACATGAATTTTGCTTTAACTAGCGCATGGAGAGTACCGTCATGCCGTGTGCGCACACACAATCCACACAGCCTTCGCTGCACTCATTCACTCTCTCTCTCTCTCTCTCTCTCTCTCACACACACACACATGCAGATATTTACCGCGCACAAGTTAATGCCAAATCAATTAAAATTAGTGCAGGAAAAAGAAATATACAAATATCTTACATTTTCCAAAATAGGATCCAGCTCAAATTAAGCTGATTTAAATACATTTATATATTTATAATGTCCCGCTGGGCAGCATCTTAAAAAGCTTTTTTTGAAGTGTTGTGAATGAAGCGCGCTGGAACGAATGTCTGCGTGTGCCCAATAAAAACGAGGCAGCCAGCCAGACGCCGATGAAAACACTCCATGGCAATGTGGCTGTAACTTTCACTCATTAGGAAATGTTTCTCTGCCTGCGTCAAGCCCAGCCGATGTCCCGCCCCCAACAGCCATATACCCCACAGTGATTGGTGAGTTTGTTCAGTTACACACACACACAACACAGTAAAGTGCCATACATATCAAACTCGCGGGCTGCACTAACAGGGCCGGAGCAAGCCGAACTGCCACTCTAGGCAATGGACTAGCACGCCGCCCTTAACCCGAAAGTGAAAACGAACCTGACCAGTTCATAAAGTGAGGACGGGGGGTTGATGTTGCGGATGAGTCAGTATGTTGGGTTGGGCGGCGGGGAGCGTTTGCCGCCCTCACTATTATGCCAGACCCTAATTATGCAAGTGTTCTGTTGATGTTGTGGATGAAAGTCAATACGTTGGGTTGGGCAGCGGGGCGCGTTTGCGCCCTCATTATTATGCCGCTCTAGGCGGCCGCCTAGGTCGCCTCTATGGAAGCGCCGGCCCTGCGCACTAACACAATAATATCCAGCTGCAGGCCCGCAGGTTTGTAGTACACAGCATGTTGTTCCAATGTTTACAGTGCTGATCCTATACTTCTGGTTTTCTTCCCACCGCAGGCTCGCTTTCGTGTTTTAAAATGGCGGTCGGGTGAAATAAGCGTATTGGATGATTTTTAAAAGGGAAAATGAGCTACTCTATGTCCTGCACTGTCTTCAGGTTTCCGTTCAAATTATAACATACCAAACAAAAATAAACATTTCAAAACGCTTCATGGGAAATGACAGAAGGCATTTTAATCATGTTCCCTATTTTCAGGGCTAATAAATGCATATATCAGCAGGCGCTACAGGGTTAAGTTCCAAGCGAGACATTGATCTAAATAGGCCAGCTGGCATTCAAGCAAACGTGTAAATTTTCACAGGAGACACTTCCTTGAGCACAGGCCGACGTTCTGTCACTCAGGAAGTCTGAAGTAGTAAAGTGCAGCGCAGTCAGCCTCGCATCTGTCAGTCACCCGTCTGTCAGCGGCGTTCCCATCACACGCCGTCACTAAAACAGCTGGTGGTCGAGTGGAGGAGAGCCGAGGCGCTCGTTCATTTTCACAGCAGATGTTGGACACAAAGTGACATCGCTAACTTAATACATCAAATTATTTTTGTCTCCACCCATCCAAATGCTGCCCTACTTACTGGAACAGAGTAGGAGGGGAAATGATTTACTGATATATGATGATCCCAGTCTTGGATTGGACTTTAAGATTTATGTCTCACCAGCACAGCAAGAAATGCTTGTTTTGTTTGTATTGTTTCTAGTTTAAATATCGAAACACTCCAAAAACCTTTTCTAGATAAGCAAAACATGTTTTTGTTGTTTTCAGAAATAGTAAGTCAAAATTAAGTGGCTTTTGCTTAAAACAAGCTAAATAATGTGGCAAAGCGTTCTTGTTTTTGGTTTGAAATAAGTTGTAATAAGAAATAATTGGCAGATAAAAACAAAAAACAAACTTAAACTTAATTTTTACTTATTATTTCTAAAAAACAAATAATTTTTTTACTGTTTAAAAGTTTTTTTGCAGTGTGTATGCTAACTTGGGTTGCATAAAATATATAATTTCAGCATCAACATCCACAATAGGCTATTCACACAGAATGGGCCCTATCATACATCTGGCGCAATAAGGCAGAAGATGTATTTAGCACAATTTTATGCTATTTTCAGATCAGCGCAACCCAATTTTTTCACGTTTTGCGCAACGTTGTTTGAATAGCAAATCCATTTGCGCCACTCTGTGGACTCATGGGTGTGCTGGTCTATAAAGAAGGTGTGTCAATTGTTGGTGCATTGCTATTTTGAGGAACTGAAATGGACTCCATTGACCAATTAAAAGCAGGTCTAAAGTCCAGCGCAGAGCGCGTTAGGTAAGCGCCTATGCAAGTTTATACGCTTACACATTGCTTAAAATACACAGGATGAAGAGAAATACATAAATAACTTTACATATAAAAAATTTAAGGATTAACATGTTATAAAAAGTATTATTTTCTACATAAATATAAAAACCACTACCTCCATGCTGCCTTCTTCACCTTGGAGGGCTTTTTCAATTTATTCATTAAAATTTGCATTTGAATAAAGTTATTATTATTAGCAGTATTATTTATTACATGCATATTTATATTTGACTTACTAAAAACAAGTTTAGATTTGTCCGCTTGTCAGGTTTTGGAGACATATGCATCACCATATGGGGCATGTAAGAATAGGACGTGTGCTTGGATATAACTCACTTCGTTTTTGTCTATTCGTTATTATTGTTCATTTATTCATTTGCTGGGAATTAGAATTGAATTTAGAAATAGTTTTGAAACAAATCTTTGCGCTTAACAAACAAAATTAAATATGTAGATTAATGGATGTCTTCAGTGCAATGCATTTCTACCGTTTTCTTACTACACGAAAGGAAAGGAGTAAAGATTAAAAGTAAAGTAAAAAGAAAGTAAAGAGGCCGAATGGAGGAGGCTCATTCTTTATTCTTGCTGCAGATGGTCAGTTTATTGGTTTTCTCTCTAGTGAAACGTTCAGTTTTTCCACTTACAAAGTCTATGTGAATAGCAAATGTGCCATGTCGCGATGCAACTGACTCTTAAAGGGAATGGAAGATAAGACTCTCATTGGTTTAATGTACAATATGCTCAAAACACACCCAAAACTCATAAGGAGAATAGCACAGCCCTGTTAGACCATGCCTTGAAGCACAAACCATATTATTTGATTCTTAAAATAGCAAAAATGGATTCAGACACTTGCTTTTGCGCCATGCGCTTCAGACTTTGTGCTTAGATTGTTAAAAATAGAGCCCAATGTGTTTTTTTTTGGAGCTGAGGCAAGAATTGCAAGCCTGTTTACAGTGGCAAGTTGGCATGACAAAGATTTTATGTGATATCTTTTATTTTTTAATCATTCCTGACCTTTGTGTCTTGTGTTTTTAGACACAAATCTCCTATGTGAATGGTTGCTTATTGTGTAAACAAAGCAAGTGAGTTTAAAGCATTCAGGTGCAATAAAGTACTACATGTGTAGCTCTATTAAAGATTAATTGCATTTCAATTATATAGTAAAGACTGTAAAGTGTTATTTAACATTTAGTTATCAATATCTGTGTATAAATACCATTAAGAATTCACAGAAAGGGGCGACACGGTGGCTCAGTGGTTACCACTATTGCCTTAAAGCAAGAAGGTCGCTGGTTCGAGTCCCGGCTGGGTCAGTTGGCATTTCTGTGTGGAGTGTGCATGTTCTCCCCGTGTTGGCATGGGTTTCCTCTGGGTGCTCTGGTTTCCCCCTCAGTCCAAACACATGCGCTATAGGTGAATTAAATAAACTAAATTGGCCGTAGTGTATGCGTGTGAATGAGTGTGTATGGATGTTTTCCAGTACTGGTTTGCAGCTGGAAGGGCTGTGTAAAACATATGATGGATAAGTTGGTGGCTTATTCCACTGTGGCGACCCCAGATTACAGTTTTTCTCCATTGACTTGGCTCATTTCTTAAAACAGGAATTACATTCTCAATACTCTAAGATTGTTTTGAAAATCTTACAGTTCAGCACAACACTATAGCTCACTCGCAAAAGCTCATATCTTTCCCAAAACATTTGAATGTTCATTCATATGGCAAAACTAAATTTCCTTCTCATTTAAACAGTCAGTGCCCCTAAAATCCTTTGTCCCTTTGGCATTGCGTAAGCACTGCAAGTCAAAATATTTAGATGTTTTGTCACTTTGACAGAGGACCATTGAAATATCACTGATTGTTGAACTGAGAATCAACAATCAGTTTAGATCAACTAGATCTATTCACTTGGAAATTGTGCTAAATGTAGGTTAGATGTACTTAGACATTTGCAATTAGATGAAATAAATGAGAAAAATCTATTCTGTTGTGAACATTTGCCAAGTGGTTTGGAGGTTTGTCCATGTTGTTTTGAGAATGTAATTCCAGTTTCAAGAAATGAGCCAAAGCAATGGAGAAAAACTGTAATAAAGGGTCTAAGCTAAAGAAAAAATGAATGAAAAAAATATATATTCTATCTTTTGTATCTTATATATTATATTTATCTTGTTTATTACATTTTATGCAGATGCATTCACTTATAAAATCACCCAAATCATTTTAAATATAATAAATTCTAAATATAATAGAAAACTAAAAACTAAATATTGCAATTTTTTATTATTGTGCAGCCCTAATGCTAACACAGCCTTTTTGCACTATAAAGTATAGCCATGCTAAAATGATATAATGAATAGATGAATGTTACTGCATTAGAAAAAATAAATATTAAGCCAAGTGGAAATGACACTTGCGTTTTTCTTAAAAGCATCTTCCCTTTTCAGAGCCATTTTTGTACTTGACTTTTCACTAACCGGTCCCAAGGTGATTTTTAATGGATGTATGAAGTCAGTGCCCTTCAAGCTCACACAAGTGTCCTGCCGAGTGTGTTTGGTGTTTATGAAATTTGGATCAGTCAGTCTCAGTTATGTAATACAAAAAAGAGCACAGCTGAATTTATAAAGGAAAAAAGTAGGACTTTTTTAAACACCAGAATACAAATGAGTTTTTCTCAGTCATTTTCAGATCTCTGAGCAGTTAGTCTGCTGTTCACACCACAGTTTAATGTCTTATTCATTTAAACAAATTGCATGCGTTTTGGAGCAAGGTCCAAAAGAGTAAGAACGAATGCGTACAGCCTGCATAACAATAATAATGTCACATTCTTCACTGTGTGAGGCGCCGCATGCCAATTTAACTCATAATTATATATGTTATGAAAAATGAATGGTTGACAGGAACAGAAAAGAAGGATGGAATAATATATGGAATTACAGCGATCGATTGATAGACAGAATGATACATAAAATGAAAGAATGAATGAAAGAATGATAAATAAGATGGATGAATAGATGGATGGATAGAATGATTGATTAATAGAAACATTAGACAGATATAATGATATAAATAAA
This sequence comes from Danio tinwini, assembly GCA_903798205.1. Lineage (NCBI taxonomy): Eukaryota > Metazoa > Chordata > Actinopteri > Cypriniformes > Danionidae > Danio > Danio tinwini. Next base: position 8,149,661 of record CAIGQZ010000217.1, on the reverse strand, counting down.
GAACAATAGACAGACAGACAGAATGATACATAGAGCGATAGAATGAATAAAAAGAACTATAGATAGAACAAATGAAGTAATGATAGACAGACAGACAGACAGACAGACAGACAGACAGACAGACAGACAGACAGATACGGATAGAATGATAGAACAATAGAACGACAAATAGATAGAATGATAAATAAAACGACTAGCAATGTGAGCTAACAAAACCAATATGGCTAGTTTTGATCTCATGTGCACTTTAAAAACCCCGCACACAAGAACTCTCGACCTTGGGTGTCGCAAGTGCAATGTTCGACTATCTGAGCTGCAGGAACCACTAATGTAGTAAACCCACACATACTCATTTCTGAAAACACAGACACAAAGCAGATTGATAGAAGGAGTGGAAAGCGAGCAAAAGTAAGAAAAATCACAGTCGGCTGCCCGTGAAACTATTGATTTCATAGGCAGCCTGGTGAAGAAACACAAACAAGCGCTGGCTCTCAGACAGTCATTAAATGAAGCCACATTGCGCCAGTTCAGGTGTCTTGATGTACGCTGTGACAGCTTTTACACCTCTACTGCCAGCGTCTTTTCCCGGTGCGTATCTTTCCCTGGAACGCCGACTCAGCACATTCCCTGTGACATATTACACAGAAACAAAGCACGATCTCCACCACTTCCATGTATCTGTGTCGGCGTAAGGGGAAACAAATCAGCACTACTAGCTAAGCCTAAATCTTGCTTTTCAGACGCACCAACCAGGCGAGAGACTAATTACGCTTCAGGATTTATATTAGCCCAAATGATGCTTTTGCTTGGGTTAGCATTTTCATGGCACCTCGTAAAGATCTGTTAATTAAATACTATATATATATACGTATATATATATATATATATATATGTACACATTGGAGCATGGATTAAGTGAGTACCGTGATGGATAATGTAATAACTTGAAGAGTTGTGTTTCAAAAGGTTATTTTTTCTGTTACGTTTTGCATGATTGACAAAAAAAAACATTTTGCATGCATTTACACAATAAATGCAACTGATTTTTTAAAGGGAGAAACATAAGCTCTTGTTCAAAATTTAAAGGCAATATTGTTCTTAAAAATGTTTCATCAAATGGATGGATGGATGGATGGATTTATGGATAGATGGATGGATGGATGGATGGATGGACATTCGTGCTGCCCATTACATTACAAACCACAGGAGAGGGCAAATTCTTCAGCAGGCTAGCGCTCCTCCTCATACTTTAGCCTCCACATCAAAGTTCCAGAAAGCAAAGAAGGTCAAGGTGCTCAAGGAATGGCCAGCCCAGTCACCAGACATGAACCTTATTGAGCATGTCTGAGGTAAGACGGAGGAGGCATTGAAGATGAATCCAAAGAATTTTGATGAGCTCTGGGAGTCCTGCAAGAACGCTTTCTTTGCCATTCCAGATTACTTTATAAATAAGTGATTTGAGTCATTGCAGAGATGTATAGATGCCGTCCTCCAAGCTCATGGGCGTCATACACAATATTCATTCTTTTTCCACTGCACCATGACTTTATATTTTATATTGTACATTATTTCTGTTAAGTGACAAGACTTTTGTCTAAGCAAAGTCAGACCTTACTGTCCTAATTAAACAATTAAAAATCAAGGCATGATCATATTTTATTTTGTTAAAATAAGCGTAATCTAGAGGACTTTGCTTTTTTATATAAGCCACTTCTGATAACAAATGATCAACTAGAAGTCAAGTTATTATTTGTTGTTCCTAAAACTTAGGCGACAAGACGTTTGTCAGTTAGTGTACAGTCAAGCCTGAAAATATTCGTACCCCTGGCAAATTATGACTTAAAGTGTTTGTTCAAATGTAAATAGAAGCTGATTTTTTTTTTCCACAATGATGCCTCGTCTTATTATCTTCTAGGAGAAGCCTATGTCATTTCCAGTAAAAAAAACAACTTGCTGGTCAAATAAAAGTAACTTTAAGTCAGAATTTGCCAGAAGTATGACTGTACATATACAGTAAATATATAGACAAAAATATATAGACAACCCTAATGTGCTTATAAAGCACTTTGAGTCACAAAAAAGGTACAAATTCACTGATGTAACAAAGATATAGTAGCAATCTTTCTGGTCACATACTGGTACGTTGTTGCAGTTGCTTGCATAAAGAGCACATGCAAGGTACACAAATTACAAACTCTTTGGCCAAGGTTTTCTGACCAATAGCAAACAACAAAAAATGTATTCATATAATATAATATAATATATAATATATCATATAATACTCAATAAAAACAAAGAATAGCAAATTGTTCATAGGCCATTGGCAGAAATGAGCAGCTGGCCATTCAAGTGTCAACAATGGGCTATTTATGAAGAGATAATGTAGACTTTATTGTCAGGGACATTTTACTAACAATATAAACAGACAAACGATGTCATCGATATTTCATAGTCAAATTAATTAGCTAAATTCTTAATATGAATGTTTAATTATACAATTATATGTCATAGTCTTCCAATTTGGCTTTGTTTTCATTTCAGTAACATGACAAGTGTCTGGCATCACACACACGCACGCACGCACGCACGCACGCACGCACGCACGCACGCACGCACACACACACACATAGACGTGTATGCACACACAAAATATACAAGTAGAACATAAAGAAGGGATTACTTAATTAAATAATTGCTGCTATTTGCCAACAACAAAACAATAAATAAAAAAATAAAAACAAAACACATATTCTGTACAATTTTGTTCTAAATAAAATGTTATTATAAATGTTATTAGGGATAGTTCACTTGGGATGTTTCTTAAATATCTGCACACATATTATGGTATTTTTAGGCTTTAGAAGAGTCAAAAACTTAAATACAGCACCTTTAAGAGCAGAAAATCCAACATTCTAAAAGGTATAACAAATAATCTAATAGATGTTTTAAGCTGAAACTTTACAGACACACTGTGGAGACACAAAAGACTTATATTAAATCTTGAAAAAGGGGTAAAGTAGGTGCCCTTTAAAGTAAAGCAATAGTTAAATTCTCTGGTAATTAGTTACTTTTACAATTACGTAACTCAGTTACTATTTGTGAGAAGTAACTAGTAACTATAACTAATTACTCTATTAAAGGAACGTGCCCAACACTGGTGAGTAAACAATAAGGACATTTGCATTTTTGGGTGAACTACCCCTTTAAATGCGATATATGAATCCAGCCAAATATATACCCACACATTCACATGTCTAAATATATTTGCCATTTCTTATTTCCGTAGAGCCGAAACTGTTAGCTCATAACACAATGCGTGAGGTGTATACATTAAAAGTCAGCTAAAAAAGGACAGAAAACAAATGATGTTATTTTAAGGATTCCTCAGGGAAAGTGTGAGAGAGAGAGAGAGAGAGAGAGAGAGAGAGAGAGAGAGAGAGAGAGGAAAAGAGAGGGAAGGGCATCTGTTCCTGAAATAGTCCCTTGCAGCTGTGAAATCTGCAGCGTCTGCAGTTCTGCCACTTTCAATATAGTTTTCATTCACTAATTTCACAGCGACCGACCTTTTATGCGCATATTACTTAATATCTGGCCAGATGGAGGAAATACACTCTTGAGCCAAATTCAGCTTCATTGAGTGTTGTTACAGCGCTCATTGTGTTTCCTAACCGAGGACTGTTCAAGCGGCGACAAAAGACCAGATTTAATTCAGCTCCAAACACCTTACAGATCCCACAAAGGAGAGACGTCTGCGATGCTCCACAGTTCCAGCCTCAAGATCAAGCACGACATGCTGCGTTTCCATGGAGTTACGTCTGGCGGCATGGCAACCATGGAATGTTCCAAGGCTGTTCTTCAATTAATCTTCTAATGAGCAAACAGTGAATGGGAATACATGTGTTACTAAAGAAACCCGTCCACTTATTTATCAGCACCGCTCAGCAGCTTTCTGAGTGTCTTGTCAATTGGGTCATAAATCAGCATGGAGATGCTGTGGTTGTGGCTACATTAGCGGAATACTCAGGGAGAGACTGATTGACAAGTAATGAACTATTCTGGGGTCGCCACAGTGGAATGAATCCAGCATGTGTTTTACACAGTGGATGCTCTTCAAGTTGAAACCCAGCACTGGGAAACACCCAATTCAATTTTTTGTTCAGTTCCCTAAAGGATACCATGCAGTTTTGCAAAGTTAATTTATTACCAGCTATACCCGCAAAAAATGAGTATCTTTAAAACCCGATTAGATACCATTAACCTGGTAAACACATCCTTCTGTCCCTGCAGCTGCTTTAATTCATCAGATCAGAAGGTCCTGTATTCCAGTGCTCATATACATGAAAAACAACTTTGCAAAAAAATGAATTATGAATAATGACAGTTTGTTGACGTAGACAAATTGCTTGCGAAATAAACTTGGGTGAATAAAAATCGCCTGCATTATTCATAACACAATACTAGCTCATTACAGCATTTGTTCGCTCTTACAATTATAAATTGGCCACTTTTTGAGGTATAGATAACACAGCACAGGTTAATAGTGTGCGGCTGGATACGTACATTATGCTTTAAAACAGCCCTCATTCTTGTAATACTAAGTGATATATATATATATATAAAAAAGATGAAAGAGGGAATTAGGAAGAGACCCTGCACAGAAGAGCAAATGATGAAGAAAACGTAATGAGCGTATAACAGCCTGAAACTTTCCTTTGCAACACCTTGCAAGCTGAACACACCGCACACACACAGACTGCAGCGTTCAGAAAACCTCCTAAGTGTGTCATTTGAAACGCTCCATAAAAGTAGCAGTTCTTGCGTCATACAAACAGCACATGCAAGATAGCAGATGTTTGGTATTGACATTAGTTAACGTTAAATGCACATTGCACAAAGAAAAATGTGTAAAAAACAGTACTTAGCATAGATGATCCCTAAAAGATCTCTCTTTCTTAAATTGATATTTCCTTGGATGCTTTACGATAGTATTCTGCTCAAAAAAAATTAAAGGGAACACTTAAATAACACAATGCAACTCCAAGTGCTCCATTTATTTTTTTGAGCAGTATATACATTCACCGGCCACTTTATTAGGTACACCTGTCCAACTGCTTGGTACTAGGTAACGCACATTTCTGATCAGCCAATCACATGGCAGCAATTCAATGCATTTAGGCATGTAGACATGGTCAAGACGATCTGCTGCAGTTCTAACCGAGCATCAGAATGGTGAGGAAAGGTGACTTAAGTGACTTTGAACGTGGCATGGCTGTTGCTAGCCACAGCCATATCACCCTGCAGCCATAGACCAGTTACTCACTGAAGCTAAGCAGGGCTGAGCCTTGATAGTACCTGGATGAAAGACCACATGGGAAACTAGGTTGCTGTTGGAAGTGGTGTTAGTGAGGCCAGCAGGGGGTGCTCAACCTGTGGTCTGTGTGAGTCCTCATGCCCCAGTAAAGTGAAGGGGACACTATACTTTCAGTGGGTGCTGTCTTTCGGATGAGACGTTATGTGGTCATTAAAAAATTCCCATGGCACTTCTCGTAAAGAGTAGGAGTGTAACCCCAGTCTCCTGGTCAAATTCCCTCCATAGGCCCTTACCCATCATGGCCTCCCAATCATCTCCATCCACCGAATTGGTTCTATCACTGTCTCCACTCTACCTACAGCTGGTGTGTGGTGAGCGCACTGGTGCTGTTGTCCTGTGGCTGCCGTCGCATCATCCAAGTGGATGCTGAACACTGATGGTAGTGTGGAGTGACCCCCCTCATGATTGTGAAGTGCTTTGGGTGTATGGCCATACACGATAAATGCGCTATATAAATACATATTACATTACATTATGTAACATTGGTGCCAGACGGGCTGGTCTGAGTATTTCAGAAACTGCTGATCTACTGGGATGTCATGCACAACCATAAGCAGCCATGTCATAAAGAGTGAATCATCTCAGACTGGTTTCTTGAACATGACAATGAGTTCGCTGTACTCAAATGCCTCCACAATCATCAGATCTCAATCCAATAGAGAACCTTTTGATGTGGTGGAACGGGAGTTTTGCATCATGGATGTGCAGCCGACAAATCTGCAGCAACTGCGTGATGCTATGATGTTAATATAGACCACAATCTCTGAGGAATGTTTCTAGTACCTTGTTAAATCAATGCCACAGAGAATTAAGGCAGTCCTAAGGGCGAAAGAGGGTCCAACCCGGTACTAGTAAGGTGTACCTAATAAAGTGGCCGGTGAGTGTATATTTGCACATATACATTAGATTATTCAGTACCAAAGACAAAACTGGAACTAATCTAACAAAAAGCTGAAGGTCACAGTTCAAAAATTTGTACAACCAAATTTATATGTTGGAAATAAAATGTTAATAAACAAAAATAATCAAGTGAAACACAAAAAATATCAAATTTAGTTGATATTTTCTATACTTTTTTTGCAATAAATAAATCTAATGAATTTAAATGAATTATCTTTCTATTCCTAAAGATGTCAGGTGACCAAACTCTTATACCAGTTTTTCTCAGTGGCTTTGGTACATTTCTCAGATCAGAATTGAAACTCCCAAAACGTCTTGCTCAGTCTTCACATCATTGTCACTTGTGCACTTCAAAAAAGCAGTTTCTCATACCTTTGAACAGTTGCAAATGCTTGCGTACATCCATGCAAATGATTATTATTTACAATTCACTGATGTTTCCTACATTATCAACTGCTTATGTCATGTTGATCAAAATGTATTATTTTAGTGTCTGTTGAAAAGTCTCAAACCCCACAACATTTAATCGTTTGTGTATAGCATAAGTCTTTACATGTAAAATGTCTGAACAAGTTGTCATAATATTTTGTCAAAATGCATTTTTAGTTGATCCACAACATTTTAAAAACTTAGTTGTGAGTGAACAAACCATCATAAAAAAACTCATGATACTATTTTCAAGAGTTCACACTTAGCTGATGATTGATAATAAAAATTGGTTTGGCATGCTGTCCCGGGAGAGAGCCCTGAGCTTATGAGATCCTCGAGCCCTGGGCTCCCTCCCGCTTGCAGGGCGTGAGGGGAGTTTGAGCTCAGGTAGATCTCGATAAACTCCCCCGGCTTGTTCTAGCTGAATGATGGATATGGATTACTGAGGAAAGGTGTACTTGCTTAGTGCTTGACTATGGTATCAATTTTGTGAGTTCAATTTGCTTAGGGTGCGAGTCATTTGGACTGTGCGGGGAAAACCCACGCGAGCACGGGGAGAACAAGCAAAACTCCACACAGAAATGTCATCTGCTTTAGTAGGGACTTAAACTAGCAGCATTCTTGCTGTGAGGCAACAGTGCTGATCCCTGGGCCGCTGTGTCGCCCATCTGAAAAGGAGGGAAAGTAGAGGTGGATGGGTTCTTCGAGACGAAGATATTGAGATAAGGAAACTGGTTATTTATAGTGAGTTAAGAGTCGTCTGATTGGATAATTGATCATGAGCTGATGCTGGAACAGCAGAGAACAATTATAAGCACGTGATCCTCTCGAAATTTGTTTCATAATCATGATTAGCCTATTTAATTTATTTTGTGCTTCTCTGTGTGCGTGCTGCTATACCAGTTTAGTATGTTCACTATGTTACATAACTGCCCCCTGCTGATCATGTCTTTCTTGTGTTAGACCATTTTGTATGGTACCGCATAACACTGCAGCATTGCGTGTGGTCATGTTTATTCACACACATTCTCTTTGGCCACGTCTGTATGGATATATTTGGAATTGTTTTGTTGATTATTTTTAATCAACTTTAATAAACTTGAATCACTCTCCATCAATTATTATACTTGAAGTTATTTACAATTTGACCAGAGTAATGTGCATATAGTAATGCAAACAGTAACCGTACTGCTCAGCTTCTGGTGTGTGTGTGTGTCGGGAGACGCTTTGAAATACAGCTCATTATATATTTGAACAGAGCCATGCAGATGTCTTGTTGTGTTTTTAGTGAAGATATACGGGTCAATTACGCTGCAGTGAACATTCCCAGAGGTCTATGCTGAAATGCATATGTAGAGAAGCATCAGGTTAAACTCCAGCACCGGTGACTGTCTTATGAATACAATCACCTGCTTCCAGATGCTCATACAAGCACACACACATATTCAACTAATAGAGAAGCATCGGGCCATATCTTATCATTTGCTACGCTGTAAAAAAATCTGTAAATTAGCAGGTTTTTTGTGATTCATGTCTTTATTTTATTCCCTCCCCTGTTTATTTATGCTTTTGAATTGCATTATGGAACCTTGATCTTTCTTCCAACAATGTTTAACCTTGAAAAGGTTAACATTTTTCATAGTTTAAATGGATATATTGTTTGAGCTGGTATAAGAAAAACCTTGTAATAAACTGGCAGCACATTTTCTGTCATTTTACAGGCTTATTTCTCTCTATATTATTTTTATACATCATTTCAAACTACTAAAATGTCAATATACAGTCACTTTGTTAAACTGCAGAGTTGAATTTTCAACATTAAAAATCGACAGAGCAGAGATCAAGGTCCCATAATGTAATTCACAACCGTAATTTATTGTAAAACTATTATGAAGCACAAAATACAGAAACTGTCAAATAAAATATATATTTTTGCGTGTATTTGTCAGTAAAAACACTTCCTACAACAGGAGTTATTCTTTCAGTCATAATTAAATGAAACCTACAATTTCATAAATATTTAAAAAAGTGGTATGTGCAATGAATACATGTACAATGGCATGGGCATGAGCATGTTGACACAATTTTGTGTAAATCATTTGTTACATTTTGTATTTTCCAAATGTTACTTGGCATGGAAGAAACATACACTTGCTCCTATACTGTATCATGCATAAGTCAAAACGTTTTGGCATACTCATAGTCGAGATTAAATAAGATATGAAATTTAGCAACAATGATTTCTGAGCAAACATGCAAAGTAAATTGAGCTTGAAAACATTCATAGATAAAGAAAATGAGATAATGTAACAGACACAGACATAAAGCTGCAAATTGTACTTACTGTTTGTTCATTTTCAGATGTGTGTGTGTGTGTGTGTGTGTGTGTGTGTGTGTGTGTGTGTGTGTGTGTGTGTGTGTGTGTGTGTGTGTGTGTGTGTGTGCCTTTTTCTGAACATTTTAGGTAATTTTAATAATATTGATAACCGTGAAAATCTTGCTCACTATAATCATGATATGAAGTGTTTATAATACATCTCTAATTTAGATTAAAAAAAAATCATTCATTCATTCATTCATTCATTCATTTTCTTTTCGGCTTAGTCCCTTTATTAATCTGGGGTCGCTAGGCAAGTTAGGGTAATTAGGCAAGTTATAATGGTTTATTCTGTAGACTATTGAAAACAAATAGCTTAAAGGGGCTAATAATATTGACCTTAAAATGTTATTAAATAAATTAATTAAAGTAATTAAAACTGCTTTTATTCTAGCCGAAATAAAACAAATAAGACTTTCTCCAGAAGAAAAATATTATCAGACATACTGTGGAAATTTCCTTGCTCTGTTAAACATATTTTGGGAAATAAAAACAAAAAAAAAACAAAAAAAAAAACAAAGGGGGGCTAATACTTCTGACTTCAACTGTATCTGTGTCTATGATACTGTGTCCATAAAATCTGGAATATATACAGTTGTTGAAGTCAAAATTATTCGCGCTCCGGTAAAATGTTTTGCTTTTTTTTATATTTCCCGGTGGTTCACTCCGCTGTGGTGACCCCAGATTAATAAAAGGACTAAGCCAAAAAGAAAATAAATGAATGAATAAATATTTCCCAAATGATGTTTAACAGAGCAAGGACATTTTTACAGTATTTCCTATATTTTTTCTTCAGAAGAAAGACTTATTTTTTTTTTTTTCAGCTAGAATAAAAGCTGTTTTAAATTTTTGTAACTATCTTAAGGTCAATATTATTAGCTCCCTTAAGAAATATTTATTTATTCCCCAGATTATCTACAGAACAAACCATCGTTTGGGGGAGAGCAGAGCGGCTGGAAGGGGTGCCTGGTCTGCCGGTGATCCGGGGGTGTTATGCCCCATTACAGGGCAGGTGCGTCAGCTTCAACGCTTCCCATTCACTTTGAATAGGTGACGACAGGCGTTGCCAAACTGCATTGTGGATCCCTCGGCGCCACTTTAGTGGCGTTGATCGCTGCAGATCGCTGCAGAAGTTGGGACTTACTCAATTTTTTAAGTGCAGACGGAAGCGCCAGCCAATCAGATCACTGTATACAAATGCACCAGCTTAGACAGTAGCCGATTGCTGACTTCATTGCTGAATTTCATTGGCTGACGCTGCTATGACGATCGCGTCAGCGTCAGCCCCAACTTCAGACACGTCGTCTGTCAAGCGTTGACGCTGAAGCCCCGTGTGAATGGGGTGTTATTTACAGATTGTACCAATCATCTGAGGACTGGGGGAAGGGATTGAAATTCCGGGAGGTGGGTCTGAAATACGGGAGGCTCCCGGGAAAAACGGGAGTGTTGGCAGGTATGAATTAACCTAATGAACCTAGTTAAGCCTTTAAATGTCACTTTAAGCTATATAGTATCCTGAGAAATATCTAGTAAAATATTATTTACTGTCATCATGGCAAAGATAAAATAAATCAGTTATTAGAAATGAGTTATTAAAACTATTAAGTTTAGAAATGTTGAAAAAATATTCTCTCTGTTAAACAGAAATTGGGGAAAGAATAAACAGGGGGCTAATAATTCAGAAGGGCTAATAAATCTGACTTCAACAGTATAAAAACACTGATTTTGACCTTGCCTATGTAAGGAATCCAACACTATGCAGCTGCTCTTTAGATATTGAAGCAGAGCCTTTCTATCTGTGCTAGCTTGCTTTAGTCTCATCACGTGCGTGAACAGTAGATACTGATACGCTTCTGAGTTCGCATTAACTGACAAGACGGTGCATTTAATTTCCTTTCTTGCCCTTTACGTCATGTTTCTACAAGGACTCTTTGATATTCAATGCGCATGGCTTGAGAAAGGATAGCGGTCATTCATCAGCCCTGTCAATTTCACACCGCAAACACAAACACGTTTATCCATTTAAACTCCACTTCCAAACCTCTTTCCACCCCTACAACAACATTCCTGCAAATTATGACTTATGCTAATAGCTCCAGGAGGACTATAATGAGGAGTGAATTGCCAAAAGCGAAGTCGTTGAACCACACTGATAAACACAAGGGGATGTTAATGGCCACCGCAATAAAAAGTCAATGGGAAACATGAATAACTCGATCCACTGGGCCATCGCAGCTCCATTTGTATCCCAGTGGACTACAGCTATAGTGTCCTCCAGTAATATTAGCATCGCTAGGTAAATACGAGGAAAGAATGCTGTGGAATGTGAGTATAAAAAGCCATTATGTGCTCATTGAGAACAAACAAGTAAGGACATTTTCGCAGTATGTCTGATAATATTTTTTTTTTCTGGAGAAAGTCTTATTTGTTTTATTTCGGCTAGAATAAAAGCAGTTTTAAATTTTTTTAAAAACATTTTAAGGTCAAAATTATTAGCCCCTTTAAGCTAATTTATTTTTCGATAGTCTACCGAATAAACCATCATTATACAATAACTTGCTGAATTACCCCTACCTGACTAGGTAATCTAATTTACCTAGTTAAGCCTTTAAATGTCACTTTAAGCTATATAGAAGTGTCTTGAAAAATATTTAGTCAAATATTGTTTACTGTCACTATGGCAAAGATAAAATAAATCAGTTACTAGAAATGGGTTGTTAAAACTATTATGTTTAGAAATGTTTTCTCCGCTTAAACAATATATATATATACTTTTGTCTTTTATTTTGGATGCAATTAATCATTGACAGCATGTATATATATATCTATATATATTCATATACATATATTCACATACTGTATATTCAGACACATCCACATTTAATTCTATTCACTAGTCTAGAAAATGGTAATAAAATGTTACACTAAATAATTGTTAAGTGTCAGAAAGGATAAAGTTCATCTCTTTAATGTAATATTATTTTGATAGAAAGGTACACTGTCAAAAATGATGAGACATTTTAAACCAAATCGGGTGAAATTTGGACAGACCCAAATGCTGGGTTAGATTTGGTCCTGTACATTTAATAATAAAAAAACAGCAATGGATTCTGTCCATATTATAGCCAGAATAGTGTTGAAATAACCTAATTTTACATCTTGCTGCAGGAACGTCCTTAATTCCTGTTGATTTTTAGTCCACTGTATGCAAGGATTTCTGCTATTTTATGTCACAGTTTATGATATTTTCCTATTCTCACTTATTGTACATAAATGAAAAACCGTGCCCTGCATTCATTCATTCATTCATTCATTCATTCATTCATTCATTCATTCATT
>CAIGQZ010000217.1:8077952-8116898 GCA_903798205.1 Danio tinwini | reverse complement strand
TATATATATATATATATATATATATATATATATATATATACCTATGAATGTAAATACTATATAATACTGATTGTGGAGTAATGTAAACAGATGTAAACTATGTGTAGTAGTTTTTAAATTTGTGCTTATTATGCAAAAAAGTGCCTAGTGCAATTGGCTTATCTGCAAACAACAGTATAATGGCCTGAGTAGATCGAGTGTAATTGTATGCTTTAATAGTGCAAACTGGGATAAAGATATATTGTGCAAAAAAAAAAACTGAGCAAACAATGAATGTTTATGTCCACTGGTTATCCGTTTAAAAGTCTGATAGCTGATGGGACGTCTTTCAGGATGGAGGCAGTTCTGGTCAGATGTGTAGCACTTCTGGTGCTAAATAAACAAAGTTAATCTTAATGAACACTAGATCATCTTTATTATCAGGTTTAAATGAATAATGCACTTTTTTCAGCATGGTTTCAGGCTTTTGGACACAGTGTTTTTATTTCAGCATTGTGGAGGCTTTACATATTAGTGTCTATCCAAACGTTAAAAATCCTCTTGTGCTACACCTACTGCTTAAACATGACAATGAATATTAATGGGCTTTCTGTCTGAAAGAACAAGGTATATTACCACTGAATGCCAATAAAAGTGTTTTCTGACACATTGCTCATCCTGAAAGGTCAAATAAATGAGCTGCTCTTTGTACTTGGGCGCCTTGGCTCATTAGCTAACCATATGGTCTTGAATGTTGATTAAGGCCTTTGAAACTGTATATTTCATATACTATTATCATGCACCGGTCTCTTTTGTTATATGCGTGCTACTGCGGGAACTTGAAGTGACCTTGATATTGAATGAAACCCCACCAAAAATGTTTTATACATTTTTAAAGTAATTGTTTTTACTATGAAATTACTATAAATGTTAGATCAGCTCATTGTGTAGAATTATTTCACATAATTAGACTGAAATTAGCAAACAAAATAATCAAGCTGTCAACAAAAGCTCTAATAGTGCTTCAGTTTTATTTACTCACTGGCTACTTTATTAGGTACACCCTACTAGCACTGGGTTGGACCTCCTTTTGCCTTCAGAACTGCTTTAATCCTTTGTGGCATAGATTCAACAAGCCCTAGTAGGTAATAAGCCCTAAATATTTAATAATGATAATTGATACCTTAACTAATGTGTTAACCTATTTTTTTTTATCTAACACTATAACACAAAGTTTTCACCTGACATCTCCTTTACAGTCAAATAAAATATTTCAGTGCTCTGCTGTCATAAAAATGCTTGATATGATTGGCCGAATGCTGCTACTATTGACTTTCTGAAATGCAGCAAGCTGTGCGTATTGAACTGGTATTGATGAGATTCAGTGGGCTATTAACACCACGACATGTGTGTGCTGCAAAGCAGAGATTGCAGCTATTTTTGTCAAGTGGTGAAAGTATAGTCAGGTGTGTATGATGTCGGTGGTGGAGTGTGTCTGTGTCAGCATGTGGTCTTTGAACACGTGACTTAAGAGCTGGTCAGAAAGGCATGCATTTTTCTTTTACCTTACTCTACTGAGGGTAAAAATGTAGTTAGTGTTGTGGTTTTGAACAAGAATGCTGGGTAAATGTTCGCATACAGCTGCAATCTAAATAATCCTGAGAAAGACACTACAAATCTACAAGCATTTTATACCATTTTAACTGCTTCTGCAACCCCTTTTTGGAATAATAAATGTGATAATGTCATTATGCAACTAACCTTTTTTGTAAGTTTTAAGATTTGTTGGTACACTTTAAAATAACAGTCCATTAGTTAGTCTCAGTTAATGTACAGTATGTCACACAAGTGAGTACACCTCTCATATTTCTGCAAATAATTATTTATATCTTTTCATACACTCTCAGAAATAAAGGTACACGAGCTGTCACTGGGGTGGTACCTTTTCAAAAGGTACAAATTTGTAACTACAAGGTCCATATTAATACCTCAATGGTACATATTAGTACCTAAAAAGTACAAAGGTGTTCCTCTAAAAATGTTTAGGTACTAATATTTACTTGTAAGGTACCAATATGTACCCTTTAAGTACAAATGTGTACCTTTTGAAAAGGTACCACCCCAGTGACAGCTTGCATACCTTTATTTCTGAAAGTGTAGGACAACACTGCAGAAATGACTCTTTGACACAATGAAAAATAGTCAGTGTAAAGTTTGTATAGCAGTATACATTTCAAGAGTTCACACTTAGCTGATGATTGATTACAAAGCAAGTTTGACATGCTGTCCTGGGAGAGAGCCCTGAGCTCAAAGGTCTTTGAGCCCTGGGCTCCCTCCCGTTTGCAGGGCGAGAGGGGAGCTCTGAGCTCAGGTAGATCTCGAGACTCTCCTCTTTTTGATAAGAGTTGATGACAGAAAATAATTACTATGAAGAGATATGCTGATGGATAAAAGTTTGACTAGTGCTAAATTTTAATTGATCGATTAACTTGTAGTGCATGTTTTTGGAATGTGGGAGGAAACCGGAGAACCCAGGGGAAACCCACGCGTGCACAGGAAAAACATGCTAACTTCGCACAGAAACTACAGCTGGTCTGTTAAAGGACTAGAACCGGTGACGTTCTTGCTGTGAGGCAACAGTGCTAATCACCGGGCCACTGTGCTGCCCTATAAAAGGAAAGGTGGAGGAGTAGGGGTGGAAGGGGGGATTCTTCAAATCGAAGATGACTGTAGTAAAAAAACCCTGGCTCTTTATAGTGGGTTAGGAATCGTTTGATTGGTTGGTCATACATAGTTAATGCATCACCAGCCGTGTTAAATCATAATCACGTGATTCTCTCGAAATTAGTTTATAAATAAACTTCACTTATTGTCCTCTCAAAATAACTCAAAGTTAGTGGTGGGCCGATATCGGCGTTAATAAAAATATCGCCGTTAACCTATTCTCAAAGTTGGGTTGGGACCTGGGTCTGTTCTATGCAAGCTATGACGACTTTCACCTTGATATTTTAGCGCAGATGTATACCTGGCCAGTGAGGCATCTGACAAAAAAATGCCCTTCTGAATCAAATCAGCAGCATGCCCTTCTGCATCTTTCACTTACTTCGAAGACACTACTGACTACGCTTACAGGGACATCTGTAATCTAGTTATTTGCCTTAATAGACAATAATATAATTAAGGTGTTTACGTGAAGTGCTTTCATTAAGAGTTTCCTCTAATTTTGGGTGACTTTAACTGCAGTCCGGCAGTTTCACATTCACTCATGGACATTTTATTCATGCCCCCATGACAAACTGGGGTATTAAACGCAAATAAGGAGTAAGGACTGGTGAGAGTGTTATGGAATTTAATAACGCACGCCAAATGGAAAGAAAAAAACTTCTGCATTTCGCGACGTGTGTGTATGTGTGTGTGTGTGTGTGTGTGTGTGTGTGTGTGTGTGTGCGATCCTTTACTGACAGCTGCGTGTGTGGATCACGTACCACAGTTTGAGAACCA
The DNA here is from genome assembly GCA_903798205.1 of Danio tinwini. Taxonomy (NCBI): domain Eukaryota; kingdom Metazoa; phylum Chordata; class Actinopteri; order Cypriniformes; family Danionidae; genus Danio; species Danio tinwini. The sequence continues at coordinate 8,113,418 of CAIGQZ010000217.1, read as the reverse complement.
CTGGCCTAGGATATAAGAAGATAGCCAACTCCTCCAACAGCCTGTCAGTGCTCAGATCATACGCTGCACACTCCATCAAATTGGTCTGCATGGTTGTCGTCCTAGAAGGAAATCTCTTCTAAGTTGATGCACAAGAAAGCTCACAAACAATTAGCTACAGACGTGCAAACAAGGACCAGGATTGCTGGAACCATGTTCTGTGGTCTGATGAGACCAAGATACACCTATTTGGTTTAGATAGTGCAAAGCGTATGTGGCGGCAACCAGGTGAGGAGTACAAAGACAAGTGTGTCGTCTTGCCTACTGTCAAACATGGTGGTGGGAGTGTCATGATCTGGGGCTGCATAAGTGCTGCTGGCATTGGGAGCTACAGTTCACATGAATTCTAGCATTTACTGAGACATACTGAAGCAGAGCATGATACCATCCCTCTGGAAACTGAGCCACAGAGCAGTGCTCCAGCATGATAATGACCCCAAACAAACCTCCAAGATGACCACTAGCTTGCTAAAGTGGCTGAGGGTAAATGTGATGGACTGGCCATGCAGACTAAAAACCAGACCTAAACCCCAGAGAACACCTCTGGGGCATCCTAAAAAGGAAGATGGAGGAGCACAAGGTGTCAAATGTCCACCACCTCCGTAATGTTGTGATGGAGGAGTGGAAGAGGATTCCAGTGGCAACCTGTGAAACTCTGGACAACTCCATGCCCAAGAGAATGAAAGCCGTGCTGGAAAATGATGATGGCCACACAAAATAATGACGTTTCACCGTTTCACTTAGGGGTGTACTCACTCACTTTTGTTGCCAGGGGTCCAGCTATTATTGGCTGTATTTGTAGTTATTTTGAGGGGATAATACATCTGCACTGCTGTACTAACTTTACTGACTCACAGTCATTTCTGCAGTGTTGTCCTATGAAAAGATATAAATATTTGCAGAAATGTGAGAGGTTTACTCACTTTTGTGAACAAAATTCATATTTAGCTTTTTTTTTAGGACTCTATTAACTGAAAAAATGATGTTTGCTGTTTGTTTAAAGGGGTGGTCCAGAATGCAATTTTAAGGCTTGGTTGTGTTTATAAGATGCAAAAATCACGTTATTTTTTTTCCAAATATCTTACTTTGATGATATACAGTTACTCAGCTAACATGAAAACGACTGTCATATTTCCTAGTTCCTCCGAAAGGCCCGCCCTTAAGTGACTCTGATTGGTCATCTAACATAATGCGCTGTGGTTTGCGGATCAGCTCCACGTCACCCCCCCTACAAGCACACACTTTTGTGATGTGTAAACAGTCAGTCAACCTCAAGCCTGCTCTCTAAAATAAAATCTGACAGGTGTCTGTAACAAGTGAAAATGGGGTGCGGCTCCTTTAAAGGTGCAGTATGTAAGTTTGACACCCAGTGGTTGAACTAGGTATTGCACTCCTGGATCAAAACAAACGCAAGCGCGGGGTTGCCAGATTGAGGACAAGAGCGAGTGATTTACATTGTGTTCTAAATAAAAGCAACGACACGCGATAGAGGGAATATTTTCTATATTAAAAGGAGATTTTGTCAAAACCATCACCTCGAATTGATATATTAGAAACGGCTTCTATTTCTCGCAGCTGAACAACAGAAACCTATGACAGTGATCACCTCAGGAAAACCTCATGTGTTTTATTCAGTGCTAAATGCTAACAATATGTGTTTAAATGCCATTTTACATTACATTTATTGCCATATACTGAAAGCAGCAGCAGATAGTTCACCTCAGATCTTGAAAATACAATAAACCGTTTGAAAATGAACTTTAGAACTAAACATATGAGTGATTCAGCATCTACATTTAATGATGTTAAAGAGGGTTAACATGTATTAAATAGATTCTAAACCTTACCAATTCATGAGTAAGTGCATATTCTGTGCTTCTGAATGGCTGTATTTAAATTTTTGTTGTGTTTTGTCTGGTGCAAACAGCCAAACTGCTCATCACTGTGTATCTCGTCACTGACTGACTTTGACTTTATTAATCCCCAAAGGAAAAGTCACAAAGCGTGTTGTTAGGACACGCAGTTACAATGTAACCTGCTCACCTAATGTTTACGTTCGTAATATTTTTATTATTTGCTAATTAATAACCTCATGTGGAACTGAATCTGTCTTATTTCGCAGTCTACTGTCCACCGGAGGTCACATTTCGGTTGCATTTTGGTCACAGACGCATGCTTTCAGAGCCTTTCTGTATGAAAGAATGAAGTACGCCGTTTTCCATCAAGGCAACCCAGAGTGCTGAACTATAATTAGCTAGACTGGCATTGGGCGGGTTAAAAGAACATAAACAAAGACAGCGTTCCGGCACGGAAAATACATTTTTTAAAGCAGTATATCTGACTTCAGCATTGTTTTTCAGATAAACAGGTATATTCATTTAGCATGTTTCTAAAATATCTGCAAACATATTATGGTATTTTTATGCTTTAGAAGAGTCACAAACTTACACACAGCACCTCTAAATACATGCAGTATTTGAAAAGCAAAGATGTTTATCAAAGTTCACATATACAGTAGGTTTACAAACCATGTAAAATGCATGCAGAGTAATCTTCTCTTTCTCCTCTCTTACACTTGAGAGCTGCAGGAGACTGATGGGCTGAAGCCGTTGCCCAGAATGCATCACGGCTTCCCACACACATTTTTCATCAGTTCTCAGCTTGATTTTCATTGTGGGCTGATCGATGGGAGACGCAAGGGTTTGACTGTCTTACATCACTGTCTCACACTTTGGCTGTATGCATGAGTAAGTCTTTCTGTTGTTTGTTCGCAGATGAAACTCTCTGACGTCTCATTCATTTCACAGTTTCTTTTACATTTCTGAAGTTTGTGACTAAATTATTGTATACACTGTAAAAAGGGTGACAGAGTGGCACAGTGGATAGCGCTGTTGCCTTGCAGCAAGAATGTCACTGGTTTAAGCGCCGGCTGGGTCAGTTGACATTTCTGTGTGGAGTTTGCATGTTCTTCTCGTGTTCATGTGGGTTTTCTCCGGGTGCTCCGGTTTCCCCCATAGTCCAAAGACATGGTATATTGAATGAGCTAAATTGGCAGTATTGTATGTATGTGAATGCAAGAGTGTACGGGTGTTTCCCAGTGCTGGGTTGTGGCTGGAAGGGCATCCGCTGCGTAATAACATATGCTGGATAAGTTGGCGGTTCATTCTGCTGTGGCGATCCCAGATTAATAAAGGCACTAAGCTGAAAATTAATAAAAAAATAAATAAAAAAAAAGCTGAAAATGAATGAATGAATATACAAGAGGGCTAATAATTCAGACGTAGAATGACTTTCTATATAGAAACAACCATATTTCAGTTGCAGCTTATTAATAAAGCACACTAATATATAAATAAAACCTCCTAGACCAACAACAACCAAAGAGTCTCACCCAGTCAGAATCTGAACTACAAGAATAAATTTAAGATGTTATACTTTTTCTGTGCATTGCATCACTGCACCCGTCTCATGTTACACATATAGTGGTATTTTCAAAGACGATTCCTCAAAGAAGAAATTAGTTATTAGTGAAAAGCTGTTGGCAAGTTAACAGTGTCAGTCTAAATGCCCCCCTCGAGGCCTGGAGTAATCGACATTTGTTTTGCTTTGTTGTGATAGATACTGAGGCACCCTGGGGCCGCTATTAGTAAAACTGTCACACACTTGCTGAAAAGCAGTCAGAAATAAGCATGGAAAGGGGCTGAGACCTGCATCGTAACGAAAATAAAAAATAGACAAGACGTGGCTTGATTGCTTGGACTGTTTTTACTCTTTGCAAGACAATTTATTTGTGTGCCGTCTTGAATATGAATAAAAAGGGAGAGTAGAAATGGATGGAAATTTAATCAAAGCGTGTTGTATTACTGAAAGAAATCAGCATGCTAGTTTGCTCGTGGGGCCATGACATTTTGGAGATAATTTAGCAGATCGCGTGCCATTGTTCTGAAATCGGAGCCAAGCTCTCGGTGAAGATCTGACAGGTGCCTCACGCGCAACACACTCCATCAAGCAGCATTCGTCTTTTCCTCCGTAAATTTAATTCCATGATAATACTGTGTTGACAATGGAAAAATATAATCTCCAGGCTGGCACAAACATCCCAATGCATTAGAAAAAATGAATTGGCTGAATTTATCATTGCATCGTACATCAATCTCTCTTCCTTTGGAGACATCAAGGGTTTTTATGTTTATTAAAGGACTTAATTATGTGATAAAAGTATTGTTTTAGTGATAAAATGTTGAATAAAATTTCCAAAATGTATTTTTTTTGTACTCTGTAACTATAAAAGCCTGTTTTTGCTATTAAAGATAAAAAAAAGATAATTACTTTTTTATTTCATCTCACAATTTGGTTTTGTGAGTTCATATCTCACAGTTCTAACTTTTTCTCAGAATTGTATAATGAAAATTGGTAGTTATTAGGACAAAATTGTAAAATATATGCATGTTATTGCAAGTAATGCACCGAATATTCGGCCACCAAAAATCTTCGGCCGCAAGACTCTTATTATAGAAACAATGTGGCTGAAACAGTATGTTGTGATGATGCAAACAGAAACTGCAACATGGACGTGCTGTCTGAAGCAGCATGTCTGTGGTGTGTCTATTTGGATCCTCTGCATTTCCTCGCGACTGTACTTGATCCGTGATATAAATCCACACAAAATGATCCAGACCGCAATGGATGTAAAGAACCTGTAGGAGATGAAGAGCGCACTTGCAGGAGAGGGAGATCAAAAAAAAAAGACTCGCAACAGTCATAGCCATAAATGTAATGTACTAATAATTGGCATTGTTTATTTTGGTGTTTTGGTTTCGATTTTCAGCCTTGCTTTCCTCTTTTTCGGTTTCGGCAAAGAATTATCATTTTGGGGCATCCCTAGTTATTGCAAGAATTTTTTTTCACTTATAGTCTTCTAGTCCAAATATCTTAAAAAACTTAAATCAAGGAGCATTTTCTAGACAAGCAAAAATATTGACTTGTTTTCAGAAATAAGATGTCAAAATTAAGTGAGTTTCTTCGTTAAAAGAAGTAAAATATTTTGGTTACAGTGAAAGCAAAATAATCTCATTTCAAAAGAAAAGGTGATTATTTGGTCACACTTTTTATCTTGATGGTCCGTTTGTTGAATTTAAGTTACATTGCATCTACATGCCAGCTAATTCACATTAGATAAGTAGACTGTTAGGTTGGGGTTAGGGTAAGTTGACATGTACTTGCAAAGTTTCTTATAGTGAGTGAAATTTCTGCTTAGAATCAGAATCAGAATCAGTTTTATTGCCAAGTGTGCTTCACACACACAAGGAATTTGTTTTGGCAACAGAAGCTTCTAGTATACATAAAGTGACAAGTGACAACACAAAATTAAATATGAGAAAAGAAAAAGGTGATAAACATTAAACAGAAATGCAGTAAGTAAAAAAAAAGCAGCAAGAGATCAACAGATATTAAACAGACAGTCTACTAATACTCAAATGGACCATCAAAATAAAAGTGTTACCGATTATTTTGCTTTCTCCGTTGGCAGATTATTTTGCTTGTTTTAAGGAAAAGCTCCCTTAATTTTCACATATTATTTCTGAAAACCAGACAAAATTGTTTGCTTGTCTAGAAAATGCTTCTTTTATTTAATAACTAGAAGATATTTTGACTATAAACAAGGCATCAACTAAGTAGGAAAGGCATTTTTTGCAGTGTAATTCTATAGTCATAATTCTGACATAATCCTGACATAATTCTGTAAAACTTACAAAAGTCAATTTCTGAGTAAAAAAGGCCTACAATTGTGAGTTTATATCTCTTAATTCAGCTCGGTGTGATAAAAACTCACAAGAAGTCAAAACTACAAGATTTAAATCACAATTCTAACAATTCTTCCACAGAATCACTTGTTTTTTTTATCTACAAACCCCCATAAATTTCTGACCCTGCTGCATGCTTGTCACCATTTGATTTTAGTATATATTCACTAGCAAGGACCATGCCACAGCAATCTTTATTGTATGGATGTTAGGGTTGTCACAATACTGGAATTCGATTCCAATTGATACTGCAATTTTAAAAACGTCCATTTCCCGTGAACATTTGTTCATTGTTGAGTGCATTCTTACACCACTGATTTGCTTTTGTGTTCACATGCTCAACAGAAAGGACTGTGATTGGCCATAAAGGTCTTCATTTAACCAAACTCACAGCTATTTACTGAGTGTAAACAGATACAGGGACACTGGTCAATCAGCTGGTTTGTCTATAAGCTGACATACGAGCAATCCACTGATGAATCGCAGCTTTAAAACGCTCCAGTGTCCCTGTATCTGTGGTTACACTCAGGAAACAGCGATGAGTTTGGTGAACTGATGACCTTCACTGCCAATCACTTCTGTTCAGTTTTTCAAATTTAAGTATCGATACTGAATTGCAGTATTGTGAAAACCTCAACAGATGTAGGGATGAAAAAGGGCTGGAGGAGGAGGTATGGTAGGGGAAAATGGAATGAAGTGGAATGTGAGTATAGGTTCGTAGGTTGATTTAAGCATCCTACAATGATGGAAAGACTCGACGTAGGGGTACAGTCTGTAATATTTTGGTAGAGCAATTAAGACTCCTCAATTCAACCTAGGAGGGAACAGAGGGATTTAAGGATTGCTAATGGAAAACAGAATGAAATAGAAGGAGGTAGGGTGTGTTCAAGAGAATGAGGTGAACAGTGCTAGAGAGCAGATCTGCGTTAACCCTTGTGTATTGTTCAAACTGACTAATCTTTCGTTATGTTCATGGCTGTTTTTGCTCCATTGACTTCCTTTAAAATCAGATTTTTGGATTGCAAAGTTTTGACAGCATATAAATTCTTAATTGTTGGTAGTTTACCCTGTTGGGAAGAGGTAAACATTTTAATTTTTACTGTTATATGGAGTAGATGATTGGATGAGATGGCAGAGTGAAGCATGGTCCTGCTCCCAAAATTCATTCATTCATTCAATCATTTTCCTTCGACTTAGTCCTTTTATTCATCAAGGGTCCCCACAGTGGAATGAACTGCTAACTTATCCAGCATATGTTTTACACAGTGGATGCACTTCCAACCGCAACCCAGTACTGGGAAACACCCATACACTCTCATTCACACACATACACCACAGACAATTTAGTTCATTCAATTCATTTATAGAGCATGTCTTTAGACTGTCGGGGATACCGGAGCACCTGGAGGAAACCCAAGCGAACACGGAGAGAACATGCAAACTCGCACAGAAATGCCATCTGACCCAGCCAGGACTCTAACAAGCAACCTTCTTGTTGTGAGACAACAGTGCTAACAAGGGATGTCCCGATCAGGTTTTTTTTGCCCTCGAGTCTGAGTCATTTGATTTTGAGTATCTATCGATACCGAAACCCAATCCGATACTTCTATAATACATTTAAAAAATTATAAAGAAGAGCGAAGAAACAGATCCAGGATGTTCCTTATTTTTTTTATTTAAGTCACCTTATTTTAACATTCAACAACTCTGTTAACAAACAGAGCACTTCTGTGAGGTAGCTTGGACAATCAAGTAATAAATGACATCAATTCTTCACTTTAGGACTGGTGTGCAACAGTAAAAAATAATAATAATAATAATATAAAAGCAAATAGCAGCTTAACTTAAAAAACCCACAGGTAATCCCAAGTTCACATATCTTACAGTTTGCTATGGCAAAGTTGTCGTCATCAACTTTACAAGACCTCCAGACCGCAGATATACTCCCGCTTTCCTCTTCAATCTGCTTCCGTGTTCTACTTTGCCGGTATTTAACCAATAGCGTCTCTGCGACAAAGTGATGTCATGCCGCATGCGTTGCTGTTTCTGTGTGAAGTCAAGAAAGAGGTCTAAAGGCTCATAAACACCGGGACGCTTTTCGTTTGCGTTTATCGTCAGCGTTTTCCAAGACGTTTTTCAGGATTCAAACCCAAAGCGATTTTCACAGGCGTCAAGCAGAAAAGTTTGCAAAATCACTCCTTGACGTTAGATGGCGCTACACAACTTTAAGCTCCTGACACCCACTTGTAACACAGAGAAAGAAGACGAAGTTGACATGCTTGTTGTTATGAATGGTTTTAGCAGCAGCTCCAGCTCTAGATATGAAGAAATGATTATTGTTTACCACTGCAATAAGCAGCTCCACGTTCATCATGCCTCTGGGCATCTTCTTCAATGTGCGCTCGCATTGACAGTGTTGCGCTTGAGTGCCTCCAAGTGCTGTTTACTGTAACTTCAGCAGCCCAGTGCACGTGAACGAAAGTGCCAATCTGATTGGTGGAGAAGATTTTGACGCGGTGCGTCAAAACAAAAAAACGAGCATGTGGCGTTTTTTTAAAAATGACGCTTTTGCGCCTGGCATTTTGCATGTTGGTGTGCACGATCACATTGACTGCCTTTATTTAGTCACGAGGCGTTAAACGCCAACGGAAAATGCGAGCAAAAAATGTCTCGTTGTGCACGGGTCTTAACGCTGTGCCACAGCATAGATGTGTTAAAAAAATAATGAGAAGTCCTGATCGGGAAGTAACATCCGATTCCGATTGAGTCTGAAACTGTGTGATCGGGCCCAATTTCCGATCAGATCTGGACATCCCTAGTGCTAACCACTGAGCCACCGTGCCGCCCGCTTCCAAACTTCAGTTAACAAATGAACTCAGTCTAATTCTTATTATAGTTTTTAAAGATACTTAGTCAAGAGCAAACTGTCAATACTTAGTCAATCCAAACTTTTTGGATTGAAATTACGTAACACAGACAGCAAGTTGCATATCAGCAAACAACTGTAATCTGCAAGTATTTTACTGAATGTAATAAATAACCACAGTAGCTTCAGCTTACATTTTCATTTGCACCAGCTTTGTTTGGAAATCATGCATTGTTTTTTCTCAAACACATGGGATGAAAATGTTGTTTAATCTGCAACATCTCCAATTGGGCACCAAGTCCTGAAAGAAAACCAATTGAGAATCAATGCACCGTGTTTTCATAATACAACTAAACTCTCAAATCTGAGATCAAGATTAATCATGCTAAGACCCGCTCTCTCAAATCCCACCGCCAAAATGCATGTACATCAAGCGTCCACCAATTGGCCAGCAATGATTGCAGCTCCAGCAAATTGGAGGTTCTTCACAATGTGGCTTTTGACTGTCAATTAAACGCCGTTCCATTAAACAGAAATGCTGGAGAGAGGAAATGTTTGTGTGGGAATGTGACAATTGCGTGTTTTGGACACCATGTCTGTGCTAACTAGATTTCAGTGTGTCATATTAGGCTTGGCCTGAGATGTGACGGATTTTTAGCCTCTATTTTTAATCCACAATCCACATTCGCACCCACTCTCTGCTCCTTAACATTAGATTCCAGACACTCGCAATTTAATTATTTAAGTCACTGTGGAGATTCCAGACGGAGGACGGAGAGACGAGGAATGGATTTTGGAGAAAGTGCTACAGAAAATGCAGAGAGAGAGAGAAAAAGTGAAAGAAAATATATTGTTTATGAAAATGTTGGTACAGTGTCAGGGAGTAACAAAGTAAAAATTGTGATTCTGTTAAGTAATGTAAAACTAATGTGTTGAGTAACAAGATACTTTGCTAATGAGTGTGCTGACAATATGCAAATAGACAGACCGATAGATAGATATTTTTTTCTTCTGGAGAAAGTCCTATTTGTTTTATTTCGGCAAGAATAAAAGCAGTTTTTTATTTTTCTAAATACCATTTTAAGGTAAAAATTATTAGCCCCTTTAAGCTTTTTGATAGTCTACAGAACAAACCATCATTATACAATAACTTGCCCAATTACCCTAACCTGCCTAGTTAACCTAATTAACCTAGTTAAGCCTTTAAATGTCACTTTAAGCTGTATAGAAGTGTCTTGAAAAAATCTAGTCAAATATTATTTACTGTCATTATGGCAAAGATAAAATAATCAGTATTAGAAATGAGTTATTAAAACTATTATGTTTAGAAATGTGTTGAAACAAATCTTCTCTTCGTTAAACCGAAATTGTGGAAAAAATAAAAATAAACAGGAGCGGCTAATAATCCAGGGGGGCTAATCATTCTGACTTCAACTGTACATGCATACATACTACATCCATAACTGTAAAATTAAAAAAAATATATTATTATAAGTCATAAATATCAAAAACTGAAGTGAATAACATACTTAGATAGAAATAAAGCATAAAACAAAACCAATCAGCAACAATAATAGTATTGTAATGATAGTAATAACGACAGTAAAAAAGAACAACAATAATGATAAAAATGATGACAGTAAAAAATGACATCAACAATACTACTACTAATAATAAAAACAGCACCATCGACTACTACCACTACAGTTACCACAATGACAACCACCACAACTACTACAACAATTATTACTACTACCACTACTACTGCAACAACAACTACCACTGCAACGACGACTACTACTACAGCTACAACAAATACTACTATTACTACTACTACTACTACTACTACTACTACTACTACTACTACTACTACAGCTACAACCAGTTCTTAATTTGTATATTTTGAGGTCCTGGAACAGATGGGGCTTACGGATCCGGCATGTTACCAGAGGAGGGAGAGGTAACGGATTGGTCGAAAGTGAAATCCGGGGAAGGGGGATGGGGGGTGATAGTGTCACAAACAAAGGTGAAAAGCGCAGGGTGGATGGGGACATGGTGGCGGTTTGTGTCATAGCCGAAAGTGAAGACTGGGGGGGAGGGAAGGATTGTCGCAGCAGAAAGTGAAGAGGGTTGGGAAGAGTCACGGAAGGGGTGTATGGAGGGGGATCTGTTAAATGAGTGCCGGATCTGTGGCTTCTTCTACTACTATAACAATTACTACAACTACCACCACTACAACAACTATAACTACTACTAATACTACTACAATGACTACAACGACTACACACAATCTTTGAAAGCGTAATGTAGATGTGATTTTTTTTCAAAATGTAAGGAAAAGAAACTTTTCTGTTTTGGGCTACATTGCTGTCATGTACAGTAAAGTAGCTTTAAGTTTAGCAGAAAACAGTCATAAAGCAGAAAATAGCCGCCGAACAGAAAATCAGTGGGCGAATATGACTTGCTAAATATCTTAAGGAGTAGAAAAAGACATATGCATGTACAGTGTTTTTTTTTGTCTGAGAGTTTACAGAGTACATGTTCAATCTGGCAGATCAGAACATCTGTATACAGCAGCACTGTCATGTCACTCACAGCTACAAAAGGATTTCCAATTAAACTCACGCAAGGGCTACATCATTTAAATATGGATAAGCTGCAATGAACATGAACTCATGAGTACACTCATTAGCTCGCTTTTTCAAAAAGAGACACGATCAGACAACTGCCATGTCATTCGCTAACATTGCGACTCCAATTACAGCAACACAAAGCTTGGAAAGTTGCGGCGCTTTCTCCCTCTTCTTAATCACTTTCTGTCAAGGTCACAAAAAAGGCGGCAGCAGCTTTTGTCTGGCTTTTTAAGTAAGCCAATACGAGCGTAAGCCACTAGCGTGACCCGTCACTCAGCCGTTGTTAAATTAGCTTTTCCACATGTCATGTTGAAGTTGCCGGATCGCATCTCGGCAGGAAGTCGCCCCGAAGCTCTTCCTGTCAGCCTCCATATCTCAGTCGAGGTGTCAGGGATGCATGAGTTTCCCCGAAAGCGACTCGGCAAGGTGAGGCCAAGAAAAACCCTCACCTCTTTTTTTTTCAGTTTTTATCTCTCGCTGGGGCAGACAAGCAAAGGGTGAGATGCTTTTGCTTTTCTTTCTTCACTTCTTATCTCAGCAGAAAACAGAGAGTGCTACTCACAAAGAGCTGTCTGTTTTTTCTTTTTTTTTCCCACTCGTCTCCTCTACTGGCATTGCTCTGAAATGAGACGACCGCTCTTTACAAGGGTCACCTGCCAAGGAAACGTTTTCTCTTTTTCGCTTTCAGGTGCTTTTCTTCCAGCGCTTTACTTTACGTTGGTGTCTTTTCACCGCAATACAAAGAAAGCTCATTTGGAGCCTTGCAATGTCAGATCCTTCTCTCAACTATACTATCGTCAATACTCAGCCCTTCTGCTTTAACAACAGTAAATGAAAAGGCACACAAACACACACACACACACACACCAAAAAAAAACAAATGCAGCAAATAGCTGAAAAGCAAGCTGCAGTGCTTACGTAAAGGAGATATCCGAAATTCACATTATAAGGTCCATGTCTGTTTCTTGCAAAGATTTGATTCATCTCCAAAATAGAGCATGCAGAATGTCTGGAGGAAAGACAAGGGCTTTCATGATGGTCTGTGGGTTTGGTGTTGGTGGTCTATCAGTGTTAAATGCTTCCCAGCAAAACAACCAGAACTGAAGAAGACTTGATGGAAACGAACTGGGTTTAGAAAACAAATGATTTGTTATTTTTTGGTTCATTCTTCAATGTAACTAGGTTAATCGGGTCAACTAGTAAGTAATGTGTATTTATATAGAGCATTTATTGTGTATAGTCATACACCCAAAGCACTTCACAATCATGAGGGGGGTCTCTCCACACCACCGCCAGTGTGCAGCTTCCACTCGGATGATGCGACTGCAGCAACAGGATAACGGCACTAGTATGCTCACCACACACCACCCATAGGTGGAGAGACAGTGACAGAGCCAATTCGATGGATGGAGATGAATTGGGAGGCCATGATGAGTAAGGGCCCCTACCTTTTTACGAGAAGTGCCATGAGATGTTTAAAGACCACAGGACCTCGGTTTAATGTCTCATGTGAAAGACGGCAAGTTGGGTTAATTAGTCGAGCTATTGGTCATCCGTGTTTGTTCTGCAGCCAATCAAAAAATGATAATTTCTTTAGGAGGTTAATAGAGAGTATCTGCAGGTTTAAGACTTTAGAATTTAAGAGTTTAAGACCTTTATAATACCACACAGAATGATATTTAAGGCCAATTTTATAGTACCAAATTTCCAAAAACAGCACGCAACAACCAATTACCATCCTTAACGTTTTTTTATTACAAATAGAAAGAGTCAAAAACCTCAAAAGAGTCTTTGGACTGACTAATAACAACTAATTATGATTTTAATTTTGATGCCGCAGCACTCTCTAAGTCAATAATGTCACTGTTGTGGGTGAGACAGAGCAGATCTGACAAATGTTGAGTGTTTTCAGATAGGTTTCCTTTGTTTTTTCACACTGCATGTAGATCTCCAAAGCTTTAACCATTGCTCAGAGTTGTTAAATTTTATGTACAAAATACATCAAACACATTGCCACAAACAAGTCTTAACCATGGTGTAAAAGTAGGCTTGTATAACCAGGTTTCAATAAATTTGCACTTCCCCATGGTTCTTTTTCATTTGTTAACATACGAGTTGACGCAGCTGTCATAAGCTATTATACAGTGAAATCCCTGCAAACTCCAATTTGTACTTTATTGGGTTCCATCTATTTCATGCTGAGTGACAAATAGACTAATAAAGAGATGTTAAGAAGATATCAAAAGGGAAACAAATGGGGTCAGTTCAATTGCATTTTTAAGACCCTTGAAACAGGGATTGAATACATTGTAAGACTAATTAAGGCATTATTTTTATACTATGGAATTTAAGACTTTTTAAGGATTTGCAGACACCCTGTAATAATATTGACCTTAGTTGTGCAGTTGTGATTTATTGATTAGGCTGTTGGACTTGTAATTGAAAGATTGCAGGTTCGATTCACAGAGCCGGCAGGATCTAAAGATAAGTGAATGAAACCATACTCTCTCCATCTTCAATACCCAGCCCAGGTTCCCTTGAGCAAAAGCAGAAGACCAAGTTTGAGTATGGATATCTATTCCTGACAATACTCACTTCACAAAAAAGCAAGAAAGAAAAAATAAATAAATAAAATAAGACTTGCTCCAGAAGGAAAAAAATGTCCATGCTCTGTTAAACATCACTTGGGAAATTAATTCATTTAAAATAAAAAAGCTGAAAAATCACATGTACATAAGTATTTACAGCCTTTGTCGTGAAGCTCTAAATTGAGCTCAGGTACATTCTGTTTCCTCTGATCACTCTTGAAATGTTTCAGCAGCTTAATTAGAGTTCACCTGTGGTCAATTCAGTTGATTGGACATGATTTGAAAAGGCATACACCTGTCTATATACTGTAAGGTCCCAGGGTTGACAGTGCATGTCAAAGTACAAACCAAGCATAAAGAAAAAGGAATTGCCTGTAGACCTCAGAGACGGGATTGTCTCAGGGCACAAGGCTGGGGAAGGTTACAGCAAAATTTCTGCTGGCCTGAAAGTTCCAATAAGCACGGTGGCATTCATCATCTGTAAGTGGAAGATGTTTGGAACCACCAGGACTCTGGCCGGCCATCTAAGCTGAGTGATCAGGGGAGAAGGGCCTTAGTCAGGAAGGTGATCAATAATCTTATGGTCACTCAGTCTGAGCTCCAGTGTTCTTCTGTGGAGAGAGGAGAACCTTACAGAAGGACGACCATCTGTGCAGCAATCCACTAATCAGGCCTGTATGGTAGAGTGGCCAGTCGAAAGCCACTCCCCACCTGAACTTTGCCAAAAGGCATCTGTAGGACTCTCAGACTATAAGAAACTAAATTCTCTGGTCTGATGAGACTAAAATTGAACTCTTTGGAGTGAATGCCTGGCGTTATGTTCAAAGAAAACCAAGCACCGCTCATTACCAGGCAAATAATATCCCTACAGTGAAGCATGGTGGTGGCAGCATCATGCTGTGGGGATGTTTTTCAGCAGCAGGAACTGGAGAACTAGTCAGGATAGAGGGAAAGATGAATGCAGCAATGTACAGAGACATCCTAAATAAAAACCTGCTTCAGAGTGACCTCAGACTGGAGCGACGGTTCATCTTCCAGCAGGACAATGACCCAAAGCACACTGCCAAAATATCAATGGAGTGGCTTCACAACAACACGATGAATGTCCTTGAGTGACCCAGCCAGAGCCCAAACCTAAATCCTATTGAACATCTCTGGAGAGATCTGAAAATGGCTGTACACTGTCGCTTCCCATCCAACCTGATTATTTACATTGTCATTATGGGGTATTGTGTGTAGAATTTTGAGGAAATACATGTATTTTATCAATTTTGGAATAAGGCTGTAACATAAAAAAAAGAGGAAGCACTACTCTCCGGATGCACTATACACAGTTGTGTGGCAACAGTCTGTGAATATAACCAGCTTCTAATGGTAAAAATGTATTAAATTATTGTTTTGATAATCACACTTGATAAAAACAGAAACAGTCTGCAGAAACGTTTTGATTGAGATTCTGTCTTTGTATTTGTCATCAGAGGGGGAAAGCCCCCACCCATTGATGATTTCTTCCTTATCAGCATAGGATGTTAGTATTGTTTTTTTTTTATCTGCCACTATGCTGACACATGCTTTTTTGAGCTGAAACTTTACATACACACTCTAGGGGCATCGAAGACTTATTTTACATCTTATAAAAAGGGTCAGAATATGTCCCTCTTTAATGCGAACTATAATATTTTCCAGTGCATCAGCAGCCAATCAAACCCATCTCGCTCTAGGCAGAGGCAGTGCTGAACTACAACCAGATGTTACTGCCGATCTCATGACAGGTGGAATGAGGACTGGTGTATTTCTGTCTCAGAATGACTCAGGAGATAGACTATAGCTGCGAGAGCTCGACGAGACGTGTGCATGATCCACAATTTGAAGATTTTTATTCATCCACAGCCCTAATTCGCTATTTCTCCAGCACTGTGTGCATCTGTTTTACCCCATTTTTTTCTTTCTTCCTCTCCCTTTCAGAAGTGCCTCTTGATCAGGAGACAGAAAGACAGCGTGTCTGTGGAGAGAGAGCGCCAACAGCCACGGGCACCTCAGAAAAATCACAGGCAGCTTCATAAAGAGAGGAGACTGAAAGACAGAAACAAAGTGAGGGAAGACCAAGAAAAAGTCCAAGGATCGACATCTGTACTGAAGCTAGAAAGCGGCTTCTCTTGGTCTGCGATGCTCTCACGTGAGGAGAGACAAAAATAGGCATGAATTCTATTTAATTCAAGTGTATTTGTGTAATGCTTTTCCCAATAATTATTACTCCAAAGCAGCTTTACAAAAGGGGCACGTTATTACATTACAATCAAAACCATAAAGAGTTAAGGTGTTAAGTAAATGGTGGACAGTACCGTGGCATATACACACAGTAGTTATACAAGTTATGCAATACATACACTAACAGACAAATGTCTTGTCGTCTATCCAAGTTTTAGGAACAACAAATACTAACTTGACTTGTAGTTGATCATTTGTTATCAGAAGTGGCTTATATGAAAAGGCAAAGGCCTCTAGATTACGCTTATTTTACCAAAATAAAATATGATCATGCCTTGATTTTTAACTGTTTAATTAGGACAGTAAGGTCCGACTTTGCTTAGACAAAAGTCTTGTCACTTAACAGAAATAATGTACAGTATAGAATATAAAGTCATGGTGCAGTGGAAAAGGAATAAATATTGTGTATGACTCCCATAAGCTTGGAGGACTGCATCCATACATCTCTGCAATGACTCAAATAACGTATTAATAAAGTCATCTGGAATGGCAAAGAAAGTGTTTTTGCAGGACTCCCAGAGCTCATCAAGATTCTTTGGATCCATCTTTAATGTCTCTGCCATCTTACCCCAGATATGCTCAATAATGTTCATGTCATGGCTGGCCATTCCTGGAGCACCTTGACCTTCTTTGCTTTCAGGTACTTTGATGTGGAGGCTGAAGTATGAGAAGGAGCGCTATCCTGCTGAAGAATTTGCCCTCTCCTGTGGTTAGTAAGTAATGGGCAGCACAAATGTCTTGATGCCCCAGGCTGTTGATGTTGCCATCCACTCTGCAGATCTCTCCATGCCCCATACTGCATATTTTTTTCAGCGAACTTGACTAATTTCTGTGAGAATCTTGGGTCCATGTGGGTTCCACTAGGTCTTCTGCAGTATTTGCGATGATTGGGATGCAGTTCAACAAATGATTCATCGGAAAAATTTACCTTCTGCCACTTTTCCAAATAATCAACTAGAAGTTATTTTTTGTTGCTTTTACAACTGTCATCGACAACAAGACTTTTTGACTTGAAGTAGTGTAGTGTATTTTTCAAAGAGGTGATTTCTATTATATTTTCAATGAAGTGATCTGATCAACACAATAATTAGGAACAAATTGTTTATTGTAAATTGCTTACAACTTAATGATGACCTTGAGGTCCTCATAGGGTTGGCATCATCTCTTCAAAGGAAATGAATCTAATGGAAATGCATCAATTTCACACAAATGTATTTTACAATAACAAAATATTTAGCCAGATATCATAAAAAAAGTTTTACACTAACAATTTGAAGGCTATTTAAACTGAACCTGCCATGGAAACATTTGCTTTGCTTTTACAGGTCACATGGAGTATGTAAAAGTCAAATGATCTTTTTTTAAGTAAGGCTTTACATTTACTTATAGAAAATGGTGTACAGTTGCAGTAAGTTCTACAACAGGCCATAATGCATTGAATGCATAATGCAACCCCCCAAAAATATGTCTTTCGGATGAGACATTAAACCGAGGTCCTGACTTTCTGTGGTCATTAACACATTGCACTTCTCGCAAAGAGTAGGGGTTTAACACCAATGTCCTGGCCAAATTCCCTCCATTTGTCCTTACCAATCATGTCCTTCCAATCCCCATCCACCGAATTGGCTCTATCACTGCCTCACCACTCCCACTATAGCTGGTATGCGGTGAGGGCTGTTGTCCTGTGGCTGCCGTTGCATCGTCCAAGCGGATGCTGCACACTGGTGGTGGTGTGGAGAGACCCCCCCCTCATGAATGTGTAGTGCTTTGGGTGTATAGCCATACACAATAAATGCGCTTTATAAATACACATACATAACATTACATTTGTTCATTTGGAATTTCTGAATCCACAGCTTCTCTGTGAAAACACTGTAAAAAAAATATATATATGAGGCTCACCATTCCATTAATGCTTGTCTGAAATGCATATTTACTTCTATTAAAAATAATGGTTAGCATGCTGACTGCAAATTAGGTAAGTCTACCAATTCCCTTTTTCTGCAAATGTGCTTTGAGTAAAGGGTTGCACTTCCAATGTTGGGAAACTTTCATAATTTCTAATAATATTGTGCTTCAAATAACCCATATTCGAAGTAAAAACAGAGAGAGTGTACTTTCCAACTTTGTTTTTAAGTTTTTGGGGATTGCATGGTCTGCTGAAAGTTTTTTGTTAAAGGGATATTTGACACAAAAATGAAAAATAATCCACCTTTTACTCTCCTCCATGTGGTTTTAAACCTTTGAGTTTCTTTTTTCACAAAAGAAGATATTTTGAAAAATGTTGGTTGATGGAACCCAATGGCTGTGTCCAAAATTCAATTAAATTAAATTCATCTTTATTTGTATTGCGCTTATACAATGTAGATTGTGTCTAAGCAGCTTCACATAGAAGATTATAGTGAATTGAAACAGTGTCAGTTCAGTTTTCAGAGTTTAAGTTCAGTTCAGTTTGGTTTAGCTCAGTTCAGTGTGGGTTAATATTCACTACTGAGAGTCCAAACACTGAAGAGCAAATCCATCGATGCGCAGCTATACAGATCCCGAACCATGCAAGCCAGTGGTGACAGCGGCGAGGAAAAAACTTCACCAATTGGCGAAAGTGAAAATTTAAAAAACCTAGAGAGAAACCAGCCTCAGTTGGGCACGACCATTTCTCTTATGGCCAAACGTCTTGTGCAGAGCTTTAGTCTAGGCGCAGGAATCTGGACCTCAGCGAAGACTCGTCTGTCCCTGGGGCATCACAGGAATCAGTCTTGGGCTCTCCACTCCACCATGGCATCACAGCAGCTGCTCAGGATACGGTCTGGTCCAGGATGATGAAAACTTTGGGATCATCTCATCGCTGGTCTTTGATCGCATTAGTGGCACTGCATAGTCTGTGGGTCTCGGGATGAGTACCCCCAGGTGGAAATACAGAATAAGGAGAATAATTACAGTAGCTGCTGTTCATAGTGTATATAAACAAGAAGCCAAAAAAACCCCAGCGTGGGGCACATCATGCATCATACTGCTATGTAATGCACTGAGTGTATGCTTTGCTAAAAAGATAGGTCTTTAATCTAGTTTTGAATTGCGAGAGTGTGTTTGAGCCTCGGACATTATCAGGAAGGCTATTCCAGAGTTTAGGGGCCATAAATGAGAACACTCAACCTCCTTTACTCGATTTTGCTATTCTAGGTACTACCAGAAGCCCTGAGTTTTGAGATCTTAAAAAGCGGGTTGAGTTGTAGCGAGACAGAAGGTTGGTTAGATAAACAGGAGCTTGAGATATGATCATATTTTCTAGACCTGGTAAGAACTCTGGCAGCTGCATTTTGTACTAGCTGAAGTTTGTTAATAGAGGATGCTGGGCAACCAGCAAACAGAGCATTACAGTAATCCAGACTAGAAATCATAAAAGCATGAACTAGCTTTTCTGCATCTGATATGGATAGCGTACTTCGTAATTTAGCAATATTTCTTAGATGAAAGAAGGCAGTTTTTGTGACATGGGATATATGATTTTCAAAAGTTAAATTGCTGTCTAATATGACACCCAGATCTTTTATAGTAGAGCTAACGCTAACTTTGTATCCCTCTAGTTGCAGGTCGAGTTGTGAGAACTGCTGTGTGCAGAATTTAGGCCCAATAAGTAATAATTCTGTTTTGTCTGAGTTTAAGAGAAGAAAATTGTTGGTCATCCAGTCTTTAACATCTTTAATACACTCGGTTAGCTTAGACAGTTCAGACATCTCATCAGGTTTAGTTGAAATGTATAATTGAGTATCATCTGCATAGCAGTGAAAGCTGATCCCGTGTCTTCTAATAATGTCATCCAGGGGTAGCATGTATATTGTAAACAGCAAAGGGCCTAAAACTGATCCTTTAGGGACCCCGTACTTTACTGGCCTGACTTGTGAAAGCTGTCCATTAATATTCACAAACTGGTAACGATCGGCTAAGTATGACCTAAACCATTGAAGAGCCTGTCTTTGGACACCTGTAGAATATAAGCGGTCTATGAGAATATTGTGGTCAGTGGTGTCAAATGCGGCACTAAGATAGAGTAAAACTAATAGTGAAATGCACCCTTGGTCAGCAGCTAAAAGTAAATCGTTGGTTATTTTTACTAATGTGGTTTCTGTGCTGTGATGAGGCCTGAAACCTGACTGAAACACTTCAAAAATATGGTTTGTCTGCAGAAAGGAGCATAATTGGGTAGAAACAACTTTTTCTAGTATTTTAGACATAAACGGAAGATTTAAAATAGGCCTATAATTAGCTAGGTTGCTCGGGTCCAGTTGTGGTTTCTTAATAATAGGCTTAATAACAGCTAGCTTGTAAGGTTTTGGAACATGACCTAAGAATAAAGAAGAGTTAATAATGTTAAGGATAGGCTCTCCTTTAACAGGTAGCAATTATTTCAGTAATTTAGTTGGAATTGGGTCTAACATACACATAGCTGGTTTAGAACTATTTATCACTTTATCTAGCTCTTCCTGTTCTATGATTTTGAAGCATTGTAGGTTATTTTGATTCAGCGGAATGTTTACTGGATCTAGAGTATAAGGAGGTGCAGAAAGTTTAGCATCTTCCATTTTCTGTCTAAAGTCTTCTATTTTATCACTGAAAAAATTCATGAAGTCATCACTACTAATATGCGGTGGGACATTTTGTTCCAAAGATGACCGATTATTAGTTAATTTAGCAATGGTGCTAAATAAAAATCTAGGATTGTTATAATTGTTTTCTATCAGTTTGCGGAGGTGCTCTACCTCCAAAACTGCCTACTACACAGTACTGCATTTGAATTTAAACATACTACTCGGCCATTAGAAAAGTATGTTCCATACAGTATGAATGTGAAAAGCATGAATGAAATTCGGAGGTACTACATCCGCCATTTGGTCATGAACACATGACCTACCCGTGTGAGTTGCGTCGCTTCACTCCCATTCATGAATTCTCTTACTGGGCATCATGGGATAGCGCAACGTGCATGGGAATGCACACTTCAGAATCTTGCCGGAAGTATAGGTCATGCAAGTGCTTTTTGCATACTGATTTTCTAATTCTATGAATTCAGACATACTACTCGGCTCACATACTGATTTTAGTGTAGTATATAGTATGGAAGTATGCAATTCCGGACACAGCCATTGACTTCCATCAGCTAGAATTCTTCAAAATATGTTATTTTTTTTGTGGTCAATAAAAGAAAAAAAAAGGTTTTGAACAAGTGAAAGGTAAGTACATGATGGCAGAGATTAAATTTGTGGGTGAACTATCCCTTTAATTGTAAATCTGAGTTGCCCTTTAATATATGATGGATTAACTGTGAGGAAAATAATGACACCTCACTGAAGCCAGTTTTTTTGTTCCCTGATTGTTTACAGTTAAACCAAAGTTACTTCTATAATTCATGAAGGTGCATAAGAAAAATGTTGATATCTGTGGCCATGATTTTTGGAATGATAAATCATGAGAGGTTTGGTAGCATAAAATTCAGTTATGTCAATGCAAATCTCTGAGAATTTTACTATGTAATGAATATGTATATGACAATGTTAATGAGTTAGGTCTTGGCAGAATAGACCTGCTACGCTGCTGCTGCTTTGATTATTGTCACAGAGCAAGTACCGAGACTTGTCTTGATCTTATCCATAGACATGCAGCCTAAAAGTAAAACACTTGGTGCTACTGCAAATATAATACACTGTATATGTAACCCTCATAGCAAATCTAAACACAGCTGGAGCTGGGGTGGAGAAAGGTCTCACAGCAAGGTCTCACAGCAAAACTGAGGCATTTAAAATATTAAGGAGCAAGCTAATTGGCTGCTGAGGCAACAGGAGCCAATCCCCTGCACTGTGTAGTTCATGACATAGTAGGAGATAAGATAATACCTATTCTTGTATAGCCACTTTTGTTAACATTGGCTGCTTTGAATGGTCAAGGAAGTTAAATAACTGACAGGATAACCAACCAATCACGTTTCATCATGTCACACCATGTTTACAGGAGTGTAAATGGCCTCAGAACAACAGCCCAATAACCATTCATCATTCATTTACGAACATCTTTAAAAGTATACTATCTCGACATCGATATCCTTAATGATCTGTCAGCAAAACATATAGGAAGCCAGTAGGACATGTATGTAGACTTAGTTCTGAGATTCATTCATTATTTTGGTGACGCATTTCTACAGAACTCTGTATTTAGTATTTAGTGTAAACGCAATCATTTTGCTTCAACGTTTGGCATAATTTATAATGAAATCATGCCTAATGGCTCATTGAGAGATAATGAATCGCCATTGTGAATATTTCGGCCAATATCCAGAATCCAGAACCCTTCATCTATCCTCTTTCTGCAGTAACAAGCTTTTCTTGTGGCAGGAGATGGTGCATAGCATCAGACTGGCGATGGTTCAGTCCGCCCTGCCACTGGAACTGATTGCTCTCATTAGATTCTTTAGCCTCTGGGTCAAATCCAGCTACTGGATCTGTGAGCGAGCTGATATTCTGCAATTTCCCTAATGTTTTCTCCCTCTCTTTCATTCCTCCTTTGTCCTTCATTCTCTTGGATGTTGCAGTCGTCTCATATTGTGTGCTGTGAAGAGATGCAGTCTGTTTGGGACAGCTTTTTCTTCACATTTTTGCTTGTGCAATTTTTTTTACCAAGGTGGCACAAAGGTGCATTCTTCTCAGTTTTGTACAAAATGAATGAGTGTAGGATTTGCATTTGCTGAAAGACAAATTCCAGTGCTTGCAAGAAAAGAAGCAAGCCCTGTTTAGAGATAAACTGAAGAGGAAAAGACTAGCTAGATTAATATTTAGTATCCAAACGGATGTATTAAAGACCAACTGCAAATCACTGTACAAAAATGTCAGCTTCATATGCATTAAAATCTGTGTACTATTTATTATTGCATTAGGAAAAAAAAACATTAGCATCATTAGGTAATAATAAAAGTATTTTACTTCACTACTGTACTTAAAGTGATAGCTCACCCAAAAAAAAAAATTCTGTCATAATTTACTTATCCTTTACTCATTTCAAACTTTTAACAGTTCCTTTGTTCTGTTAAACACAAAAGAATATAGTTTAATGAAACCTGGAGACCTGTAACCATTGACTTCCATTGTTTTTCCTGCAATGGAAGTCAGTGGTTACAGGTTTCTAACATTCTTCAAATAAAATAAGACAGTTTAAACTACAAAGCATCACTGTATAAAAATTTCAACTTCATATGCAATACAATCTGTATATTTATCAATGTATTATGAAAAAAAAACCTCTAGCATCATTATTATGTAATAATAATACAATAATTTTTACCCAAAAATGAAAACTCTTTCAGAGATTTCATAAGTGCTAGTGCCTGATGTTCTGTCCAAAACATAAGTCAGACTTGCCATACATTTAAATATAACATCTACTAAGACCTAATTATTAAAGAAAAAAAAAACACACACTAATAACCAGTAACTAATAACTATAACATAAGCAAACAGTGTAATATAGATAAACACAAAGCAACAACAATAGAACAAGCATCACTAAAACAGCAAGAAATCAATTCCAAACGCCAGGAATCAGATAATCAATAATAAAAGAGATCAAAATGGAGCAGGATGACCCCTTTAAATAGTTAAACAGTTCTGCCACTTTGTATAAAAGTGCTTGCTAAAGCGACAACTTGCTTTCTGGTTCCCCGTCCAGGCTCTGATAAAGGCGAATTCCAGCCTGTGGTTATTCCTGTCCCCTGTGTGTCCTGATACATTAGGAGCGCCACTGGTAGGACCGGCTCAAAGTATTATTTAGTGCCCAATTAAAAAGTTTCTGAACTATCTAACAAATAAATGATGCAGGAATTCATTTAAAAAAATGCATTATATTGCATGTGCTCTCCAAGAAATGTCTGGGATCTCTTTAACATGCCATAGAAGGTTTGGCTCATCTGAAAAGCTTGACACGCTCATGAATTTACAGCCCATTCTTCTCATATCAGAAGCTGACGGCCAATATTAAATATGAATTAACGCAAAGATAAATGTTTAATGGATTGTCTTCTTACACTATTTGAATGGAATGAGCGGAGCTGCTCGAGAGGCTGTGAATCGCTGCACATTTTCAGGTCAAATGGACTGGAGTGTTTTGTGAAGCTATAATAAAAATGTGATAAGCATCTATATTCTAAATTACTGCATGTGATTTTGCAGATTTTTAAATGAGGCATTGACTAGAAAGCTGTAAAGTATTTTAGTATAGTTCCAGACTCATTGTTATATTTTGCTGGTAAGTTCAATAACCAGCAAATTAATAATAACCACTAAGTAAGCTGGTAAGTTAACCAAATAACTCAAATGAATGACCCAAATTTATTTATTATGATTATTATTCAAAGCAAATGTGTGGGCAAAGAAACAAGGTAGACAATTTCTAATTAGATTTTTTATTTTATCTTTTTATATATATATATATATATATATATATATATATATATATAATGCACTTAATAATCAATAATTATCTTGCTCCTGAATTTTACTGCATTTAAAGACTCTACTGCAAATGAAGACTTAAAAATATAATAATAATTATTGATTATAATATTTATAATGATAAAAAATATTCAAAAAATATATATATTTTTATACAACAGTTATATCTGGTTCTCGAATCTGATTGGCTAATAGACGTGCAATGTTCTGCAATTACAGCACTCTTACAGCCTCTTCACTCTTGTGTATTACTCCACCCACATAGAGTGACAGCAGATCAATAGACTCACTACAGTTACACAAATATCGCAGCTGTTGGACAACATAAATGTACTTTTGAGGCTTTTTTGGCCAGAATATAGTTGTTTAGATTGCAACTATAAGTTTATTTATAAGGATAAAGCCTATTTTAAATATTTATCATTTCGGAGATACAGCATGTCGGCATCCATCAGCCTGTTATACTGAGCAGAACAAAAACGGTTGCACCACAAGATGCCAACAGAGACCACATAATACACCTTTAAAGGAGAAAAACTCACATTTTATTTTTGTATTTCAAACTACAGCTGATCAAATCATTATAAAACAAGTAAGTGACATTTTAAGTCGGTCGATCTCTTTAGTATGTTATAGTGCTGTATTTATACTATAGTAATCTGCTACTGTTGTGTTTGCTTGCTTTGACTTTTTGAGGGTTAGTGATTGTGATATCCCAATTGCAATGGAGAAATACTGGGAAATCTCTGTAGACTGATGACATTTCACGCTGTTCAGCCTTATAATCTTAAAATGTAAGCAAAATCGCCTATTGTGATATCACTTTAGATATTACGCTAGAGAATCATTCAAACACTAGCTCTAAAGTGATGTGGGTGAAGTATCAATGGTTTCTGCTGTTCTGACGTCAGCTGCAGATGTGAATGAATGGCAAAAGAAAGTAGTTTCTCGTACAAAATGATTTTTAGACTCTCTGTGTTTGATTTACTTTTTATATACATGATTACAACGTCAAACGTTTGTATAAACGCAATATCACAACGTAGCAGTGCGATGTGGCTGTATATCGTCACTGATGGGAAACTAAGGCATGCCTCCCACCAGTGATGATATACAGCTACTGCACTGCTATGAGTGTTATATTGCTCATATACATATATACAATTTTCTTATACTTTTTTAGAATTTTTATTAAGGTCATTTTTAAAAAAAAAAGAAAAAAAGCTAATTAATTAATTTATTTAAATTATAAATATTTTAAATTAAATTTGATTGATTATATTTGTTATCTTGATTTTAAGAAAGAGCAAAAACAAAGGTTTTAGCTTCATGGTTTTTGTTTTACGTTAACTAAATATAGTCAATTTTAATTTCACTGTGACTTTAAATACAGTAAGTAAACCTCTTTAAGTAAAAGTCACATTTATACAGTGAACAGAATATGTCTTAATGTTTAGATTTTTATCCACGTAGCAGATCTACATCCTCTTACCAAGAATGTAATCTTCACAGCAGCCTTTCAGATAATTTCTTTGAACTCGCAATTTTGTGTAGAAATCCCCAGAGATAACACCAAGTATCTTACTGCAGATGTCCAAATGAGGCCTGATACCCTTAATCGTGTTTGAAGTTAATATAATCCACACATACTTTAATGCTCAAAAAATCATTACAACATATATGATAGTGTCCTATATGCATCCTGGAAATAGATACTATATAAAACCTTCCACAATGTAATTTCTGTAATGACACCGACCATCTTGACACATGAGGGAGTCGAGATAAAGAGATGAAATGATCTGAGCTCCATTTCTTTCATATAGATTCTGATTGGGGTCTTTTTTTGCCTTTTATTCAAATTAGGGGAATTTGTTGGATGTAATGTGCAAGATGTACATGTTAAAATAATAATAAAAAATGTTAGTGAGATGGTCATTATGAAGCTGCCTGTCATTAGCAAACCTAGAAAACAGAAATAAAAAAAATAATGACAATTGCATCACTCATTTACCGATATTTCACCCACAAATTAATATATTTTTGTAAATGTTATCACTCACAGGCCATCAAAAATGCAAACTGAAGTCATTAGTGAAGAAATGTAAGTCTACTAGCACTCAAAAAACATAAAGGAAAAACAAAATTAAAACATGTGGATGCTGATGATACATTGAGAAGATATGAAGCAAATCTATTAGTCATTATTTACATTATTATGGTGGCTTGAGAAAGCCAACATACTGTTATACTACATAAACTTAATATTCTTCTTCTTCTGAGACTAATTTCTATATGCATCTCCTCCTAGACCGTTCATACTACAACCACCAACAACCTACAACCATCTTTTTAACTGATCCGACTTACGGTTTTCCAAAAATGGGAAAAGTCCCATTGACTTAACATTGGACTGAACTTTGTGACCTCATAACTTTGCATCAGACTGTCATACAGACAAGGTTGAGCTCATTTAACTCAGACTAACCAGGAGCCAATCACCGATGACCTTTAAACTTAATTGTCACACCCTAGCAAACACTTACGGCACCCTGGCAACTGTCCCATAGACTTCTATTGTAAAAAAAAAAAAAAAAAAAAAAAAGCCATTGACTTTACATTAGACTGAGGTGCATTTGTTAATTTTCTTATATATTGTTCCTTTAAAAAATAAGAAAAATAATAGGATACAGAATAACACAGGACTGTTTTGTGGCTATTAATCCAATCATAGTTAACAATAAAAAATTTGGCTGTGGATTAAAGGTGTTAATGCTGTCTCAAAAAATATAATGTAGACCTCACTTCATTAGGTCTACATTATATCAAGAGCCTAAGATATTCATTTAGCTTTGCTTGCATATGATTTTTTTTACTCTTTCACCTTCAACAGGAATTGTAACATGCCTGGTTGACCTGTTATCCATACATTATCATAAAAAATAAAAAACCCTCAAAATTAGCTTAGAATGGTGTCAGGAACACAATTTAACCAAATGAATGTGTAGGAGTGTTTCCCAATACTGGGTTGCGGCTGGAAGGGCATCCACTGAGTAAAACATATGCTAAAATAGTTGGTTGTTCATTCAGATGTGGCAACCTCTGAAATAAAAGACTAAAACAAAGGAAAATGAATGAATGAATGAATGAATGAATGAGTGAATGAATGAAAAACCAAGGTTTAAAAAAAATCTCCTTTAATGTTTGCAGAAACAAAAAAAGTCAAAAAGAATTTGTATTTTTGCAAACAAAATATTTTCTAAATGTTCATATTTTTGCTTATGTCCCATTCACCGCGAGTGACGTGACAAGAACTGACCGATCAGCTTCAGCTTGTATGGAATATACACATTTCGGTTGACTCAGGGTGCTTTCACACCTAGACTTTTGTTTCGGAACCTGACGCATTTACCCAGTTAGCGTGGTTCATTTGGCATATGTGAATCTAGCAATGGTGCTTGAATCCGCGCCAGATCAATCGGTCAGAAATTGCCTGAATGAGGTGGTCTCGGCTCGATTGAAATGAACTCTGAAGCAGATCAATTGTAGTGAGAAAGCAATATAATCCGAGCCTGGCTATATCACAGTGTATTATGGATATGTAATAGGCATATATACGGCTATATGAAAAGAGAATTATGAGTAGAGCGGTATTGAGTAGGGCGGTGCGTTTCATGTCAAATACGAAAGTGAAACCACGTTAACTACTAACGAAAGCTGTTTATCCGTTAGGAAAATTGACCAAACTGCAGTCTTGGTTTATCTGTTATTTCTCTCTATAATGCAATGCCTATAATGCAGAAGTCAACTGCTGTGTATTGAGAAATTCTTACCTCTGATTTATATATGGTGACATTGTCTGTGGGTGTCACCATTCAACATGAAAGCACAGCTTTTGTACTAGCTGTACAATCTCAGAAATATTGCTAAGTTACGAAGTATGCTATCCATATCAGATGCAGAAAGTACTAAAAAGCTAGTTCATGCTTTTATGACTTCTAGGCTGGACTACTGTAATGCTCTGTTTGCAGGTTGCCCAGCATCCTCTATTAACCAACTTCAGCTAGTACAAAATGCAGCTGCCAGAGTTCTTACCAGGTCTAGAAAATGTGATCATATCATCCCAATTTTATCCTCCTTACACTGGCTGCCTGTAAAGTTTTGTATTGATTTTAAAATACTGCTTCTTACCTATAGAGCCTTAAATAATCGAGCTCCTGTTTATCTAACCAACTTTCTGTCTCTCGTCAATCCAACCCACTCTTTAAGATCTCAAAACTCAGGGCTTCTGGTAGTACCTAGAATAGCAAAGTCGAGTAAAGGAGGTCGAACCTTCTCATTTATGGCCCCTAAACTCTGGAATAGCCTTCCTGATAATGTCCAAGGCTCAGACACACTCTCGCATTTCAAAATTAGATCTTTTTAGCAAAGCATACAGTCAGTGCATCACTTAGCGGTATAATGCATGATTGTGCCCCACGCAGGTTTTTTGCATCTCGTTTATATACACTATGAACAGCAGCTATGCTAATTATTCTCTTTATTCTGTATTTCCACCTGAGGGTACTCATCCCGAGGCCCTTAAACTATGCAGCGCTACTGATGCGATCCAAGACCAGTGACAAGATGATCCCAAAGTCTTCATAATCTTGGACCAGGCCGTATCCTGAGCAGCTGCTGTGGTGTTCATAGTGGAGTGAGAGCATGAGACTGATTTCTGTGACGCTCCAAGGACAGATGAGTCTTCGCTGAGGTCCAGCTTCCGGCGCCTAGACTGCAGCTCTGCACAAGACGTTTGGCCATAGGAAAAAATGGTCATGCCCAATTGAGCCTGGGTTCTCTCAAGGTTTTTTAAATCTCCACTTTCGCCAATTGGTGAAGTTTTTTCCTCACCGCTGTCGCCACTGGCTTGCATGTTTCGTGATCTGTAGAGCTGTGCATCGATGGAATTGCTCCACAGTGTTTGGACTCTCAGTAGTGAATATTAACCCACACTAAACTGAGCTAAACTGAACTGAACTTAAACTGAAAACTGAACTGATATTGCTTCAATTTACTATAATCTTCTATGTGAAGCTGCTTTGACACAATCTACATTGTATAAGTGCTATAAAAATAAAGGTGAATTGAATTGAATATAGCTGCTGAATCAGTGAGACTCAGCCTTTTTTGTGGAGGATGAATTACAAATTTGTCAATTTTTTTTTGTCAGCCAGGAGATAAAGTGAAGGCACAATTATCGTTCTTCTAATAGTCTATTGCATTTTTTTTATATTACGCCACCCCCCACAGAGCTCGCTGAGGCCCCCTTGTGGGCCAGAACCCCCCTGTTGGGAACCGCTGCTCTACCGTGTTCGAACATTCGGCAGTGAAATTTAATCCACATTGAACTGAACTAAACTGAACTTCAACTCAGAAATCTACACACTACTAGAACTATGTTAAGCTGCTTTGACACAATCTACTCTGTGAAAAGGCCTATATTAATAAACATAAATTGAATTGAATATATGCTGCTTTGCCCAATACAAGGTTAATGCACGCTTCTATCTCATTCGAATGACTCCATTGGATCAAAGCTTCTCCCACATGCACTCAGGTCAGTCTGCCATAATCACGTTCCCCACACACAAACTCCTCTCCATGTGTCATGGCATCATTGCTCCCAAGGACGATGTTGACAGCTATGGGTTCCTGGTCCATTACGTTGGAAAAATCGCCCACTTGAGCAAAAGACATCCCAGCGGTTTAAGACATGTTTCAGGAGCAGGCACTTCTTGCTGGAGTGAAGGACATAAATTAAACATGCAAGCCGCTGATGGACGTGGTTTTCACCACCAGGACGTCTGCAGTGGAAGTGTTGCATTACATGTTCCATGGTCGGTATGAAAAATGAACCTGAACCACTACGGGGAGAGAAATAGAGAGAGTTACGATGAAATTAGGCATGCTGATGTGCGGTGAGACGCGGCTGGGGGGCAGCAGTATTGCATTACCTGCGAGTAGAATCTGAAAGCGAGCCGAGCCGCAAAGAAAATTGCACAAGGCACCTGGGCGAGTTCATGAGTCCGGTTGGTGAATACACGGTTTTATGTGCTGGATGTGGGAAAATGAGGACATGCAGGTTTCTGATGGAGAACTGACAACATCTAAGAGTCAATGATAGGAGTCAATATAACATTTAGCAGATGCATTCGTCCATAGTGACCTTCAAATGAAAGCTACTACAACACACGTAGTTTATGGCAAACCATCGACCACTACACAGACAACATATACACTTAATACACAAATACACTTCATTGAACATGTACACATAGACATCAGCTAAATACTATATAACTGCAGATTTACTATGTTTATATATAATAACTTTAACTGTTAAAAGCTATTAGCTACTAGTTCATTCGTTTAAGTTATTAGTAACTAAATTTATGATTACTAAAAACTTTAACTTTTCTGAATATGATTGTATTGCACTAATGTGCACATTTTGTAAGGCTGCTTTAAAGCAATAATTAGGGATGTCCAGATCAGTTTTTTTTTGCCCTCAAGTCCGAATCTGAGTCATTTGATTGTGTGTATCTATCGATACCGAAACCTGATCTGATACTTATAAAATACATAAGAAAAAGAATAAAGAAAAGTGAAGAAACAGATCCAGGATGGTCCTTATTTTTTGTTTAATTCACCTTATTTTAACATTCAACAACTCTATTAACAAACAGAGCACTTCTGTGAGGTGGCTTGAACAATCAAGTAATAAATAAGATCAATTCTTGACTCTGTTGAGGAGGGGGATCTGTAAAATGAGGTGCTAGATCAGATTTCAGAGGTGGCGGATCCGGATCCGACGTGTTCTGGCACAAAATAAGCCCTGGAGCTACCTGTCATGATCACCAGCGATCTAGCTTGTGCAGATCGCTGAGAACTACACACATGCCACTTTAATGAACTACAACTCCCATCATGCACTTCACACACACACACCAGTTTCCGATTCCCCCTGATTACAGACACACAGTTGGAAGCTCATGAGGGACTGACTTTTCCTGTCTATTGTGTTTGATCTTATTTTGTTTTGCCGCCTGTCTGACCATTCGCCCGTACTCTGACTATGCTTTTGAATTACCTGCATGCTCCTCTTTGTCCCTGTTTTGACCTGCTTGACGATTCTCTAAATAAACTGCACTTGTATCCTTCTGTTGTCCCCGACTCATTACACTACCATTGGTCCATTCCGTTTACACAATTGGTGGTTTTCTGGAACTCTGCCTTCTTTGGTGTGCATTTAAAATAATAGACCATCCGGGAACCTTTGGCATACTAACTTCAACATGCTCTGGTTTGAGACATGCTAATTTTATTTTCGAATCCTATTTATTCAGCATTTCTCATAAATTACGTGTATTGTAGTAATATTTATTTTTAAGTCACTATGGACAAATGCATCTGCTAAATGTTAAAATGACTCCTATCATGGATTTTTAGATGTTGTCAGTGAGATGTTTGGGGAACAAATCATAACAAAATGTCTCAATTCTCTCTCCATTTAACCCCATTGCCATCAATGACAAACAAATCCTATTGATTTCATTCCAGATTTCTTTCAAGTTCTTTCTGTTTTTCATGTTTTGTTTTTCTTATTTGTCAATCATTGCTAAAGTAATCCTCCAACAAACAGCTTTTTGATCCACATCTAGTCTTCATCCACTAATTTGTGTATTTTCTCCCTCTACTCAAACTCTTTTACCCTTTTTTTTTCTCTCAGTCTCACTCAAGGGCTTTTCAATGAATGCTGCTTTTCACATCCAATATGGCAACACGAAAACCAAATAGTCTGTGCTTTAATTAACTTATGCGAATGAAGGAAGTATGAGGAGTCAATATTTATTATGTGTTGAGACAGCTGGGCCTGAGAGCTAATCGCCGGCAGACAAACACAGGCTATACTCTCATCAGCATTGAGGTGAGCTGTCGACGGCTTCATAGATTTCCCCGAGTGCTGGAATTACACACTGCAATCACAGAGCGAGGTACAGCCACAATGCAGTCTAATTAAATTCATCGGAGACTATTCCATGAGATAAATTGAAGGATAAGATGCCTGCACATCCTCAAATAACAGGTTAATGAAACACCAGCTGCTGGAAGGCCACATCTGTTGTTGTTGACTAGGTCATAGGGTAATAAAGTATACAAAACGTGTAGATTTAACTTGCATCATTTGATGTATTTCATGTATATTCATGCATACATACTTTTGTGTTAGGGTTATTATTACTACAAATGCACTGTGGAAAAATGCTGGGTTGTCATAAGCCACACACACATACATATATATATATTAGGTACACCTTACTAGTACCGTGTTGGACTCCCTTTTGCCTTCAGAACTGCCTTATTCCTTCGCGGCATAGAGATTCAAAAAGGTACTGGAAATATTACACAGAGATTTTGCTCCATATTGACATGATAGCATCATGCAGTTGCTGCAGATTTGTCATCTGCACATATATAATGGGAATCTCCTGTTCCACCACATCCCAATAATGCTCTATTGCATTGAGTTTTGGTGACTGTGGAGGACATTTGAGTACAGTGAACTCATTGTCATGTTCAAGAAACCAGTCTGAGATGATTTGCGCTTTATGATATGGCATGTTATCCTGCTAGAAGTAGCAATCAAAAGATGAGTGTGGTCATAAAGAGATGGACATGGTCAGCAACTATACTCAGGTAGGCTGTGGCATTTACATGATGCTCAATTGGTACTAATGGGCCCAAAATTTGCCAAGAAAATATCCATTACACCACCAGCCTGAACCATTGATAAAAGTCACGATGGATCCAATCTTTCATGTTGCTGATGCCAAATTCTAACCCTACCATCCGAATGTCGCAACAGAAATCGAGACTCATCATTCGGCCAACGTTTTTCATGCAATCTTATATTGTGCAATTTTGGTAAGCCTGTGTGAATTGTAGCCGCAATTTCCTGTTCTTAGCAGACAGGAGTGGCACCCTTCTGCTACTGTAGCCCATCTGCCTCAAGGTTTGACGTGTTGTGCTTTCAGAGATGCTCTTCTGCATATCTCGGATGTAACAAGTGGTTATTTGAGTTACTGTTGCCTTTCTATCAGCTGGAACCAGTCTGGCCCTTCTCCTCTGACCTCTGGCATCAACAAGGCATTTACGCCAACAGAACT
This sequence comes from Danio tinwini, assembly GCA_903798205.1. NCBI lineage: Eukaryota > Metazoa > Chordata > Actinopteri > Cypriniformes > Danionidae > Danio > Danio tinwini. Next base: position 8,079,519 of record CAIGQZ010000217.1, on the reverse strand, counting down.
GTCGCTCACTGGATATTTTCACTCTTTCAGACCATTCTCTGTAAACCCTAGAGATGGTTGTGCATGAAAATCCCAGTAGATCAGCAGTTTCTGATATACTCAGACCAGCCCGTGTGGCACCAACAACCATGCCACGTTCAGTTGGACAGGTGTACCTAATAAAGTGTATGTTCATAAATATATTAAAACATGAAAAAATGACATTTACTTAAAATAAAATAAAACTAAAATAACTTACAAATATTTATAAAATCATGTGTATGCATACACATACAGCAGACACACAAAATAAATAAAAATAAATAACTTTTGTGAAAATGTAATGTCATAATATAGGTGAAATAATATCACAAATAGGAAAAGTCTAGTGATTAAAAGAGTGTCAAAATACAGGGATTTAAAATTATTTACTTAATTAGATACTATTGTGTTGGCTGCATTGTGAATCATAAACTAACTCATTTCATAAATCAAACTATCTTCTTGTACTAAACCCTAGATTTTTTGCCATATACATTTTCTTAGACCAATCTCAGATTTGTGGGGTCTTAGTTTGTCTACATCAGTGCAACCTCCACTGGTGGCTTAGAGGAGAAAGCAAAGCATTTACAGAGCCTATTTTTGGCATACTCGCTGTGAAGCCAATAAGCAGAGCAGGCTGCGTCATCTCAGTCCAGATTCATGTTGAGAGAACTCCAGCGAGACCGTTTTAATTAATGCTCCATTTAGAGTTAATATTAAATTTTTATGCTTTCTCCATCTGCCACATTGTCTTCTATCTCTCCCCTGCAATCTTCCACTTTCACAACAGCGAAAACTGTTGTAGGGAGCAACGCTTCCCAACACAATTATATCTCCATCTTGAAGACTGCCTGCAAATCTACGCAGGTTTAAAGGTCGTGACAGTGCTTCTGCTGGGACGAATAATAGAATTAAAATGTCATTTGGTTAATTCGCTAACACGATCTTTACACAGAGGATCATGCGGACACAAACCTCGGTTACACTTTGATTTTAAGGTGATGTAGTTACAGTGTAGCTATTAATGAATAATATTAAATAATTACCTATACTTACTATATGGTTGGGTTAGGGATGGGCAAACTTGATCCTGGAGGGCCGGTGTCCCTGCAGACTTTTGCTTCAACCCAAATGAAACACACGTGCCTGCAGCTTTCTAGTGAGCTTGAAGACACTGATTAGTCTGTTCAGGTGGGTTTGACTAGTGTTGGAGCAAAAATCTGCAGGGACATCGGCACTCCAGGATCAAGTTTGCCCATGCCTGGGTTAGAATGTGGGTTATGTTAGGTTAGTTACATGCAATTATGCATAATTCATTGTAATTACTACAGTATGTGCATGAAACATTTGTAACTACGTCACCTTAAATTTAAGTTTTACCATACCTCTGCTAAAACATAATGTATGTTTTGGATGCTGCAGTGCTGGTGCTCATTAGACTTCTTAAGTGTCAGAAATTCTGCAGTAAACTTAAAAAAAATATATAAAAACGTGCATGCTGTGTGTGTGTGTGTGTGTGTGTGTGTGTGTGTGTGTGTGTGTGTGT
>CAIGQZ010000217.1:8060755-8077942 GCA_903798205.1 Danio tinwini | reverse complement strand
GTGTGTGTGTGTGTGTGTGTGTGTGTGTGTGTGTGTGTGTGTGTGTGAAAGAAAGGCTTGAATTAATCACAACAAATACATCAAATAATCATTGGGAAAGGTTTTACTGTAGTATTTCTCACAAAGTTTATGTGAGATCTGCTTCCTTCATGTCTGTCATTGATGCAGCCGAGGCAGAGATTGAGGCGCACTCTGACATGCATGTGGGAACAGTGGGTGGGGAGAACCAGCATTAAAGGCACAAACAACAAAAACAAACTTTTTTTAAAGGTCTAATAAATAATCTGATGGGTGTTTTTAGTTGAAACTTTACAGACACAAAATACTTATCTTGATGTTATGCGGGTCTGTGTTTATTTAATTCATTTATTTATTTGTTGCGGATGTGTGCTTGTTGCCCTTGAGTTTTAGGTGGAGTTTACCACATTGCTTGTCCATAATTGGATGACGCGGTATTTCCGGTATTTAAGGCTGCCGGCAATGGCGGCTCAGTCACTCTCTCTCAGTGCTCGGTGGTGGCTTGCGCTCAGGCGGTCTGGCTGGAGGCGCTCTGCATGCCAGGATCCGTCTACATGCCGCTTTCTTTAGTGTTTTGTTCTTGTTAAACTTTAGTTTTTTCAATGTGTTATCTAGTTTGTTTATTTTGACACTTTGTAGACGGTAATGGATTGTTTTTCATAGGCACTTTTTGGTATTTATTTAGTTTAGCGAAGAAAAGCAGTGGCCCGGAAGACTCACCTGTTTTTATTCCTTTTATGGGAGTGATAGGTAAGATCTGTCCATTTAAAACAGTTGTATTCAGGAACCTGTTTTTTTAGCTACCCTACCTGTCTACATGCTTTTTGTTCATATTTTGTTGTCTTATTTTGGAACATTTGATTTATGAAAATTAAAGATTATTGACGGGATGTCAATTAATTAATTTAAGCGTCTGTGTCCATTATGTTTCAGCTCAAACCTTGAGGTTGGCATGCGAGCCAGTTTTGGGCGGTAACACTTGAATCTTAAAGAAGGGGTTAAATAGGTGTCCTTTAACACTTGTGTGCAGTTGGGGATATTTTCTTCCACTCTGGAGCGATTTTAAGTCTTAATTTGCCCACAACTTTCTTTTTGTTTCAGCAAATAGAATAATCTTTGATGACAACTGTTATTTTAACAAAAAACTGACAATTTTTAAAAACTTAACAATACACTCTGGGCAAATTTACTACATTTTTGTTACATTCATAGCCATTTTTGCTCTATTGACTTTCATTATAAAGACTTTTTTTGATTGCATGACACCATATTACCATGCATTCTTTATTGTTGGTGGTTTTCCTTGTTGAGAAGAGGTCAAATTTGTCATTTTTACTGCTGATCATCAGTTGCAGTGCAAAGTAAGTTTAGTTTCTGGATTTAACATGGAGTTATAGTCTGTCTGTGTGTGTGCGAGTGTGTTCTGAGAGACCTTTGTGCATTTACATTAGCCATTTATGTGGACATTAGCCACATTCCATCCAAAAATGTGAATTAAGCATATGCTCAAAACTGGAATATCGCATAAAAGACATGCGAATAAAGCAGTGTTTCCATCTAATGAGTCAAAGAGAACAAAATCGTCACTTCCTGATTAACTGGTGCCAAATATCAACAGTAAAAACTGAATATAGGAGAAGGTAGGAGAAGCTGCGTGAATCTTTTCTTTATTTATCAAATGACTTGCGCCTCAGAAGGCAATCCTAACACGCAGTGAATGTGCGGTGACGTTTGAAGGTGTGAGATGCGGAGCACAGATGCTCTTGATTCTGGAGGTCATTAATAATATAATAAAACTAATACTGAAATGGTTAAGGGGTTTTAAAATGACCAAAACAACATTTCAAATGTTTTACAATGTGCTCAGCTGCTGGTTTGCCTAATTACACAAATTGTTATCATCACATGATCTCTTAGAACAACATCTCATGACCTTTTTTAATGCGCATACTGAAATTTGTTCAGTAAAAGTGTTTCCAACATAGTTTATGTGCATCTTTGCTTATCGAATAAAAAGTTTATCCTACTCAGTCATACGTTTTTATGCACATTTCCAAAATTTCCCATCAACCGTTTTTATGCACATATCCAAAATGCGCATACAAATAGGTGGATGGAAACAGCTATTGATATGTCTGAGAAAATCAAATAAGTACCACAGCTCAACAGTAAGTGTAATTCTATAGAACTCCATATAAATGCCAGAAACCTTTTGAACAGGCCTATCTAAAGGGATATAACTGATGGTCAGCAGTAAAAATGACAAATTGTACCTCGTCCCAACAGGAAAAACAGCAACAATTAAGAATGCATAATTATTTGGTGTAAACGCTTTGCAATAAAAAAATTTGTTATAATGGAAGTCAATGGGGAAAAAACAGCCCCCAACATAATGAATTTGAACAATACACAAGGGTTAACTTACAGTATTTTAATAATTTGATCAGGGTTAACTACATTTTTTTAAGTTATACAAAGTTTAACTTAATATTTTTAGCCAGTTTGAATAATACACTGTAAGTTGAGATGACTATAAAAGTTAATTTGATTTAGCTAAAAACTAAAGGCACCAACATTTTTTGCAGTGCAATTTCAAAAGTTTCTGATACTCTGAAAAACAAATCATAAAATGAAGTTCTATTGTCAAGAACTGTTGTCAAGGTTTGCAAATCTAAACAAAAAGATGTTAGCATGACATGTTGGGTCAAAGTGCTGATAAAAACTGCGACAGTGCTTCAGGCGACTCGAGTTTGAGTACTGTCTCAGTCGGTTCACCTTTCTCTTTTCTAAATGTTCTTGTCTGTCCTCCAACTGTACGGACAAAAATATATATATAACCTAAAAATAAAAGGACATTCAGCAGATTTTCTCCACAACATTTATCATTTTGATTGCACACTACTGGCTCAAAATGTTTGGGTCTCTAGGATGTATTTTTTTCTATTTTGGAAAGTAATGAATACTTGAATTCAGAGAAATGCATTACATTTTAAACAAGCAAATATTTACTATGACTGAAAGCATGTTTCTGTGTAGTTGCCACAAATTTTCTGCACTCGTTGACTCCTTTACACATTTCATAAGCTTCTCTCTCACAAGTTCTCAATGGATAAACAAGCAATGTATAACAAGCAATATTTAGCACTGTTCTGGATGTTTAGTAAAACTCAGTCACACAATATACATCATAAAGCTCCTTTTTATATTTATGTTCGGACTTAAAAGCAACCGTGTGCATCCTAAGGGAATCAGGAGCAGCTAGCATGATTTTATTTTCCAGTCCAGACCAAATCAACCAAGATTAATAGTTTACCTACTAGTGAAGACATCCATTTAATCAGTTTCGGACCACTTCTAAACTCGGGAGCAGTTCAACTAAAACATGAATGCAAAAAGTACACAGTAAAAACTGACAGTTTTATTCACTTTTCTACTCCGTCTAATAAACTGGTGACAACTGCGGATTGAAAAAACAACCTGTGGACACAGATCAAACGTTGCCCAATTCCACAGAAAAAGCACAGAGCTGGCAACACTTAATATAATTGAAGGCGAGGAGTGAAAAAATTACTTTTCTTGAACGTTTATTAGTGGAACACTTGAAATCACTACAATTTCATGGACATTTTGACACTGCAAGTGTTAAAAATGTTTAAATGAACACTATAATCAACACCTACAAACTCTGGAGTAGGAAACACTGTAAATTCAACACTAGAGGTTTTGCTGTGTTGCAATAATATCTAAAATGAACCAAAAAAATGGAGATGATGCCATAATATATGACTATAAATAGGACAGAAAACTTGTTTTTTTCTGTAAAAGTTGCAATGTGTCCATCACAGTTTCATGCAAGTATCAAAAACATGTACTGTATCTGGAAAACATGTTTCTTTGAATTCCTGCAACACTTTATAATTTTTAAGCACTTTTTTTTACTATAAATACTGCAAACTGTGTGCATATACAACAAGCAACGTTTAGTCAAGTACAAGACATTGTTCAGTAAACTATCAAACAATATAGCCTTTTAATAATAAAGCCGTTTTGTGTCGGCATGTTTGGACTTAAAGGCATAGTTCACCCAAAAAAGGAAAATGTACTCATTATTTACTCACTCTCAAGTGGTTCCAAACATTTGCCACCTTCATTATTACATTGAAAACAAAAGAACATATATTGAAGAAAGCTGAAAACCTGTAACCATTGACTTCCATAGTATTTTATTTCCTACAATAGATGTCAATGGTTACAGGTTTTCAGCTTTCTTAAAAATATCTTTTAGATATTCCACTAAAATAGTTTGTGTTTAATAGAAGAAAGAAACTGGTGAGTAAATGAGTACAGAATTTTGAGTTCTGGGTGAACTACCACTTTAAGTAGTAACTGTGTCCAAGTTAAGTGAAACAGGAGCAGGACAATTTTCTTTTCCAGAACAAATCAACCAAGAAAACCAAACTACTAGTGAACATGTTTCAAAATTTAAACTAAATTTTAGGCGTTGAATTTGAAGGAGATCTGATAAATAACAACAAAAATGGACTATGCCCCATTTAAAATGCAATGTGATGCTTTCTAGATTAAACAAAGCCCCAAACTGTGCTTAAGCTAATCTCCATTTCTGAACCCACCACGATGTCCGCTCTCCTGCAAGGAAGACAAGCCAACAGAGATGCCATGGCATTGTTTAGCAGCTCACCAGCTCTTCCCCACAGCTGGACCACATGTGTTAGGCGATAAGTCATATGCAATTAACACAAGCCTGTTGGGGACCAGCGGGTGGATGGAGATGTGCGAGTGTGTGTGTGTGTGTGTGTGTGTGTGTGTGTGTGTGTGTGTGGTGACGCTGCCTTCCTGCTCATTATCTCTTCCCTAACACTTGTGGCACTCTAAAATTGAGAATGGGTGAAAAATAGAAACAAGGCACATCGAGCAGCCACACGCTGACTTGTGAGCAGACTGATGGCAAGTAGAAATTGAATGGAGTTTGACCTGACATGTTGAGTTTGGTTGGAATCAGAGAGTGAGTTTGTGGTACTACAAGGTGCGATGGGGTTGAAGACATAACACGGTCTGTGTCACATTGAGGAACGGAGAACCTGGAATGCTTTGTTTCAAAATGTAAATCAGACTGACCTGGTTGTGGATGATGATTGATCAATGCATGCTATAAATGGACAGACATACAGACAGTGAATGACAGAATGACTGACTGAGCAAATAAACTAGATAGATGGACAGACAGAATAATATATAGAAAGACAGACAGACAGACAGACAGGGTGATAGAATGACAGAACAAATGATAGAATGACAGAAAGATAGAACATATGATAAAACAACAGATTGATCGAATGAACAATAAAATTAACAATACAATGACAGAATGAACGATAAAACGACATTACGAACAATAAAACGACAAAACAAGAACCAACGATAAACAACAGAACAATAGAATGAACGATAGAACAAATTATAAATAACATAGCAAACGATAAAAAAACAGAATTAACAATAAAACAATAGTATGAACAATAAAAATGACAACAATAGAATGAATGATAAAATGACAGTACGAACGACAAAACAACAGAACAATAGAACAAACAATAGAATGAATGATAGAACAAAAATAGAACAATAAAACAAAAGATAAACGACATAACAAACGATAAAACAACAGAACGATAGAACAAACAATAAAACAATAGAACGAATGATAAAACAACTGAATGAACGATAAAACAACAGAACGAACAAAAAAAACCCAGAACAATAGAATGTACGATAAAACGATATAACGAACAATGGAACGAATGATAAAATAACAGAATGAACAATAAAACAATAGTATGAACAATAAAAATGACAACAATAAAATGAATAATAAAACGACAGAATGAACGATAAAAAATAGAACAATAGAACAAACGATAGAATGAATGATAGAACGAAAAATAGAACAAATGATAAAACTAACGATAAATGACAGAATGACGGAACAAATGCAAATAAAACAACAGAAAGAATTATAAAACGACAGAACAAATGCTAAAACAACAGAATGAACGATAAAACAACATAACTGACAGAAAAATAACAGAACAATAGAATGAACGATAAAACGATATAAGGAAAGATGGAACAAATGATAAAATGACAGAATGAACAAAACAATAGTATGAACAATAAAAATGACAACAATAAAATGAATGATAAAGCAACAGAACGAACGATAAAACAACAGAACAATAGAACAAATGATAGAATGAATGATAGAATGAAAAATAGAACAAATGATAAAACAAACGATAAATGACATAACAAACGATAAAACGACAGTACGATAGAACAAACAATAAAACAATAGAAAGAATGATAAAACGACAGAACGAATGCAAAAACAACAGAATGAACGATAAAACAACAGAACGTACAAAAAAAACAGAACAATAGAATGAACAATAAAACAATATAAGGAACGATGGAATGGAATGATAAAATGACAGAAAGATAGAACGAATGATAGAACAAACTGTAAAACAACAGAACAAACGATAAAACGATAGAACGAATGATAAACAACAGAACGAATGAAAAGACAACAGAACGAACATTAAAACGACAGAACAAACAATAAAACAACAGAAAGATATAACAAATACACGAATGATAGAATGAACAATAGAACAACAGAACAATAGAACGACAGAACAACAGAAGGACAGAATGATAGAACGAATGATAAAATGACAGAACGGAAGATAAAATGACAAACTACAGAACGATGGATGAGATGTTACCACAAATCACATCAGAACTAAATCGTGACTGATGGCTTTGACTGGACTTGAGAGCCACAATGGAGGAAAACCACTTTGCCAAATATCTCTTTCATTCCTTTCTGTTCCTACTGGAAAAAACTTTAAATGTCTAGAGATCCAAGGTCATACTAATAATTATTTTTCCAAAATATACTGTTCCTTTGATAGCAGACCAAACAACAACAGTGAGTAAAAAAAAAAAAAAAAGTAATCTAGCAGCTAATATGTCATGTAAAAATCCCCCAATCAGTGATCTAGGATAATTTCAGCATGGGTCACCTTGCCTGGGTCTTCCCTCTCTGCCCATTTCTCTTCGTTGCTCTGTCAGATGACAATGAAATCAGGCCAATTAATCTCCTCTTGGTGCCATGATAACTGGCTCTGGCCTGCGGATTGCTGTTGCGTTCTTGTCAGAGCGGCTCTGACTGTAGATGGATCTGGCTGACATTAACCAGCAGACTAATGAAGCTCTTTCCGCAGCTGTCATTCAGGTGACTGCTGTCTCGCCCGCTGATGGATCTTTATCAGCCACCAAATGGCACCGACAGCTGGGGAGGAGCAGTACTGATGTGTAGCCGAACATCTGATCACCTGAACTGTTAGAATTAGTGTATTTTTTTTTATTATTGTTATAGTACTGTTATTATTTCTGGGTGGCATGATGGCTCAGTGGTTAGCACTGTCGGCTCACTGCAAGAAGGTCACTGCTTCGAGTCCCGGTAAGGCTAGTTGGCATTTCTGTGTGGAGTTTGCATGTTCTCTTTGTGTTGATGTGGTTTCCTCCGGGTGCTCTGGTTTCCCCCACAGTCCAAAGACATGCATTATAGGTACAGAAAAAGTCCAAAGATGGGGGTAATCACCAGAATGGGGAAGTCCCAGAGTAAAATGATAACATATAACACACCGGTGTTTTGGAATATGGAAAAAAAAGTATTTTATATTATTTGTTTCTATTTTATTTATACTTCTTTCTTTTATTCCTGTTTATGTAAAACACTTTGAATTGCACTGTTTTTTGCATTTGCCTAGGTGAATTGGATTAACTAAATTGGCCATAGTGCATGAGTGTGTGTGTGTGTGTGCGCGTGTGTGTGCGTGTGTATGTGAGAGTGTGTTTCCCTGTACTGGGTTGCGGCTGAAAAGGCATCCGCTGCGTAAAACATATGCTGGAATAGTTGGCAGTTCATTTCTCAGTTTCGACCCTGATAAATAAGGGACTGAGATGAAGGAAAATGAATGAGTGAATGTTAAGTTATTTTTTGGGTATTACTTTATAACTACACTCTATGAATCATTTATTAAGCATTAGTATCTAGTGAATTCGTTATTTGTAAAGCATTAACTCTACATTGATTAACTGCAGCTACAAATGCTGTATTATTGACATAAGCACATGTATAATGTGCTTAATAATTGTAGGGGAGCGTGGGGCACAAAGTAACGCGGGGTTAAATGTAACAAAGAGTTTTAAGGTATTTGCTCAGGGTTAACCACGGCATGCCTCCAAGGTTTTCACCACAGTGTCAGCAATCGTCTTCCTGCCAATTATTGAAAATTTTCCACGCAATTTGAATGAGAAACACAGGAGAAACCATTTTTGCTGCATAAAAGTATTTTTTATTACAGTCAATATTTAAAAAAAAAATCAGTGAAAGTATGTACGTAAAATCTTATATTGTTATGATCACCGTCTTTTAGGCTAAAAGATGAAACCATTTTGAAAGATGTATAAAACACACAGAGACTGCTAGCCAGCTTTGAGGAAAACATGACACAATGGGGTTAGTTGTAACAATGTTACAATTAAGCCACACACTGTTGGACACCAATTAAACAAACAAAATATTTTTTTGGAATTTTAAGTGTAATATTGAGAACTTTTTAAATAAAAATGTATTTTAATAAAAAATATAGTTTTAATAGAAAACATATTTTATTGCTAATAATGTAAATAAATGCATTTGTATAATAATGGATAAATGGATAATAATGGAAATAGATTCAAATGTGTTTATCCAATAAACAAAATAAATAAATAAACATGCTGTGCTATGCCAATTACTGAGGAAATATAGCTACTATTTAAAGTAAACTGAATTTAAATAAACAGTGTGAAATCTGCCTTTATAAGCATGTGTTACATCCCTTTCTGTTACAACTTGCCCCGCAGCTGGGGTAAATAGTAACATTTTTACTCCTGGCACTTTTGCCAATACTGCACAGAAACCACATGTCTGTCGATCATAATTCCACTGCTCATTTGTAGGAGAAGCTTGTGTGTTGTTGGTAAAAAAATATGGTTTGTCTAACCCTATTACTTAGCTCATTATTTGACCAAAACCAAAAAGTGTTACTTTGTGCCCCGCTCTCCCCTACTTTCATATTTTGTGACTGGTTGATTATTCATTACTGAATTAAGTATTGCATTATTTGCAAACCATTTGTATTTAAGAGTAGTTGGAGGATGCAGAATGAATTAGTAAATGATTAATAAACTATTGAAATTAACATTTATAATTCTCATTATTTATGCATATAGTAATGGTTACTATGCATGTTAATAAATGCTTTATTAAGTCAACTTCATGCAGTTTTGTGACCTAATCTAAAGTGAGGACTATTTATGCTTTATAAATCCCTTATAAGTGACAATTAAAGGCTTGGTATGAAATGAGCAAAAATCTTTGCAATCTTATCTAAAAAGTAAAATTACTGTTTAAACAACTGCTGAATAACAGGAGTGTCAAAATATGACATAAAATTTGATAAAACAACAACAATATAATAATTTAACAATATAATAGGATGCAATGTTTAAACTACAGTCATTTTATTTTAGATAAGGTTGCAATGATTTATTTTTCATATGATACAGTTTCATTTGTGTATCATCAAACGAATAGGAATAAATAATGTTGTTTATGTTGTTTTTTTTTCTGTTTAGAATTTAACTGACCCTTTAATTGTCATTTATTAGGGATTTATAAAGCATAAATAGTCCTCACTAGATTAGGTCGCAAAACTGGATGAAGTTGAGTTAATAAAGCATTTATAAATATGCAAATTAACTATTAGTTTATGCCTGAATAATAAGAATTATAAATGTGAACTTTAATACTTTATTAATCATTTACTAACATATTCTGAATTATCTTAAAAATCACCAACAATGCTTAAATAACTGGTTTGTAAATAATGCAATACTTAATTTAGTAATGAAAAATACATCATTAAAAAGTACAATTATTAAGCACATTATAAATGTGGTTGTAAGTCAAGAATACAACATTTGTAGCTGCAGTTATAAACTGCTTACTAACATTTATTATTGTAGAGTTAATTCTTAACAGATAATGAATTCGCTATTTGCTAATGCTTAATAAATGGTTCATAATGTGTAATTATAAAGTGTTACCTTTTTGTTTATGTTCTTTTTTTTAAGTTAACTTAAGTTCAATTTGTGTCTTTTTGTTATGTGTTTGTCATTTTATTATTATAAAAAATCAACTATATTTATTTGTTACTATATAACTATTATATATATACTGTATATGTTGAATAGGTTGAACACATCGGTGTTTGGCTTTATATGTTTTTGTGGCAGTGTTACGACTTACAACTTATAATGCATATAATTTAACAGTTTGAATGTGTTTATTTTGGGGGTTTTATATATTGGTAATTTATTATTATTTTAAAAAGATCACCTATATATTTATTTGAATTCAATAATCATTCTAATATGTTGAATATGTGAACATATTTGTTTAGCTTAATAGCTTAGATTTTTATGTAAATTTTTGTTCAATTTGTGTCATTTTGTTAGGCGTTAGGCGTCATTCTAATATGCTGAATTTGTGAAAATATTTGTTTTTGTGAAATGATTTTCTTTAGAAATATAACACAACAACTTTAAAAAATGTTGTTCATTTCACTTTAAAGTAAAGTAAGAGTTTAGTTTATTACTTTAAAGAACATTTAGTTTATTTTTTGGGTTTTGCTTTTTGTGTTCATTTTAGTTTGATTCATTTTGTTTCAATTTGTTTAATATGTGTTTGTCTTTTATTATTTAAAAAATACATTGATATATTTATTTGATTTCAACAGTCATTAATATGTTGAATAGGTGAATATATTTGTATGGCTTAATAGGTGTTTGTGGCAGTATGACAATTTACTTTATTTAAATATCAGTTTTTTGATCAATTTAATCAATATTCAACTTCAACCTTTGAATGCTGTTAATATGCATTGAAAATATAATAATTGAAAATGAATATTTTTTCTCATTTCTAACAAAACAGATTTATTAATGAGATATATTTATTAAAATAATACTTTAGTCACTGAACAACTTTAGAAATGGAAAGATAATACATTTATACTCATGTAAAATAGAAAACAAATGTACAAAGTACAAAATTTCAACCAAATTATATCTATTTTTTGTTTCTTTAGATTTTTCCTTGTTTTAAAGGGCACCTATGGTTAAAAATCAACTTTTCAAGCTGTTTAGACAGACATATGTGTAGGTATAGTGTATAGACCGTCATATTGGGGTGATATAAACACACTCAAGTCCTTTTTTTTTCAATTTAACAACATAAAAACTGTGGACCAATTGAAGCAGTTTTGAGATCGACCGCAACTTGACGTAGGAGTGCGGTCCCCCCGCCCACCAATATTGATTGACAGGTGTGCATTACCATATCCTCAATATGTTGTTTCACGTCGGCCATTTTCATCGTGTGAGTCAAAGCGACGTCACCAAAGAAACACCCTTGCTCTATTTTTAGATGTAAGGCTCATTGGGCTCAACATTCACCACGTTATTGCTCTCCTCGCCGCCAGTGTTTGTGAGTTTTGGTGGGTTTGCATACATGTGTGCTTTTCATTGCGTCTTCCTTAAACTTCAGCGATTTGCATTTCCGCGGTCACAGAAGCTCCCTGTCATCTTAACTAGGTGCAGCTGGAAAGTGCGAGCACGTTGCTTCACGTGCTCGTCCCTCCATTGGAAATAACAAACTAACGATGCGCAGCATCATACATTTCGCTTTGTCACGGATGAAAGTGAGGACCGGGAGGGTGTCGCGGATGAAAGTGAGGACCGGGGGGTTCGCTCACTATTCTGCCGCCTAGGTCGCCTCTATGGACGTGCTGGCCCTGCTCAGAATACTGTTTATATTTCTGCCGCGCCACAAAGCGTTATCTGAATAGTTTCATTTTAAATAACATGCGAATGTGCGCTTCTGGTGTGCCGTGGCTCTGAGCGGCGCATCCGGTGTATGACGCCCTTTAGTTATAGCCTCAAGTAGGTCATACACCAGAAGTGCCGCTCGGCGACAAGCAGCGTCGCGCCACGCAGCAGCATGCATTTCTGAATTCTAAACATACGTTTCTATCAGGTGACACACACAGGCGCCGCAAGTGTGCGATACTTTCAACTGTCATAAGTGCGCCGTGTCACGGTGTATCTGGTGTGTGATCCCCTTCAGTCAAAGTTAATTCAGTGTGCTTGGTTATTAGTCTCGGTGTAGGCTACAAGCTCTGAGCTTTAAACTAACACACAGTTGGCTGTAAAACTATACAAAGACACAAATGATTTTGTACTCTCTGCTTGGTCTGTGTCTGAGTCGTACATGCATGGCTGAATGCTGGTCCTCTCACTCATGTTGCTTCTCTCTGTCTGCCTGTCTATTGCCATACACAAAGCGGGGGAGCTCTTGGCTCCGCCCCCTTGTTAAGTTGAGCGGCAAGTCAAAACTAATTTTCATGTGAAGCAACACGCCCCTAAAACAACAAACTGTGTACACGCCCCCAAAATGACACTTTTTAACACATCATAATAAAAAAATCTGAATTGTGTTTTGAACTAAACCTAAACTGGCACACTTAGAAGAACCAGAATATTAATATTACATCTTTAAAAAAGGGGTAAAATAGGTGTCCTTTAAAATTATTAAATATGTTCCCTTACAAAAAATTTGGGCTACAAATTTTTGGTTAGATTAGTTCCAGATTTGGCTTCAGTAGTGACTAATCTAATGTATATGCACAAATATAATATTGTAAAGCATCCTATAGAAGATTTGTAAGGGGTGTACTCATATGAGCACTGTATATAAATATATTTATATTTCAATTTTAATTTTAAGGTGTTTTAACTCTGATGTATTTTCAAGTTGTACCTTTTTAGAAAGATCTTTATCAGCCACTAAATGGCATTGGCAGCTGGACAGGTGTGATGCTGATGTGTAGTTGAACATCTGATCACCTGATCGCTGTACAACATTGAAGACTCCATGACGCTTTGCAAATACAGACTCCATATATCTTCTTCCTGGAGGTCAAACACATAAATAGTTTACATACAATGATCTGATTTTGTTGTAAATCATGCACTGCAGGGTTCCTGGGACGCTTGACACAATTTAAGTCACATTTGGGAGTATTTCTGTTTTGAGTTTATATTCATGCATTTTGGGATTTGATGTAGTGCAAGGTTATGTAGAATAGATGGAAGTATTACAGAATGAGAGTTGAAAAGTCCCAAGACATGCATTAGAAATTCCTGGCAATATGTTTGGAGGAATTGTTTTTAAATGGCTTTAAAAGCTAAATTGTTTCCACTTTTCACCTAAAAATTTTAAAATACATTTACCCATCATTATTTCCATCACACGAAGTGTTATTTTTTTGTTAATATTAATACATACATATTATTATATGAATACTTTCCTCCATTCGTAACTATTACAGTTTTACAGTTATAATTAGTTTTTACTTTTTGATTTTTTAGATGTTAATTGTAATTTAATTTGTGTAATTTTATGTGTGTGTGTGTGTGTGTGTGTGTGTGTGTGTGTGTGTGTGTGTGTGTGTGTGTCATTTAATTATTATTTACAAAAGAAATCTAAATATTTATTTTAAATCAGAAATCATTCTAATAAAAACTGGTGAAAATATTAGTCTGGCTTAAAATCTATATATTTTTAGAAATATACCAACTTTATAAATGCATTTTTGATCAAATTTATTGCATTGTTGCTGTATAAAAGCATTAAAACCCAAAACTTTTGAAACTTTTATTCATATTTATTTTGAAGGTGTTTTGTTTGGCTTACAATCTGTATTTTTTGTAAAAAAAAAATGTATACATATATCTATATACAAGGCGACGCTGTGGCACAGTAGGTAGTGCAGTCACCTTACTGCAACAAGGTTGCTGGTTTGAGCCTCCGATGGATCCGATGGCATTTTTGTGTTGCACGTTCGCGTGGGTTTCCTACAAGTGCTCCAGTTTCCTCCACAGTCCAAAGACATGCGGTACAGCTGAATTGGGTAAGCTAAAATTGTCCGTAGCGTATGTGTGTAAATGAGATTGTATGGGTGTTTCCCAGTGATGGGTTGCAGCTGAAAGGGCATCCGCTGCGTAAAACATATGCTGGATAAGTTGGCCATTCATTCTGCTGTGGCGACCCCAGATTAATAAAGGGACAAAATTTAAAAACTTTACAGACTCATTCTGAAGACACCAAAGTAGAGCTGGGCCGATAAACGATATTCAATGGAACCGCAATAAAATTGAGCTCTATAACAATGATAAGCTCTGGACTTTTTTTACTCTATATTGTTCTAAGAGCCAATCACACAGCAGAAATATGCAACAATAGGAATCTAGAAGTGTGTTGATATAATGCTGTGTTCACACCAGAGGCAGCACGCACGGTACAATGGCTCTATTCACACGTAAATAGACGCGTGAACATTTTGAGTTTACTCTCTTTTTTTAAGCGTCAAATTCACTTCACAACAGGCGCAGATTCACGTCATGGGCAGGGCTTCTGACTGCCCGGTGACTCTAGCTTCATTGCTAAATGGCTAACATGGATTTTATTGAGATAATAACTGTGTTTATGTGCTTTAGGAAAACTGAAAACAGCATCGATTTGTTTGGAGCCGTGTCTGAGTCCACTAGATCTATTCTGAGGTATACCTAACTCTTGAGTTTATAAACTCCTCCAGAAACTATACCTGGATGATGGAGGCTTTCAGCCGTGCTTCCAACTGAACCAAACCCAGTTTGATGAACTGTTGTTTGGTGTCGGCAGGAAAATTTCCCCCCGGGACACCAACAACAGGCACTATGTCATAATCACTCCCCTACAAGAGAAAGCTCCTGATTGGTTAACGTGGCACGAATGTCCGCTGAGGTTCAGATTTTCCAAATCGAGCGATTCGCGCATTAAGTGAGTCAATCGCACAAACAGCTCAACTCGCGCCACATCATTTGCGTCGCCTCATTCGTGCATATCACGTCACAGGATGTCTATTCGCTTCTTTGCATTGACTTAACATGAACATCACTCGCACCTGACGCTTCTTGCGCGTCTGGTGTTAACGCAGCATTAGAGATGCACCGAGATTTTGGCCTTCAAATATTATCGCCCATTGATATGTTATTTAATGGTCCCTCTCATTTTTGTGGCTTCAGTTTTTTCATGGGATACTCTTTCAAATCTGGAGGCATTAACAACTTGCCCAGCCCTACACCAAAGGCTTGTCTTACATCTTGTAAAAGGGGTAAAATAAGTGCCCTTGAAACTAATAATGTCACAACAAGCTGAAATAAAGTATCTCAAGTAACAAAACTTATCAAAAAAAACCACATAATAAAAACAATAAAAAAAAGTGTTCAACATATGTCTTCTGAAGTGATTCAATAGCTTAGAATGAGGAAAAACACTGGCAGCACACACACAAAACAGTTTATATGTCTGGCGAGAAATGAGTCAGTAACAGCATGCTTTTTATTTTGGACTGAACTATTCCTGTAGCTGTTACAAATATTCTGGCCACTAAAACAAGTCTGTTGGATGTCAGTAAAGCGTACAATGTCCTGACCTGCCGCAGTGTTCGCTGCTGTGGCATAGAGATGAATAGAAGCGGCTGGGGTTTTAGTCTGGCCTTGAATTGCAGCTCCTTTGAGATGCTCACAGTAAACAGGCTCCCTAAGGTTCCTGCAATTCCCTAATGAGGATCATTTTAGCAACTTGCCTGCACGGAGCAACACATAATTATGCCTCTCTTTACAGCGGCCTGACTGTAAACTCCCAGCTCTTCAGGTATGTCTGTGGGGGGAAAGGCTTATTGCAAACTCGTGCTGGTTTCATGTTTCAAGGATGTTGATGCATAAAAAGATGCTATTTGTTTTTTTTATTTTAACAGAACAGCATTGGAAGTAACTGATATTCAAGTCAAGTCCAGTTGAGCTTAATTGTCTTTCTGGTACATGTGTGGACATAACGTGGAAAAGAAATGTTGTCTCGCAGGACCACAGTGCTAAAGAAACATAATCATAAACAAAGAGCATAGAATTACCAAGAGGCGACACTCAAGTGCGATTTGGGAACAGCCACTAGATGGCGCAACGGACGTTTTGGAATGAAAATTCCAATAGAACAACAGCATATTATAAGTCTGTAAAATAAACTATTGAAAGTGCTTGTAATTGTGAGAGTAAGTGTTGTATTGTCTTCTTCCAGGTTGTATCTCAGCTTTAATGTGTTTTTCAAATAAATAAATAAAAAACAAAGCAGCTGCTTGCCATTGCGACAGCAATAAGATCCAATGGACAGCCGATCGCTTTCACTTCAAAATGGCGGAATCACGGGGCTGTTGCTGGGCGCTGCTGTTGCAATGGAAAGTTCTATTGAGTGTCGCCTCTTGGTCATTCTAAGCTCTTTATCACAAGTATGAACACAACACTGGATGTAAGAGCTATTTTTAAACCTATACATAACTGAAGCCGTAATCTAACTATACACACAGTTGAGTTATTAGCCCCCATGTATATTTTTATATACTGTATTTTATTGAATATATGTACGTGCTACATTATAATAAGTTTAAAGAACTTTTAATCTTATTATCAAAATAACTTCTCCCTCTTGCAACAACATCTCTTATCTTCAGTGATGTATTTACTGGAATGAGGATGGGATCAACCTGTCAATTATGAGATGCTGACCAACAACAACCATTCAATTAATTTCCCATGTACAAAATAAGCCCTACTCTACTTGTTAAAGCTGTTTTACTTGGATATACATCATAATAGAGGAAAAGGCTATTACAGCTTCCAAACAAACAAACATACATACATTTTCTCTGCAATAGTAATAACAATCCAATCCACAAATTCCTAGATTCTTTGTTTAAGACTTTCAATCAGATATATGCTACAATAGAGAAGAAAAGACTATCAAGGGCTAACTTCTGACCTCAGTATTTCCATCCATCCATCCATCCATCCATCCATCCATCCATCCATCCATCCATC
>CAIGQZ010000217.1:8034231-8053217 GCA_903798205.1 Danio tinwini | reverse complement strand
CGGTTAATATTCGGTTAACGAGCTGCGATTGTCGGTTGGTAAAATAAACCGAAATGAGCATCCCTAAATCGAATGTATATTTACTTTTTACAAGCTTCAACTTTTAGGAAAAGCACTGTTGCAATTCAAACCATATTTGGACTGTTTTGTTTTCCACGACACAAAGCCCTAAATCTTTGCACCACAGCACAATATTTGAAACAATAACATGGTACGACAGAAGATTTAAACTCTGAGCTCTTTTTCCAGAATAGCTGTTCCTCTGGATACACAACAGCCTGCCAGAACCAACCCAGATCTCGTATAAATACACAGTACCCATTCAACTCTACGACAACATACACAGCAATCCTGACATAACACACCATCTATGTCTCCATTCAGACTCTGACCCTTGGTTATTTTATGATTATTATTACCAAAGGTATATATCCCTTTTGAAAAGAACAGGAGCCGCCACACGAAAATTACACATGACCTTTTTTTTCTCTGCCACAACATCAAATGAAACAACATAGATCATGTATATTGGAGAAAACACCTGAGCTGCGATTGTGCAGGCAATATCCAGCAACTGCATATATTGAACCTGTAGTATCTAAGATCTGCAGGCCACCAAATCCATTCATAATGCATCCTCAAGTGGCCAGAAAGCCCAAGGTCAGTCCACAAATGAGAAAACAAGAATTTCTTCTTTATTTGCTACGCCAAACCCAGCCGTCCTGAATGAATGCCATGGGGATATTGCTGTCTGGAGAGTTTTTGGGGGTAAATTACCAGCATGCATAGTTTATTTCTTTATTTACCGATATGTTTCGCTTAATGATTACTGTCCAAGAAGTAAAATGATCCCAAACGAGCTGTCTTTCCAGTTTGTAGTTGTTCTTGATGCCTGATAATGATGTATTTTAAAGCATCCCTTAAGATTTCAACCAAAATACGACTACCCCTAAAAGCATGAAGACATTACAGCTTGCTTCACTTGTCTTTGCTCTGACCCTGTTTAATACTGACTTGTAATGATGCATTTAAAGTTCAGACTGGCATTTTCTTTTCTTTTGCTGAGTACAAATGATAGCACATTTTCTTTGACATTCTCAGGCAGTAAACACATCTTAAAGTTTTGCATGTTAATAAAAACTGTCACTGTCAATAATTCCAATGAGGTACTTGGATTATTAAAGGGGTAGTTCACACATTTTTTTAAATGACCTCATCATTTACTCTCCCTCATGTGGTTTTAAGCTTCTTCTCTTTTGCTGAGCACAAATAATGGTACATTTTCTTTGACATTCTCAGGCAGTAAACATGTCTTAAAAGTTTTGCATGTTAATAAAAACTGCCACTGTCAATAAATCCAATGAGGTATTTGGATTATTAAAGGGGTATGTGGCGAGTGGTGCGGGACCGAGAGCCGTGTGAACAAAGCGAAGCTGGTGCTTGTGTGATAATGAGACGCACCTGTTTCACACACTGGACTCGAGTCCCAGGAAGGAGCTCTGCATGATAACAGGAGGAGAGACAGCAGTGGATGACGAGAGAGGACCAGACCTGGACATTACTTTTGCTTTCACTGTTTGTTTTATTTTTCTATTGATAAATTATTTGAAAGTTTATCAGTTCTCCACTTCCTTCTTCCCGATGGCCAGGTGGTCATTGAACTTCATTACAGGGTACTTCACAAAGAATCAAAATTTACATTTGCATTCATGAGTTTATTTCTTCTGTTGAACACAAAACAAGGTATTTAGAAGACTGCTCTTTGCTGGCACCCATGGGCTTCCATAGAAGAAAAAAAAACAATGACTTTGGAAGTCAATGGGTGTCAGCTTTTTTCAAAATATCCTCTTTTGTATTCAATAGAAGAAAGAAACTAAAATAAGTTTTGGACAAGTGAAGGATGAGTAAATGATGGCAGAATTTAGATTTTTTTGGTTAAGTAACCCTTTAAACAATAAAGAACAGAGAAAGCATATATGGAGTTTGTCTAAGAGCTTTTAAAAATCTAAATCTGAATTTTTGTTATTCTTTCTCTATTTTAATTTTTATATTTTGACTTAAAATAAAGCTTATCAATCTCTATTATTACAATAAGAACTTGTAACATGGAACCTTTCCATTCCACAAAAGATTCTTTATGCAGCTTTTATGCAGAACTTGTTTTTTCTTAGCATGAAGGACATTTTCATAGTCTAAAGTCTATAGTCTAAAATTTTCTACTATAAATGACCTTTTTTGGATTATAAAGCTTCTAAAAATAAAATTTCTTTATGGAAAAGATTTATGCTAATGAAGAACACTTATTTTTATGAGTAAATACTTGAATTTAAAAAGTATATATTTAATGCATATATTTAATGGATCATTTATTTAGAAGGTGGGACTTTCTTTACAGTTTCTGCTATTCTAACAAGTAGTACACTACAAAAGTATTGTCATCGATCCCAGTTGTAAAAGCAACAAATAATAACTTAAATTCTTCAGCAGGATAGCGCTCCTTCTCATATTTCAGCCTCTACATCAAAGTTCTTGAAAGCAAAGAAGGTCAAGGTGCTCCAGGATTGGCCAGCCCAATCACCAGATTTGAACATTATTGAGCATGTCTGAGGTAAGACGAAGGAGGAGGCATTGAAGATGAGTCCAAAGACTCTTGATGACCCTTGGAGTCCTGCAAGAATGCTTTCTTTGCCATTCCAGATTACTATTAATAAGTTATTTGAGTCATTGCAGAGATGTATGGATGCAGTCCTCCAAGCTCATGGGAGTCATACACTTTATATATTCTTTTTCCACTGCACCATGACTTTATATTCTATACTGTACATTATTTGTGTTAAGTGGCAAAATTTTTGTCTAAGCAAAGTCAGACCTTACTGTCCTAATTAAATAATAAAAAAATCAAGGCATGATCATATTTTATTTTGGTAAAACAAGCGTAATCTAAAGGCCTTTGCCTGTCATATAAGCCACTTCTGATACCAAATGATCAACAAAAAGTCAAGTTAGTATTTGTTGTTCCTAAAACTGGGATAGGCAACAAGACTTTGTTCAGGTAGTGTTTGAGTGAACCAAATTACTCTCACCCTGTTAATCAAAATACAATGCTTTTTCTTTTTTTGGCCCTGGCCTAGAATGGGTTTGCACATTTTGCTTTTAATCTCTTCAAGCACAATGTGCACAAGGTCTTAAACAGAAAGAATTTCTTTCTTTCACAGACTCGTGACCTCAAGGGCAGTGCAGTGAACTCACCAGCTGACATGCTTTCTTTCACATAAATAGCAGTTGAACTGTTTTGAGGACTGTATTACATCTTTTCACATCACAACCTCCAGTAGACAAATCAATCTTGATAGCATTGGTGCACATAAAAGATCCGGCACACTTGATTTATCCGAGCAGCGAATTGAGGGGTCTGAGCATCCGTGCAATGGTCAGCCGTAGTGGGAATCATCCAGAAGAGCTTACGGTGTTATTAAAAGTATAGCTCAGTCATTATTGTGTCTATAAATACAGCTCCTTCGCATTAATATTCCACGAAGCAATTATTTCACTGCCGTTTTATTGGCATTATACTTCAAAGCATTGTAAGGAATGATATGTTCGAGCTCAAACTTTAATGGCGTTTTATTTTGTCATTATTCATATTATTGTGTACTGGGAGCAACAAAACCGCCTTGGCTTGCTAATACTGCTCAATAAAACTGCAGCGGTGCGGCATGCAAATCATTATAATTAGAGCTCCACTTCGGGTCTCTAACAAAGACAAAAAAAACAAAACAAAACTGTGGCCCTGCCAAACCACAACACATGCCATTGATCAGCATCGTTCTCAAGCCAGAGATAATCATTCCCACTTGAGAAGCAAAAGCAACCACTATGGAGTAGAGCAGTCAATACTCCAGTGGCATTAGTGTGTAATCTCTGGCACTCATTAAACACGTCTGCTATGGATTCTCTTTTGTGCTCTTCAGTGTGTATTACGCATCGTTCAAAAAGAAATATCAGTGTGG
Source organism: Danio tinwini (assembly GCA_903798205.1). Classification (NCBI taxonomy): domain Eukaryota; kingdom Metazoa; phylum Chordata; class Actinopteri; order Cypriniformes; family Danionidae; genus Danio; species Danio tinwini. The sequence continues at coordinate 8,049,207 of CAIGQZ010000217.1, read as the reverse complement.
TGCATCATCTAATGTTTTTGCTATAGCATTAGAGGGATCCGTTTATACTTTGTTATTAATTTGGCCGAGTGGCACAAAGGTGAAGCAGAAGTGCGTGTGTTGCCTGGAGCAAGAAGTATAAATTTTTTTTGTAAAGTCAGGGAATTCGGCATTTCCAGTGTTCCAAATTTGGAGACTGGCACATCAGCAGGAATTCATGTGTGAAATAAAGTGTTGATAAATTATTATTAGTCTGAAAGAAACATATATTTTTTCTTTTTTAAATATTTGCCAAATGATGTTCAACAGAGCAAGGCAATTTTCACAGTATGTCTAATAATTTTTTTTTCTTCTGGAGATTATTTGTTTTATTTCGGCTAGAATAAAAGCTGTTTTTAATTTTTCAAAAAACATTTTAGGTCAAAATTATTAGCCCATTTAAGCTATATATTTTTTCGATATTTTACAGAACAAACCATTGTTATACAATAACTTGCCTAATTACCCTAACCTGCCTAGTTAACCCAATGAACCTAGTTAAGCCTTTAAATGTCACTTTAAGCTGTATAGATGTGTTTTAAAAAAATATCTAGGCAAATATGTGCTGTCAACATGACAAAGATAAAATAAATCAGTTATTAGAAATGAGTAGGCCCACACAGAATCTGCACGTGCAGAATTCTGCAGATTTTTAGCCTATCATTAATTATGTTTATTTACTTGAGTAAATGTGTGTAAATCTATATTTATTCAGTTTTTACATTCATTTCAGTAATACTATAGACTAATATAGAAATATTATAGAAAATGTTCATCTGATTTATGTACAATGCAGTTTGTACAGTAATATTTTCTATCTTTTAGCAGATATATTATATGAGAGACTTGCTTAAAAAAGTGGATCTAATTGGATTTGCTTTTTAAACATTAAATAAAAGTAATATTATTTTTGTTATTATTTCACATTTAAAGGTTATAGTTACGATACTCCAAAAATAATTCAGCAGAAATCTGCTAATTTTTACCAAAATTCTCAGCAGAAATAGCAAAAAACTTCCACAGATTCCGTTTGGCCCTAGAAATGAGTTATTAAAACTATTATGTTTAGAAATGTGTTGAAAAAAATCTTCTCTCCGTTAAACAGAAATTTGGGCTAATATTTCAGTGGGGCTAATAATTCTGACTTCAACTTTATATGTCCAGCGTAGACATGGGCCGGTATAAGATTCTAATGGTATGATAACCGTAAATAGAAATATCATGGTTTCACGGTATTGTGATCACTACTCTAAAATATACATTTTTTAAATGTCCTGGGAAAAAACAACAATCTTTTCCACATTGAACGCAATACATTTAATTTTAAGAAACATTAAAAATATTTTGGAACATTAGCTTTTGATGTGGATGGTTCTTTACTGCTGAAGATACTGTTGCCCTAATAAACTAAATAAAATAGTTGTAAAAAACAAATAAAAACTAAAATGTATATATACCGCTCGAATAGCATAACAGAAAATTTGGATGGTTTTAAAACCTTGACTTTTCCAAACTGCGGTATACCTTGAAAACAGTTATCGTCCCATGCCTATCTTGAGGTGGGGTTTTTTTCAGAAAACAAGACATAATTTCTTATGCTACTTCATGTTTCTAGTCTCTTGATTTAAGATTTTTTTTTAGATATTTGGATTGAAAACAGGACAAAACTAAGTTACTTTATTATTATTATTATTATTATTATTATTATTATAACAGCTCAGGGATGTTCAAGGACAACATGTTTGTGCACTTTCTAAAGGTTTCAGTTCTGTTTTTTTATTAAAGTGCTGGAAATTAATGCTTTTTTTGACAGATTCATAGATTAATCGAAAAAATAGTCAACAGATTAATCAATTATTAAAATAATCGTTAGTTGCAGCCCTAACAGACTCCTCCTCTTCACCATTTCTGTTTGCTGTCAAGACTGACAGTTGAACCAGTGGTTATGTTGGCCACGCCCATTTCCTCAAAATCACGTCCTCTAATCATTTAACTGAAAACAAAGATTTCAGATTTTAATTAAAGTGTCAAATTTACATACTGCACCTTTAACAAATATTGGCAGTACAGTGGTTATTCTATCTCTAGTACTTTATAGTCAGCAAAAAAAAATATGTTCACCCATTTTCTAAATGCATATTAATAATCTTATTGATTTATTCATACATTTGACCTCAAATTTTAATTCAAATATCTTCACTCTGTCAATAAACACAAGTGAACAAGTCATCACTTAAACCCCACCCCTTTCTTACAATTACCCACAAACATACAATAGGATTAGCCTCTATCCAACCATTAACCTGACAGTGCTTCTACATTTCTGTCTTTATCAATAATCTGTTGCACTCTGATGTACGTCAGAATACAAAAGAAATGATCTGTCGCACCAATTTGCTTTCTTAAAGGATCCATCCAAGCACAAAGCACCTATTTAATCTGTATTCAGTCCTCACCGTGTTTTCAGTGAAGCGGTTCAGGGCTGCTTTCCAGAACAGACAGTTGTTTCTACTGCTGATGTCAAGCTGTCAGATATTGTGTCACCAATAAATTCCAAGCATTATTTTAAATGTCCTTTAATGCCTGACAAGACATACTGCCCACAATTAAGAAACAATCACTAGTAAAAATAAAAATCCATTAACATAAAAATCATATTTTAGTTCTAAAACTGGCTCTGAGTGCAAACCACCTGCAGAAGTGACAGCCAGGAGTTAAATGATATCTTTTCGACAGGTATGACAGACATAATGACAGCAATTAGATAGAGAGATGGGTGAATGAATAATGGAAGGGTATGAGGTGAAGGTGACAGTCATTTTCACAGCTGAAACACCTGAAATGAGATTTTAATTGGCCATTTTATGGCATGATCCCACAACTAGGCCTTCAGAGATTCAGCTTCTGTTTGGCTACAGGAAGTAGATTCAAAAGAAATTTCACATTAAACTGGAAAAATAAATCACACTACAAAAAAAATTAATGGCATTTATTATGCATTTATAAAAACCAAACAGGGATAAAAATCGATGTTGTCACATGAACTTAATGTGCTTGCCACATAATCATATGCAATCATTACATGCAATTTGTCAAATAGGGGCTGTTTATACATGGTCACTTCATGTGCGTATTCTGATCATAGCTATACAATTAGGGCAGCTGCTGTGTAAAACATATGCTGGATAAATTGGCGGTTTATTCTGCTGTGGCGACCCCAGATTAATAAAGGGACTAAGTTGAAAAGAAAATGAATGAATGAATGATATAAACCACTTCCGGAGGTGGTTACCAGATGAAACTGGACAGGTCTAAATGCATCTGGTTGTTGAAACCACATATTTAAATGTTACGAATCCCAAAATGCAAAAAAAAAAAATAAATAAATAAACTTGAGTGCACGTGTTGTGGGCTATCCAGTGCTTAATTTGAGCCGGATCTTGCCTGATCCCGTTCTTGGAAAATGTCAGATATTCAAGTTTTGTGTTCCGGTATTTATTTTAATGGATCCAGCATTAACTTGTGCATGGTGAATACCTACACGCGTGTTTGTGCATGAGAAAGAGAGACAGAATGTGAATGAGTGAATGAGTGAAAGCTATATAGATTGTTTGGGCAAACACACTGACGGTAGTCACCATTTGCAAGTTAAAGCCAGTTACGTTTAACAATTGGCCCTCAACAATATTTTCAGCCAATCGGCTTTCTTAATGTGTTAACAATTACTTTCATTGGTTGGTGATTGTTTCAAGCGGAGTGAGCAGTGAAAATAAATTATGGCATAGTGGCCTATCTAAATAATATTTGTATTTTCATAATGGCAAAGAGGCAGTCAAGCATATTTTCATTTTTTAAAACCACAAGGAAATCTGATAATGAGCCTGATCAAAAGAGATCTCGAGAAGATGAAGCTGCGCGAATTGATCAGGATAGCGGGAGACAGAAGCAAAGCGATCCCAAATCAGCCAGAAAGCATGATGGAAGACGTAACTGTGGGCTCTTCTTCAAGATTAGACTGAGTAAGACTTGGCACATAATAGTGAAGTGAACTGAATAGTAATTGTTTATGTGATTTATGTTTATAGCTACATATTTTTATTAACCATGACTGGCTTATAACTAGGCCCACACGGAATCTGCGCGCGCAGAATTCCGCAGATTTTCCGCAGATTTTTAGGCCATCATTAATTCTGTTTATTTATTTAAAGTTAACTATTTACTGTTAATCTAATTGTATTTGCATTTTAAACATTAAATAAAAGTTAAAAAGATATTATTTTTTATTTCACATTTTAAGGTTTTAGTTATGATACTCCTAGAATAATTCCACAGAAATCCGCAGATTTTTACCAAAATTCTCAGCAGAAATAGCAAAAAACGTCCGCAGATTCCGTCTGGCCCTGCTTATAACCTTATATGGTACAAAATATTTAAAGATCAATCAGAAATGTGGTCTTTTTTGCGCTATCACCGTTTAATGACGTCATGTTCCGGGAAAACTGAAATTGTGTGGTGGACGTCGGTCAAGGTAACTTTTATTTCCTGATTTTGTTCCGGGAATTATTCATTTACAATTTTAGCACTGGGGCTATCCTCTTGTTAGGTAGTGACATATGGAATACTTTTTCTGGGTCCAAGCTGCTACTCATTTGAATTGAGAAAACACTCGTTTATGACCACTTTTTAAATTATATAACATATTAAAGTGAAATTTATATAAAAATCATGGTGTGCACAACCGTTTATGAACTTGCTGTATTCCAGACACCAATATTCTAACAATTTATAAAAAATAAATCACTTTCTGGCTATCGGATATTAGGCATTGATATATATATATATATATATATATATATATATTGCGATCATGATTTTTGAAAGCCTCACATCGATTTGTAAATGTTTATTACCATTTGATGAGTCTCCCCATTCAGTTTGATATATCGCTTGGACCCGGAAGCTGCTTCGCGTGACATCACACCTAACAAGCGGATATGAGCGTCAGCTATAGAAGAAAAAAAATGCATAACCAAAAGAAGGCTGGTCATTTTTGAATTTCTTTTCACTTTGTTTTATTTTTGACCATAAAAAAAATTAAATTAAAATGTTAAATTAATATCAGATGGCAGCATTAACAACAGAGATGCAGCACACACCTGCAACCTATCTAAAAATAAAGGAATAATAATAGAACAAAATATATTGCTTCGTTCATTTACAAAGAGACATTGCTTTGTTTCTGGGTGAGCATGATACACACAAATTAAACCCTTTACAGTTTTGATGAGGTCTTGCACTAATTCTGCCTGCCCTGTACACTTCTAATTATGTTTTACAGCCTGCATAAAATTATTTGAATGTCAAACAAGATATATATTATTATTTCTGTAAATAATAATAATAATTAAATAATATTTGGTATATCAGACGCTTTAGTCGATGTGACTACAGCAATTGAATTTGCATATGGCATTTGAAGATCTGAAAACATATATATACATTGATTATACATTGATGATAAATATGATTCTGAAATTCAAATTGCTATTTGATAGGGGTGTAACAGATCACGGATGATTCGTGATTGTTATGGATCACAACCTCACTGTTCAGAACACACATGGCCCACAGATTAGTACATTTTTTTAATGGTAAATAAATCCGAAATTTGTAACAGTCACAGAGAGATCGCCTCTTGCGTCATTCAAATCACATGTATGAAAGCATTTAGGCTTTCCTGTAAAATATAATAATGACAGAAGTTGTTGTTGTAGGTTAGTCAGGATGTGGTGGGTTTCTTAGGCTATTAAAGGTGTTTTCTGTCACTTGTTTAGCCTGCATTAATGCATTCAGTGTAAGCTGCACGATTAACCATTAAAAGATCGAATCTCAATGCACACGCAACAAATTATAAATGATGGTGAGTTGCATGCAGGGTTTAATAATCCTTCAAATCGCTACATTTAAATATGAAAAAGCAAAAATTAAGAAAGAGATTCAGTCTTTAGTCTTTTGAGTTAGTTATGAAGTTACAAACAGTCAAATAACACAGAGGTACTGGGATAATGGTTTATAGTTTAGATAAAAGCACTGATGTTTATGGTAAAGATTAAAATCACCTTCATATGCATTTAATGACGCTCAAAAATTAAAGTTGGAGACCGAAATTACATAATTTAACCAATAGGTGGCGAAAACTAGCCATCACAAATATGCCACTGAATAATTCTTCAAAATTGATCATTTAGCAATGAAACATGACTTTTTATGAGTAAATAACTAAATCATTTATTAAAAATGAGACTAAAAATAAATATGGGTTGTACACATTATAATGTTAGATTTATTCATTTAGTGTAAATCAGCAGAAGTAACACTGAATTTTTCACAGTACTGAATAGTTTACAATACATTTTTATTAAGATGATAATTTCCTAATTTTATTTTAATAAAATAACAGGTTCTAAGTTCTGTTTGTTAACACCGAAAGATTCCCACAGTACTGTTTTGTACTAAATGGAAAGCCAATTACATTTGTCTCCATTTTTTGGCTGATGCGAAAAATGGTTTGGTCCAGGACTAAAAAAAAAGAACATAATGAACCGTGAGATTTGTGATTCATTACACCACTACTATTCGATCATAAAAATGGATAAAGTAAGCAAGTGTAAACAGGCTTGTAGTATCCGGTTTCCTTTGCAGAAAACAAAAAGTTCAGCCTTTTTAAAATCCTGGATTGCCAAAAGATGTTAAACTCACAGCTGGTTCATTTATCATGCTGGAAAAGTGATGGAGGCAGATGGAAGGTTAAGTCAAGACTCAAGAGCATTGCTTTGTGGGATACAGATCTGCACAGCGCGCTCTATATTAAACTGCACAATTTGGAAAATGGAGTTGGACATTTGGGAATTACATGAATACAGTGATTTAGCATACTGTGTAGACTGCAGAAATAACAATCGTGGCCTGCTAGTATTTGTGTGAGCAGATGTTTCTTTTACACAGTGAAAACTCTGTTTAGCCTGTGGCAATAACCTTTGGGTAAGTTCATGGTCTAGTTATCGGCATACCGTGCAGTGGTTTGCTCTTTCTAAGCCACCTGCAGTGTTTGGACATGTTATATAAGTGTACTCTAATGCAGAACATGTTGTGATAATAATAAGAAAAGCTCATTTGCAAAGTGATTAAAAATGCACATTTCACTTAAAGAAGAATTGAATTACAAGCTGAACTATAAAAAAACAAACATGTTTCTTCAGGTTTTGTTCTTGTTTACTGAAGTTCAGAGTTTCTGCAAAAACAAATCTAATTAAAATAGATTTTAATCGGATTTGCATACCTCTGTAATACCACATTTTTACTGTAGTATTAACTTAAATCTAAAGGTTATCGCATCTAAGATGAAATAAATAAATCATACACTCCAATTGTCATAATTACAGATTATGAATTATTAATTAGCATTTTGCAGTTCAAACCGAGCATCAGAATGGGGAAGAAAGGTGATTTAAGTGACTTTGAACGTGGCATGGTTGTTGCTGCCAGACGGGCTGGTCTGAGTATTTCAGAAACTGCTGATCTACTGGGATTTTCACTCACAACCATCTCTAGGGTTTACAGAGAATGGTCTGAAAAAGAGAAAACATCCAATGAGAGGCAGTTCTGTGGGCACAAATGCCCTGTTGATGCCAGAGGTCAGAGAATGGCCAAAATGGTTGGAGCTGATAGAATGGCAACAGTAACTCAAATAACCACTCGTTACAACTGAGGTATGCAGATAAGCATCTTTGAACGCACAACATGTCTAACCTTAAGGCAGATGGGCTACAGCAGCAGAACACCACACCAGGTGCCACTCCTGTCAGCTAAGCAGAGGAAACTGAGGCTACAATTCACACAGGCTTACCAAAATTGAACAATTGAAATTTGGAAAAATGTTGCCTGGTCTGATGAGTTCCATTTTCCGCTGTGAAATTCAGATGGTAGGGTCAGAATTTGGTGTCAACAACATGAAAGCATGGATCCATCCTACCTTGTATCAACGGTTTAGGCTGGTGGTGGTGGTGTAATGGTGTGGGGTTTTTTTTGGCCGGCTTTGGGCCAATTAGCACCAATTGAGCATCCTGTCAATGCCACAGCCTACATGAATATTGTTGCTGACCATGTCCATCCCTTTATGACCACAGTGTACCCATCTTCTAATGGCTACTTCCAGCAAGATAAAGCACCATGTCATAAAGTGTAAATCATCTCAGACTGGTTTCTTGAACATGACAATGTTTTCACTGTATTCAAATGGCCTCTACAGTCACCAGATCTCAATCCAATATAGCACATTTGGGATGTGGTGGAATGAAAAATTCACATCATGGATGTGCAGGCGATATACACATATATATGAGAAAATAGTAACACATAATCTGTAATTAAGTGCTTGTCAAAGTAATAATCTGTAATGTGTGGTGTGATGTGTTTATTCATGTGTTTGGTATGGGTCTCTTTAAGAGGGGGCGGGGCGTTTAGAGGAGGAGAGAGAATAAAAATAAAAGATGACAACCAGAGAGTTGACACAACAAAGCTGATCTCGTCTTTATTTTAACAAACTGTTGAATAACACGACATAATGCTTGGCAAATTACATAATATATGTGTGCCGTGTATTATTTTTTTTTTTTGTATATTAAATGTATATGTATCTGTATATGATTTAATTTATATATTAATTTAAATATCTATGTGACAGTATAGTTTTGTTTTCATGTGTTTGTATCACAAATACTTACTTTTATTTTGTATGTGATGAATCTCTGCACACCAATAAATATAAACAAAATATAATTAATAATAAATATAATAAAATTAAATAAAAGTATAACTCTGAAATACTTATATTTTCAAATCCATATATACATTGCATATTATTCTGGAAAGTACTGATGGCATTTAGATTTTTTTCTTCCTTTTTATTTTTTTTTGGATTAAGAACAAAAAAAAAGACATTATTGTATTTAGTGGAATAACCCTGGTTTAATCATAATAAACGACTGTTGTTCTAAATATAAACTAGCTAGTATTTTTGTATAAAAGCAAGCAACAAATATCAGTATTGGTATGAGAATAGTTCTGCAATGTGTACACAGTAGCATACACTATAAAACGTAATCATTCCATTCATTTCCCCCCAAAAGGATGTGTTTTAAATCAGCCAAGCAGTGTGTAATTATTGCTTTGATGGTTGTAAAGCTACATGCTCCACACTAATATGTTACACTTCCCCACTGCCATAAAATACTTATAACAGAAGCCACCGTAGTGGGAGTTATAAATTACACAGTGATTATGCATGGTTTTAGTTTTATTTATCTTATTTGTAAACCACTAACTGGAATAGGTCTGAGCTCATAGTGTTGCAAATGCAGTCAAATAAAACAATATTCCATTGACTCTGTGATAAAACAAACACAAGGTCCATAAGTGATGGATTCAACAAAGCGCAAGTGGATCATTACACGATCACTGATTGCACTGTGAATGAAATCATTTCCAATGCATTAAGAAGCAAAGGTTTCTGTCAGGACATGGGATGTACATTAACATAACAAATGCATTTAATTTTTTCATTATGACATATATGCATGTATGTGCAAAAGTCAGAAATTAATTTATGTTTCACATATGATTATCTCCTTTGCCCTCTACAGACTAGATAATGAGAAAGAGAAAAAAAGGAAATGACTATTTTCAGCATCAAAATGAAATTGGTTATTAGCAGTTTAAATTGAATTTGAAACATGATCCCAAGCACACAGGGCCTGGTCTAAACCAGAGACAGAGCCATTATTGTTGCATTATGAACCTTTGAAATCTCAGTTCCAGCGCGGCTGAAATTATGTTCCTGCAGGGTTATTCACCTCTGAAAGCTCCATTAAATAGTATGTCAGATCAACTTCCTGAGGGTTAATTTACTTTGCACAAACCAGCAATTACACACCTTAATGCAGATCTCAAATCAGCCTTAACTCACACTACAGCTTTTTAATTTGAAGAGCACACTGAGAAATTATGTTATTTGACTGCCAGGGATCAGAATATGAGCAATATAAATTTGCACTTGGCCCATTTTCCTTTACTCTCATTTTTAAAGTCTACCACTTATAACTTCTGTTACCTGATACATTTTGTGCGAAGATACATATTAAGTAGAAATAAAAATCAGAAAGGTGAATTACTTTTTTTTTTATGCTGATTTTATCCATCAGTTGGAATTAAACAGATGGTTAGAGGGCTTGTGCAAGCAGCCAAATAACAACTAGTCTGACTTGTGACCTGAAAGGCAGCATATGGAGAAAAAATAATAATAAAATATTTTCATGCTTTAAAAAGAATTTTCCACTACAGCAAATACATATTTTTATACACATCATTAAATATATAATATTTTTATATAAGGGCGACCTGGTGGCGCAGTGGGTAGCATGATCGCCTCAAAGCAAAGCGAGTCGCTGGTTCGGGCCTCGGCTGGGTCAGTTGGCATTTCTGTGTGGAGTTTGCATGTTCTCCCAGTGTTCGCGTGGGTTTCCTCCAGGTGCTCCGGTTTCCCCCACAAGTCCAAAGACATGTGGTACAGGTGAATCGATGCTAAAATTGATCGTAGTGTACGTGTGTGAATGAGTGTGTATGGATGTTTCCCAGTGATGGGTTGCAGAAGGGCAACTGCTGCATAAAACATATGCTGGATAAGTTGGTGGTTCATTCCATTCCGCTGTGGCGACCCCAGATTAATAAAGGGACTAAGCCGAAAAGAAAATGAACTAATGAATATTTTTAAACCCATTATTATATACATCATATTTTTAAACACATTATTTGTGTGTTCTTTGTAAAGTTTGGTCAGAATAACATACTTTTCTATGTTGGTTAATCAGATTATTGTTTAGTTACAGCATTTACACATAACAGCTGCACATATAACATTGTATATAGTAATATAGCTGTACATACACTTGTCAATTAGCATATTTGCATTCACTACTTACTTCTATTTTTTAAATATATATATATTATCTGTTTTTTGTTCTGTGTCTGTAATTCTGTTGCACTGTAAAAAGCTCTGTGGCGAAATCAAATTCCTTGTATGTGTGAACATACCTGGCAATAAAGCTCTTTCTGATTCAGATTACCCGCTTGGGTTAATTGGGTCTTGCCAACCATCCAAACCTGACAAGAAAAGCCTTAAAATGTATATTAAAAGAACATTTTAGCCAATAAAAGCAAGCGGGGAGCTGTGGCTTTTTTCATAATAATTAATTACATAGGTACTACAAATATGAAACACCATGCAAGTGTCGATTTAAAGTATATTGCATGCTTACATCAGAGTTTCTGCAGGTTTCACAATGTCAAATTTAAGACCTTTTTAAGACCATCAATAGGGCTGCATGATTCTGGTTAAAATGAGAATCATGATTTTTTTTTGCTTAAAATAAAGATGATTTTCTTACGATTCTGTAGATGTAAAATAAAGGTTAGAGTCGGCTATTATTATTTCTCAAACATATGGTTAAATAAACAATAATAATATTAGGCCTACTGTATGTGTAGGTCTACTGTTGGTTAAAATGAGATAATATAAACATATAAACATATAATTATTCATAACTTTATAGTTATTCTATTAATTATATGAATTATTATGTTTGAGACATATGCTTGTCATTTGTCATTGACAGCATTATTAGACAATTTTTTCACTCTTTAAATAAGACATTTGTCATTATCAGATTCCCTCCTGCGTTATATTCAATGTTATATAGGCTAGAGTAGTTATACTGACACTGTTACACGTTTATTCTTATGCCCTTTGTGTTCACTATGAAAGAAAAAACATTTCACATGCTTGTCGAAATCACAACTCTAATATGCGATATATGATCATGTAATTGATGTGCATGCTTTCAGTTTCACTTTTATTGCCGAGTGCTCTCATGTTATGACTACCGTCAAAAAGCACACATGCAAATCATACTTTCCGCACGGCTCTCAAACAATTGATTCATGCAACAAACTGAACATTATTTACAACTTTATCAGCTGTTATTCACAGCCTGTGCAGGTTCTGTTCACTAAAGTAGACATCATTAGCTGGCACGTACATCCTCTTTGGTAAATGCACAGCTAACAGCTCAATGTGTGATTTTACGGCCACTTTTACATCATTACATTAAGACAGAAATTACGTTTTTGGGTGAATTTTACCTTATAAATACAGTATGAGACTCTCTCAACACCATTTGGAGGTGTCCACACTGCTGAGCAATGTATATATAACAATGTAAAGACTTGTGCAACCGCCTTTATGCTTCTGCCGAACTTGAAAATATAATTGGCTGAATCAAGATTGTGTTTTTTTTTTCGATTATTCGTGCAGCCCTAAACATCAAGAATGACATTTCAGACTTACATAGGGCTAAACGCTAAGGTTTTTCTTAATGACATTGCAGGAAAAAAAATTTACTTGCCCCATCAAGAAACATATTCTAATTAATTATTTCTTAACCACACATTTTAAATAATGTGTCAAATCAAGCAGACCTTAGCAACTTGATTGAGGGTGGTGGGCCAAAACTAAATATACCAAACTGTATTACATAAAAATTACATTGGTCATCATCTAAAAAAAAATGTGTTTTAGGGTTTCATGACCCTGTAAACATCTGATTAATTTACATTTAATTTCAGTTTTGCTTTTTTGTAGCTCAGCAATTAAACAAATAAACAAACGTTATGTAAAATTACAAATGACGATCTCTGTTTGAGGAATTCGCCGCAATCTTTCCTATCATTTGTCCATCTCTTCTCTGATTAGTTGGTGGGCCAAATCAAAGGTTACAATAGGCCAACTTTGGCCTGTGCGCCCTTGTTTAGGCATCTCTGCCCTAAATGAACAAACACTAATGTTGAATTTTTTTTTTATTTTATATTAGGGGTGTGAACCTACACTGGTCTCACGGGTTTGGTTCGGTTACAATTATCATGTCATTGATTTGGTTCAATTCGATATCTTGGTGCATTACAGTGCATTGACGATGCTTTCCATACACAATTCGATTTTTTTTTCTTTAACACAAGAAAAAAAAAGTTTTAAAATCTAAAATCAAGTTTGTCCATTAATACAAGCAGTAAGATATATGAACTATACCTTTATTTTTACCTGCTCAAAGAAAACTGAATGTTTTATCAAAACTCAAATACAATCACAGAAGACAACATGAGCATTTATAGCAAATAAAATACTGTAAATATTATCCCACTTGCTTTTTGAGCCTTGTCGAGTGAATTCTTAGACTTCTATGATTGGTCATTGTCTTCACCCGCTCAACAGAAAGGGCAGCGATTGGCTTTAAAACTGTCAGCCCTGTTCACTGATGACTGACGTGGAAAGAACAGCCGCAGTAACAGTCTATATGCACATAGTAATCCGTAATAGACGCGGTGAAGAAATTTCGCACTACAGACACACTTGTGTCTGGATCCACCAGTATCGCTTTAACAACCGAGACGAGAGGAAAAGTTACCACACAAACACGTCAGCGGGTCAAATGTCCAAATGGCCATAGTATTTTACCGTGACAAGCACATAGGAGATAAATGACGTCAGTACGTAATAACCGGTTAAGATCTGTTACTGAACCGATATTGAATTCACTGCGTCTGCATCGTGATGCATCGAAGAAAGAATTAATTTTGACACCCCTACTTTCTATCACGTCAAGTCAAGCACAAAACAGATTAAGAAAAGTTTTTGGAGATTTTAAACAGCAGAAAATTAACTAGAAATGATGTTATATTACAAATAACAAACTACAAATGCATATGCAAATTAACTATCTACATTATATATATAAATGTTGTGGATATAAATATATATCCACAACATTTCATTGCTCATTTTCCATTGTATGTCTCGACAGTAGTTTTTAATAGTAAAAGATGTTTGTGCTAATATATGTGGCGCTCTTCTTTATTAAATTCATAACTATATCGCTGTCAGAGCAGCCCGCAGTTCAACAAAAAACCTTCACAGATCTTAGGCGATAATACCAGGAATTCAAGAAATTGTGCACCAGCGCAAATGCATTAGCAAGGCTAGAGTGTTTGTACATTTATCTTATAGTTCAATTTAATTCAAATGAAATCAAGGCCCAGCAGCAAGGCTGTTCCATTTACTGCAGAAATAAATCATTACAAATACCATTCATGTTAAACACAAGAAGAATGAAATAAAAACGTGTGGAGTAAACATTCTTCTTAATACTTCAGCGCAATGAGACGAAACCATTCTGAAACCACCACACTCAAGGTCTCTATTCACTGGCTTTAGACTGTCGGTGATCAGCATAAAAAATACATTTGTAGATGAATAAGATCTGTTTAAACTAACACAAATATGATTATTATGTTGCACCTTAATGCATATTTTGTTTAACCCTTAAGTGCTGTTGGGGATCCACTATGGAGTTATTTTGAGTCTTAATTTGGCCAAAACTTTCTCTATGTTTCAGCAAATGGAATGATTTTTGTTGACAAATCGTATTTTGACACATATTATGGGAATTAAATTTCAATACACTCTGGCCAAATCTACAACCCTTTCGCCATGTTCAAGGCTGTTTTGCCCCATTGACTTCCGTTATAATAAAATTTTTTGATTGCAAAGCCATGACAGCATATTACCATGCATTCTTGATTATTGAAGGTTTTCCTTGTTGGAAAGAAGTAACATTTGTCATTTTTATTGCTGATCATCAGTTGCAGTGCAAAAAAGCTTTGTTTTTACATTCAAATTCCACAGTTATATGGAGTTTAGTGTGTGTGTGTGTGTGTGTGTGTGTGTGTGTGTGTGTGTGTGTGTGTGTGTGTGTGTGTGTGTGTGTGTGTGTGTGTGCCTGTGTGTGTGTG
>CAIGQZ010000217.1:7993989-8006804 GCA_903798205.1 Danio tinwini | reverse complement strand
CAATCAAATAACCAACCAACCAATCAATCAAATAACCAACCAACCAACCAACCAACCAACCAATCAAATAACCAACCAACCAACCAACCAATCAAATAACCAACAAACCAATCATATAACCAATTATATAACCAACCATCCAATCAAATAACCAACCAACCAACAAACCACCAATATTTAAGCTCCAACTTGCCTCAACAGACCTGCAAGGATCTTTCTAGAAAGCTTAGTAAGAGCTTGATTAGCAAGTCCAGGTGTGTCTGATGGGGGGTTGAGCTAAATTTTACAGGACGCCAGCCCTCCAGGACTGGGTTTGGACACCCCTTGGTTATAGCAACCCAGCATTTTAGGCCCTGTCTACATGAACAGAGATATTTTCAAAACCAAACAAAAACAGGGTGTCTGAAACTGAAACTTTCTGAAACCTCCTGCCAGTTTTTCTAAAACTCTGGGTACAGTGTAGTCATGTGGACTCTACAACCGGAGTTTTTGTCTCATTACATCAGCATGCGAGCTGTTTTCTCCTTTCTGATTGGCCAACATGGATGGGTTCACTCCAAAAACGAGATGGGTTGCAGCTGGAGGTGCATATCCCAGAGATGGGTTGCAGCTGGAGGTGCATATCCCAGAGATGGGTTGCAGCTGGAGGTGCATATCCGCTGCATAAAACATGTGCTGGATAAGTTGGGGTTCATTTCGCTATGGTGACCCTGGATTAATAAAGTGAAGCCAAAAGAAAATTAATGATTGAATAATTAAAGCTGGGCATTTTTAAAAAACTACAAAAATATGGGTCAAATAATATTCAGAACTAATATTTAATAGAAGAAAATAAATAAAATAATATATATTCATGTGAAACAGCTTTATCAACAAGCGTATTAGCCTATAGACATGTGCTAAGGAAAATGCAGGTCACATGCTTATTTATGCTAGAAACATGTTAACATACACAACAAAAATAATATCTTGCCAGCAAGAAATATATGTTGACCCTAAACATAGTTGAAAAATGCAAGTTTAAGTTTCAAATATGGTAGCAACCCTTTTTCAGTTCATACTAACAATATGCTAAGCATGTTAGCAATATTCTAATTCTTGCTAAACAATATGCTTACCATGCTAAGTCATGCTGTCACATCCTGTTTTCGTGTCATTAAATATATACAAAAGTGATTGTTTAAAAATGCTGGGTTGTTTAAACCCAATGTTGGGTTAAATGGTGGACAAACTAGCCATTGGTTTTATAAGAGTCTAAATTATCATATGCATTTGTTTATATGGCAAAACATGTCTTTCACCAAAGAAGGTCCATGCTGACTCCAAAGGCAGATACTGATAAGATCAGGGCCTGGTGTGTGGACTTTGGGGGTTTTACGATGTGGTCACATGTTGATTGGTCAGTTTGAATGTCTCAGCATTTGGGCTTTAGTCACATGGTCAAGAAGATACAAAATAGCTGGTAAACGTTGCTCTGTCTCTTTTCCTGGTCTGCTCTTTTCCTGGTCTGCTCTCTTCCTGGTCTGCCTCTCTTCTGTTCTGCTCCTCTCCTTCTCCGGAGGTTATCATCTCTGGCTCTACTGCTCCCAGGCTCTTTGAGGCCTACTTACGCTCTTTGACTCTCTCTCTCTCCCTCCCCCTGTCTCTCTCTTTCTTAGGTAACTTTAAATTTACATTTAAGCTGGGTACAGTTAATATCATATGTTTTTATCATTTGATGTTTTATCATTTTATACAGTTATTTGTAACTAATTCAGTTGTAACCATAGATAATTATTGTCATTAAATCATGTCATTTTCAAGTATTTGTAAATTACTTTTGATTTAACATCAACACTTAATTGCTCCATATTGTGATACAATAACTCACATAATACCAACCATCTCCCACATTTTTAGCTGTTATTACTGCCCTTATTTCTGTTTTTGGTATAAGATTGCAGAATAATGGTTTGACAAGAAATGTAGTTATTTACCATCATTCTGCTGATAACTTTTTAGTCGCTCGGCAGAACTACAGTTCGAACCGCTGTGGTCAAAATACCATTCTACAGTTTAAAAAGTGAAATTTAAATTTAAGTGAGTTTTTTTGACCCAGTGATGGGTTATGACAACCCAGTATGTTTAGAGAGCACTGTATAGCCTACATAGAAGCAAATTAAATGCACTTAATGTGTCTACTTGTTTCAAAAATCGCAAAAATATGGGTCAAATAATATTCAGAACAGATATTAAAAAAATAAAATTTAAACAGCTTCAAGTTGCATGCTAATTCATGTTAAAAACATACTAACATACACTGCAAAAATAATATCTTGCCAGCAAGAAATACAAGATGACCATAAACAAGAAAATAATGCAAGTTTAAATTAGAAAAATGCTAGCAACACTTTAATTCATACTAACAATATGCTAAGCATGCTAGCAAAATGACAAAAACGTCATTGGGAAACACCCATACACTTATTTCCACACATACACTGCGGACAATTTAGCTTACCCAATTCACTTATACCTCATGTCTTTGGACTGTGGGGAAAACCGGAGCACCCGGAGGAAACCCATGCCAACACAGGGAGAACATGCAAACTCCACACAGAAATGCCAACTGACCCAGCTGAGGCTCGAACCAGCGACCTTCTTGCTGTGAGGCGACATCGCTACTCATTGCGCCACCACACCACCCTTATTATTATTATCATTATTAATATTCATTTATTTTATTTTCAGCTCAGTCCCTTCGTTATTCGGGGGTCGCCACAGCGGAATGAACTGCCAACTTATCCAGCATATGTTTTACGCAGCGGATGCCCTTCTAGATGCAACCCATCACTGGAAAACACCCATACACATACATTCACAAACATACTGTACACTACGAACGATTTAGCTTACCCAATTCACCTATACCACGTCTTTGAAACGCACACCAAACGTGGTGAACATGCAAACTCCACACAGAAATGCCAACTTACCCAGCCGAGACTCGAACCATCGACCGTCTTGCTGTGAGGTGAAAGCGTTACCCACTGCGCCACCGTGTTGCCCATTATTATTATAATTTTTATTTTATTATTTATTTTTTTTACCATGCTAATTTATGCTGTAAAAACATGCAAAATAAATATTGCACTAGTGACTAAGATACCAGCAAACACATTTCTGAGAAGAGTTTAAAGAATTGGAAATAAACTTGCCACTGCAAGGGAAAAAAAGAGTCAGAATTTTATTAAAAAATCTGGAATTTATCATTATTAAAACTTTTTAATTAGTTCTATTCCACTGTGGAAACAAGATTCCCTAAGATTGGGGCCTTACAGGGGAGTACCAACCTGGGAGGACAGGGGGGATAGGTCTCCCTGACTTTTAGAGACAGATTTAGAAACAGGTGATTAAAAAGTATATGAACGTAAACTTTAGGATCTCATTCAGCTGACCCCCCACTTTTAAAATGACCGACACGCCCCTGGGGTCGGATGCAAAAACCAACTGAGGATGGATGAAAAGAGTAAAATAGAATTTTGCAATATTTTTGTCCATAAAGAACATAATAAAGACTTAATAAAACTCTTAGAAACACAAAAGAGTTTTCCATTTTCACTCTCGCTCTTTCTCACACTCATAATTGCACAAAAAGCCTGACTAAATGAATGAGAGCAGAAGGTGGCGACTCATTTGCTCTTTGTCTCATTATGATGGTAATAATGTATTTTTTTCAAATGTGAAGCTGCAGGGACATTCTCAGCTGGACACATCCACTCATCCGGCACCATCGGCTACAACAGAGACCTGTCTCACTTCTCAAAAAAAATACAATCCAGGCTTATTAACAACCGCAGGAACGTACATCTCCCTCTTTGCTTTTGGCCATTGATTCCATATTCCCTCATATATCAGACGGTTGGGAATGGTTATGTAGATTTCTAATAACCAGAATTACCAGACATGTATTTGAGGTGGCAGCTCTTGACACATTTATAATTCAAAACATTCACCGTATATAATGCTATAAGCCGTAGGGTTCGGCGCTGCGCCACAAATCACTTCAGAAGCTAAAATCTCTTTATGAATGCTGCGGTGTTTCGAGAGCTGTGTGGCATACAACCAAGTGCATATTACAAAAAGACTTCTTATGGCATTGATACAATAGATCAGTAGTAGTGCTGGCTTGTTTGAATATTTTAGGGCTCTTAAACGGTCTCAAACAAAGTCTTCAAATAGATTATCAACGTTCACACATTAAAAACATTTTTCCGCTTCTGTAAGCTGTATTTTGCTGCATTATTAGCTGCACTTTGCCTTAGAGGGGTAGTTCACCCAATTTTTTAGTTTGCTCTTAATTTGATCAACCACAGGCCATTCAAGAAGTAGGTGACTTGTTTCTTTAGTAGAACATTAACCCTTTGACAATTACTATCAGACCGGTGTGATCAATTTTGGCAGGTTTACCTGCACAGCACTCCCATCCGAGTCACGGCACCAATGTAACCCTGCCGGTCCTACACCACCCAAGCCTCTCCGAGCTGGGATCGGACCGGCGACTTTCCGCATGGGAGTCAGTTGCTCTAGCAAAGGGGCTAAAGACCATGGCCTCTAGTGTCTGTCGCTAGAGCACTTTTTCAGGTTCAGAGGAGTGAGATTTACCTGGGGTGCGTTTCCCAAACAACGACGTTACTCGCAGCTGAACTATCATAGTGCGATGCATCGTTTGGCAAAAGAACAATGTAGTGACGATTAGTTTCCCAAGACTCGTAGTTTCTCTGTCGCAGATCCATCGCTTGAACCACGTTAGTTATAACGTAAAAACATGCATTTAAAATAAAATCCAATTTTAGTTTTGGTAAAAGCATGCACTCATTTTTCATATTAATTAAAATATATGTAAATGGCAAATATAGGGCCTGTGTTTGCTTTACTAATATTATTGAGAAGTTGAACATTACATATTCTATTCTAAAACATAAAATCAGTTACAAAAGCTAACACTATTCTAATATCATATAAATCATATAAATAAATAATGAGGCTATTTATTATAAAATATTTACTTTAATAATAATATTAATGATGATGATGATGATTATAATTATTATTATTTAATTATTTTGTTTATTTATAAATAATTTTTTTTACAATTTGACACATGCAAACCACAGCAGAAAGTTCTAACCAACAGACCCATGTCATATACAGCAGATAATCTTAATAAATAACCTACTATAAAATAAAAGACGCATGCTATGTTTTTTATTTTCACAAGCTTTGGAGACGTAACATAATTTCTGCTTTTAAATATACCTATAGCTTTCGCCATGAGGCTGTGTTCAAAATGATATCAATGTTTTCAAAGTGCACTGCGAAGGGAGCACAACTGTAAACATGAAGATCACTAAAACTGAACTGTAAAAATACTTTGAAAGCAAATTACACCTAAAAGAGATTAATTTAATGCTTTTTTATTTGTAATAATTCCAACTTTGAATGTTAGAATGTTCTAAATGAATAGGGAATAGGAGGATAAGTGGGAACAGAACACAGTCAGGAACTATGCTTCTAACTACAGCTCCAGAGGTGTCGTTTCAAGTGCTTAAGTTTGCGACGCAGTTTGCGAATGTTCGTTAGAGCGATGGATTTGGGCAACAGCAAATCAACGAACTATGTTTGTAACGACAGAACTTGCAACCTTAGTTGGCTAACGATGGTTTTGGGAAATGCACCCCTGCATAGCACTTCACTAGCTGGCCTCTGTTACACTCACTCCTCTAAACCTCACTACCATCCGGGTCACGGCACCAATGTAACCCTGCAGGTCCTACATCACTCAACCCACTCCGAGCTAGGATTGAATCGGCGACTTTCCACAGAGGAATCAGTTGCTCCACTGCTGAGTCTGAGAAAGATGAGAATGGTGCTTGTCATAAATCACAATTTACCATTGTTTAAAAAAACAATGCATATTTTATGTTTTAGACACAATACACATAAATATTAGCAAAAAATAATAATAATCATTAGCAAAAAACACACTGATGTCTATGAGAGATTTTTTATTATTACTTTTTTATATATATATATACAGACAATGTGCTTTATTCACATCAGATTCAAACTGTTGAGGTTACTAGAAGATTTACTCTATTCTTCTTCCAGCTAAACAGTCACTTACATTCACGTTTTTCAGAAGTTGATGAATTAACATGTTGTAAATCGAGCAGCTCTAATCTCCAACACAGGCTCATTGTGTATATGTACCGCTGTCGACTTTGCTGGAGAACTTCAAATCTTCGAATTTGCAGATGACACCACAGTGATTGGTCTAATCAGCAACAATGATGAGACTGCCTACAGGGAGGAGATACAGCATCTGGCCACGTGGTGCACCGACAATAATCTGCTCCTTAACACTGACAAGACCAAGGAGCTCATTGTGGACTTCAGGAAGGGACGAACAGGCTCACATGATCCCATCCACATCAATGGGATGGCCGTCGAGCCTGTCTCATCCTTCAAGTTCCTGGGGACCCACATCTCCAAGGACCTTTCCTGGACCACCAACACTTCCAGCCTGGTCAAGAAGGCTCACCAGCGCCTATTTTTCTTAAGGCAACTTAAGAAGAACCAGCTGTCATCAGCCGTCTTGGTGAACTTCTACCGCTGCACAATAGAAAGCATCCTGACGAACTGTGTCACAGTCTGGTATGGAAGCTGCTCTGTTGCGGAGCGTAAGGCACTGCAGCGGGCGGTGAAAACTGCCCAACGCATCACAGAGACCACACTGCCAGCCATAGAGGACATCTAGAGGAAACACTGTCTGCGCCAAGCACGCAGTATTAGGATTCCTCTCACCCTGCTCACAGACTGTTTTCTCTCCTGCCTTCTGGCAGGCCTTTCAGGCTCCCCCGGACAATAACCAGCAGACTAAAGAACAGCTTCTTCCCCAGAGCTGTCTCCCTTTTGAACTCTGCCCCCCACTGACTTTTTGCCCCCCCTAATACACCCCCCACTCTTCTCATAACTTAGACTCCTCATAATCACTGCACTAAACATTTGCACATTTAAAAATTACTTAACATTTGCACATTTAAAAATTGCACATATTTATTGCACTGATTCATTCACTTATTTGAACTGTACATACCTACTGCACATGTACATTTGTAATTATGTACACACCCACTGTACATATACATTTGTAATTATGTTTATCTATCTGCACACTTCTGATTATTAATAGCAACCTGTACATGTATCCATCTATTGTAAATCTTTGTTCATAGCTAACACAACCTGTATATAATGTTGATAGTACATCCATTTGTAAATATCACCATAGTTTTTCTATAACTGCACTTTATAACTAATACCTGTATCCTGCACTTGCTGCTATTGCACTCCTGGTTAGACCTAAACTGCATTTTGTTTCCTTGTACTTGTACATGTGTGATGACAATAAAGTTGAATCTAATCTAATCTAAAATAAACGATACAAGACGGTATGAAGGCGCCGACGACTTCTGTTTCTTTTAGCGCCACCAGCTGACTTCTTACCTCTGTACGGATGGCTTTTCTGTGTTACCAGTTAGCTTGCCACATATGCTGATGGACTTGCAATGAGGAGCTGAGTTGACTGTGATGAGGGGGTTTGAGTCTCATGAAGAAAGGTTCCAAAAACCAGGTAAAAAAAACAAACAAACAAAAAAACAGGCTAACAGGTTAAAAAACGTGGTGAAATCACCTGGCTGTGACTGATTGCTGTGATCTAGATTGCTTCTGAAAACACTATCAGTTGGGTTTAGGGATGGGGGTGGATGTGTCAGTTGGTCAGTAAGTCAGTCAGATAACAGCCAGCTGGCCTGGTCAGCTGAAGTGTATATTACGCCCTCTTGTGGATTTATCTGAGAAGTGAACTCGCAAGAGAAAATTGAGATCATCAAAAAGTGTACACAGCAGTCTCTGGTAGATTTGCAATAACAA
This sequence comes from Danio tinwini, assembly GCA_903798205.1. Lineage (NCBI taxonomy): Eukaryota > Metazoa > Chordata > Actinopteri > Cypriniformes > Danionidae > Danio > Danio tinwini. The sequence goes on along the minus strand of CAIGQZ010000217.1, from coordinate 7,998,830 downwards.
AAACTGCGAGCAAACATACCTCCAGTTACGTATTTTCCTGTCCCCAGAAATCTGGGCCTGGGTTGCTAATCTCTTCACTGCAGTGCAGACTAACATGGGGACACTGATTTACGTCAGCTGACATAAATCAAAAATTATTATTATGCTGTTTAACAACAAAATACAAGTTACGCAAATGTGAAAATTAGAATATCAGATATTTCACAATATAATTAGTACATTTGTCAATATCTTCAGAAAAAGAAAAAAACTAAAATTATATTTATACATACACTCAACGGCCACTTTATTAGGTACACCTTGCTAGTACCGGTTTGGACCACCTTTTTCTTTCAGAACTGCCTTAATCTTTCCTGTCTTAGATTCAACAAGGTGCTAAAAAAAGTCCTTGGAGGTTTTGCTCCATATTGACATGACAGCATCACGCATTTGCTGCAGATTTGTCAGCTGCACATCCATGATGTGAATCTCCCCTTCCACCACATCCCAAAGGTGCTCTATTGGATTGAGCTCTGGTAACTGTGAAGGCCATTTGAGTAAAGTGAACTCATTGTCATGTTCAAAAATCCAGTCTGAGATGATTTGCGCTTTATGACATGACACGTTATCCTGCATCCTTTGGTTGTAACAAATGGTTATTTGAGTTACTGGTCATTCTCCTCTGACCTCTAGCATCAACCAGGCATTTGTGCCCACAGAACTCTGGATATTTTCTCTTTTTCGGACCATCCTCTGTAAACCCTAGAGATGGTTGTGCGTGAAAATCCCAGTAGATCAGCAGTTTCTGATATATACTCAGACCAGCCTGTCTGCCACCAACAACCATTAAATCACCTTTCTTTCCCATTCTGATGCTCGGTTTAAAATGCAGCAGATCGTCTTGACTATGTCTACATGCCTAAACGCATTAAGTTGCTGCCATGATGATTGGAAATTTGCGTTAATGAGCAGTTTGACAGGTGTACCTAATAAAGTGGCCAGCATGTGTACATCATCAGGCTATGGTGTCACATGATAAACATGACATGTCACCCTGAAAACTTGCAGCAATACTTTTTAAACAATAGTCACATTCAAAAACTTATGAAGGGGAGTCAGTGGGAGTATATAAAACCTATGTGTTAACTGGTTAATAAAGAGTTTTAGCTGAAATTGCAGTCAGTGATGATTCATAAATTAGTCAAATTGCTATCCTGTGAGAGTAAAAAAAAAAAACATATTAATACCTATGGTCTTCTGATGATATTAGGGAACTTATGTAACAAAACAATTAGCCTGTGCAAGAAACTGAACACTATTTACAACGTTGTTACCTTTAATCCACTGCCTCTGCAAACAATCCTCAGCCTGTGCACAACAGTGCGTCTGAAATACTTCATGTCTTCTTATGAATAATTTTGAATTTGCCGTACTGTAGGTGCACTGGACTGCTCCAGAGTTTCCTTTGACATTATTCAGAGCAGCTTTCTAAGTCAAGTGTGGAAGTGATTGCATTGGTCACATGTGGTGAGTCAAAATGATTCTTCTCTCCATTTTCAGTTGCATGACATTCAGGACATTTTTTACCCTCACAAACTCTTTCCTGTAGACCTTTGGATCATATGCAAACATGCATGACCCATTTTACCTATTCGTTACAGCCTGTTTGTCAGCTCTGCGTGCTTGCCCTGTGTGTTACACTCTATACTGACTGTGTTGCAGTAGGGGGTAAAAAAGAAAAAAAAAATGTCCTGAAGCATCATTAATCATTGATGAGTGTCAAAATTTGATAAACGCTGCTTGCTGAGCAATTTATGAGCTGCACTGTGATGCTGGTTTGTATAAAGATTGGATATGAATTACTATCAAAACACAGGAGACACACTGATGAATTTGACTACCTTAGAGATTCAGCAAAATAATAAAAAGGCAAAACATTTCACGGAAGATTTATACTGGTGTTATATAATATATAACCACATGTCTTTGGACTATAGGGGAAACCGGAGCACCCAGAGGAAACCCACACAAACACAGGGAGAACTTGCAAACTCCACACAGAAAGGCCAACTGACCCAGCCGAGGCTCGAACCAGCGACATTCTTGCTGTGAGGCGATCATGCTACCCACTGCGCCACCGTGACACCCTGCAATATTACTGTATGTTGTTATTGTTAGTTAGATTTACATGATCTATATTTGTGGTTTTACTCTGTGATTGGACATAGGGTCAAACAATGTACAGCACTACGGTAGTTAACCACCATTTTCGTCCAGGGAGATGAACGAACAAACAAGAATGCTAAAGGCCAACAGCCTCTTTGAGTTGCTTTCTTGCTGACCTCTGCTACACTAGTTGAGCAGTTTTAAGATCCTTCAGGACTTCAATATTGAGCACTTTCATTGCACGTATTGATTGATTCATTAACACAGCAACAGTAAACACGGCTAATGAGCTAAATCTGTAAGGCATGCAATATACAGCCAGGAGCTTCTCATCATACTGTTACTCTTTTTGATACTGACTTAGGTGAACTGTAAATGTCTGTCCCTGCAGTTCAGTGTCGTTGATATGCATTTGCATTAAAGAGCTGGTTAACATATTGGCAAACAAAAGAAGAAATTTGAAAGTTTTATTATCTACATTATATTGGATTAAATAAATATCCACCTCATCCAGCGCTTATATAAATCATAAAAACATAGTTACTATAATTCCTTACATTTATATAGCGCTTTTCTGGACAATCAAAGTGCTTTACACATTTTTGAAGGGAATCTCCTCATCCACCACCAGTGTGCAGTATTCACTTGGATGACACAACAGCAGCCATATTACGATGGATAGGAGGCCATGATGGACAGAGTCCAGTGGGCAAATTTGGCCATGATGCCAAACCCTACTCTTAAAGCCCTACTATTTTTCGAAGGACATTCTGGGATTTTTAACGACCACAGAGAGTCAGTTTAACGTTTCATCTGAAAGACAGTGCTCACTGAGCAGTATAGTGCAATATACTGGGGCGTTAAGACCAGTGACGGCGCAAGCTTAACTGGCGCTCTAGGCAAACAACAATCGTGCCGCCCTCTCTGAGTTTGTGCCGCCTTTTGCAGATGAAAGTGAAGAGCGGGTGGGGTGGGGCGTGTCTTGGTGTCATAGACAAAATTGAAGACCGGGGGGAAGGGGGGGTTCTACATGCCGTCCTGGGCGACCGCCCACATTGCCACTAAATGCCAGAAGTTCGGGACTTGTAGAGCTGCGCATTGATGGATTACTCTTCAGTGTTTGGACTCTCAGCAGTGAATATTAAACCACACTGACCTGAACTGAACTAAACTGAACTGGACTTAAACTCCTAAAACTGACCTGACTCTTTCAATTCACTATAATCTTCTATGTGACACAATCCACATAGTAACAGCGCTATATAAATAAAGATGAATTGAATAGGACTACAGGTTGAGTGCCCCCCTGCTGGTCTCACTAACACCACTTTCAGCAGCAACATAGCTTTCCCATGTTGTCTCCCATGCAGGTACTGACCAAATGCAACTTTGCTTAGCTTCAGTTGGCAACCACTTGAGAGTTGCAGAGAGCTAGCTGCCAGGCAATATAGCTGTTTATTGCTGTATAATCTGTTATGAACTGCTGTGAATTGTTCAAATGAATCAAACTGAATCTTTAGATTTCTTTTTGTTTTTGTTACAAATTGATTAAGCTTATGTAATTTTTCTCACCTCATGTGCTGCAGCATCAACTTCCTTTTTGAGGCTTGCCCCGCCCAGTGAGATGATGTCACACCACTGAGGGCATGCAATATTGATTAAATAGTCTCAAAGCAAGGACCTGGCCAAAAAAAACATATATTTTCACTCATCAGGCAAAAAAAGAATTATCTGTATGGCTATACTGTCCCATTCAACCTTATGTCCCAATCACCCTTAATTCACCCTATTTTTGTAATTTGTTACTTTACACCACTAAGAGTATTATATGGTTCCGAATCCATCAATTTCACTGCAATTAAAGTAATTCATTTTTTTAATGATCTTTTATTTGTTGTTCAGAGCACCACATGTTGTGTTCGGCCTCATTCTTTTCATATTCTTTACTTTACAAGATCTAAACAGATTTTTTGGGGGCTTCTCAGTAACCACCTGTGCCTGCAACAGGACTTCAGCACAAGAGATAATAAAAAGCCTTCTGGCTACATTTTATTTCTTGATTTTGAGAAAAGCTTCATATTAAATAAAGCATCCTGTGAGATTTCGCTGCTCGCGTTCTCTGTTCTGCAGTTTGCAGATTTTCTCGAAATGGGCTGTGCATCTAGGCCAGCATTCGTCACCGGAATTGAGCTTGAATACTTCCTTCTTTCTGAGGAACATGAATTACGTGAGCATGAAAAGGCTGAGTGAATGTCTGGTTAGTGCGCATTAATGAAAGTATGGAAGTGCGTGCGTGTGTGTGTGAGAGAGATTCCTGCCTGCAGGTTTTTCTGTCTGTAAACCAAAAGAGAGGATTAGCTCAGGGATTTTTGTTCTTCGAAATAAAATGTAGGACAAATCGACTTTCATATCCTTGGCTAAATAATCGGTTCCACCTCACTTTCCCGCGGGATATGAGACAACATTGAGAAATTATATTTACAGCGGAAATACAGCAAGAACATTTGGAGAGCAATTTCATTTTGTGAAGCAAACAAGCAGCAGGATTGTGGAATGTGGCGTTAATCATCAAATAAAAAAGAAAAAAAAAACATGGGCTTTTTTTAATATACTGTACAGTCAAAATGAATGACCATTCAATAAAAAAATCATTCAGTCAAAGAATTGATAGGCTAATGTCAAGGCAGAAAATGATC
>CAIGQZ010000217.1:7981990-7993589 GCA_903798205.1 Danio tinwini | reverse complement strand
ACACACACACACACACACACACACACACACACACACACACACTCACTTACCAGCCAATTTATTAGGTACACCTTACTAGTACCAGGTTGGATCCCCTTTTGCCTTCAGAACTGCCTTAATCCTTCGTGGCATAGATTCAACAAGGTACTGGAAATATTCCTCAGAGATTTTGGTTCATATTGACATGATAGCTTCATACAGTTGCTACAGTTGCTGCAGTTGCTGCGAATGTGTGGTTCCACCACATCCCAAATGTGCTCTATTGGATTGAGAACTGGTGACTGTGGAGGCCATTTGAGTACAGTGAACTCATTGTCATGCTAAAAAAATCAGTCAGAGATGATTCACGCTTTATGACATGGCGAGATATCATGCTGGAAGTAGTCTTTAGAAGAAGGTTACACTGTGGTTATAAGGGTGTGGACATGGCCAGCAACAATACTCAGGTAGGCTGTGGCGGTGACACGATGCTCAATTGGTGCTAATGGGCCCAAAGTGGGCCAAGAAAATATCCCCCAGACCATTACACCATCACCACCAGCCTGAACCGTTTATACAAGGCAGAATGGATCCATGCTTTCATGTTGTTGACACTAAATTCTTACCCAACCATCCGAATGTCACAGTAGCAATTGAGACTCATCAGACCAGGCAACATTTTTCCAGTCGTCTATTGTCCAATTTTGGTGAGCCTGTGTAAATTGTAGCCTGAGTTTCCTGTTCTTAGCTGACAGGAGTGGCACCCGCTGTGATCTATTGCTGCTGTAGCCCATCGGTCTCAAGCTTCGTATGTTGTGCGTTTAGATATGTTCTTCTGCATACCTCGGTTGTAACGAGTGGTTATTTGAGTTGCTGTTGCCTTTCTATCAGCTCGAATCAGTCTGGCCATTGTCCTCTGACCTCTGGCATCAACAAGGCATTTGCACATTCAAAACTGCTGCTCACTGCAGCATTATGTATATATATAACATATTACTAACCCTAACCCTAGCAGTTAGATTTTTTCCTTTTGAAATGTACTGTCAATCAATCAATTAATCAATCAATCAATCAATCAATCAATCAATCAATCAGTGAACACCATCTGTGTTTCTGGCATTTGTTAATCAAGTCAAGTCAAGTCGATCTTTATTGTCATTCCGCTACATGTGTGGACAACGGTGCTACATAAATTAATCATAAATACAAAAACACCACTGGGCATAAGAGCAATAAAAAAAACCTATACATAACTAACATATACTATAAAATACTTAAAGTATACAGATAAGAGAGGCTATACAAGTACTTTTACATGATACTGAACAATATTGTGCAGGATGTTGTGCAAGAGAGGCATTAAAGGTGAATATAGTGCAAAACAGTTATTTAAGGTTGAAGCAAGTAGTGCAACATGTGTGGTGCATTTATAGTAAACATCGTCAACATTTGACGTTATTTTGTTAACGTTTTTTGTTATTATTATTTTTTTAACAATGTAGTTGTAGATTTTTTTTTATTTGAGAGTTTAGGTCAAGTAAATGTGGAGAGACTAATTTAATCAAAGGTCCAGGACACTAATTACTATAATAATGTAACAGTCTTAATAATCAGGAAAGCATATAATTTGTGTGAATACATGTTAATTTACTTCATTTCATATGTGCAAAAAACAAAAATTCACATGATTGCATTACTCAGACAGTATTCAGAAATACTGTACTTTAGAAATATTTGAGCCCTTCAGAGAACATGCAATACGATTTTAGAACTATTATGATCTGAATACATATTATTCAGAAATGCAGTTTTAGAAACAAATATTTAAGGCCCTTACAACCGAGGGTTAAGGGGAAGGGCTTCAAAATTTACCCCCAAGAATTGACCTGCACACGTCATCAGATGTCATCGCGACCTCTTACTTCATATGAGATCAGATGATGGCGACTGCTGTAGTTATTCCAGTTGTGTTATTTTTTGGTATTTATCTTCAGGTAATCACTGAAGGCATATATTATGTTATCATAACAATCTAATGTGGCAATGAGATTGTAACTGTACTGTGTATTTACACCGTGGCCATATTCATCTATGTAAACACACCAAAACAACACTAACATTATAGCAGACGCTGTAAAAAGCTCATTCCCAGCCACTAGACTGCTCTGACAGGGTATTCGAGTGTCATTGAGTGTCAGAATGTTGTGGGACTGCTGTACGAGAGTTATTGTTAGGGATTATAGATTATATTTTTTAAAAGCATGACGGTAAAACACGAACGGTTATGAATATATTTATAAACATGTGAATTATGAACATGTGTTTGTTTGTCACAAAAATTTGTAATAATGACAAAAAATACACATTTCTGGATCTCCTTACGTCCGCATTCAGCAACACTGCGGCTGTGGCTGGCGTATTCTGGTAAATTTTCTTACTGCTTGGTTTCGAGTGTGGTCCTGAAAAATCTTTGTTCAAAGGGCTATTTACCCCTACCCCTTAGCCCTACGCCTTCAAGCTAAAGAGAATGACAACCCTACTCCTTGACGTGAATGCGCAAAATGAGGGGTAGGGGTAAGGGGAAGAGCTAAGGGGTAGAATTGGAATTGAGCCTTAGTTCCACTTGGTGTCTAAGGTGAAATCAGGTCCCCGAAGTACAACTTTACGCACAGTTTTTCCGTTGTGCCACCTGTGGTGTGATTTGTTTTGACAGGTGGAGAATCTTATATTTCAGTTGGCTCTACAAAGGGAAGATGAGATATAAAGCATGTGAATGTAAAGAGAGAAAGAAAGAGAGAAAGAGAGCACAGACCTCAGCACAGACAATTTCACACAGTAGTAAATGAAACAGCATATAAAACTGATTAAAGTGGGTGGATAGTGTTTGCAATCATTCATTTAATAATTTTCTTTCAGCTTATTTTCTTTATTCATCTGGAGTCGCCAAAGAGCAATGAACTGCCAACTTATCCAGCATATGTTTTACACAGCGGATGCCCTTCTAGCTGCAACCCAGTACTGGGAAACACACATACACACTCATTCACACACATACACTACAGCCAATTTAGCTTATCCAATTCACCTATATCCCATGTTTTTGAACTGCACCCAGAGGAAACCTACGCTAACATGGGGAGAACATGCAAACTTCACACGAATAAATCATAAGGAAGTCGTTGGGATAATTAAGTAAAAATGAATGCATATTGAAAGCCAATGAAAGTGTTTTTTGACTTTGCATGCATATTAGCATGTTGTTGAAAACCCCTAAAACCAAAATATGACCATTTACAATGCAAAATAGGGGCTCTTTACAAATAAACTCATATTTAAGGGTGACTAAATAGAGTCAATTTTATTTTTGGGGTGAATTATCCCTTTAACTGCTTTCCCCAAAGCTCCTAATGTCTTCCACCTCCAATGATCAAGCAAGAAAAGTTTGATTAAAGAATCCATAATGCAATCCGAATGTACCAGAATCCCGATACACCCAAACAAGGAGATGAAAATAAAGTGATGCATACCTGTCATCAGCAAAACAAATGTCCCCTTTGAGTCTCGATTCGTCGCCAGTCCTTCGATCCGTCTTTGTCTGCCATTTAAAGAGGAAGACGAGGAGGAGGAAAAAGAGGTGAAATGAGGACAGTGACATTTTGAAGTGCTTGTTTGTCTTGCCGGATCGGTCCCTAATGATTTGTTTCTTGTTGAAAGGGGATTCTAGTCAATGTCATACACAAACTCCAAGTCTGGAGAGCACAGGCCTCTCAGGAAGAGTTTCAGTGTCCGATCAGATATGGAGCAATCTGATACTCCATATTATGACATTGTAAAATTTAATTGGAGCTCTTTTGTGCGTCTTGAGGTTCTCAAATCAGATGACGTAAGTCCATTTCCTCATAAAAAGAGCTAATGATAGCTGTCAAAACTACTGCTGATATGGATTTTAAAAGAGCCGATTCAATCAAAAATAAAAACTGACATCATTTATTCATTCTCATGTTGTTACACTCTCAGAAACTAAGGTACGCAAGCTGTCACTGGGGTGGTACCTTTTCAAAAGGTACACATTTGTACTTAAAGGGTCCATATTGGTACCTCAAAAGTATATATTAGTACCTAACAATTTTAAAAGGAACACTTTTGTACTTTTAATGTACTAATACGTAACCTTGAGGTAGTTGCAATCAGAATTATTCAACCCCCTGATTTATTAGCACCCCTGTTTATTTTTTCCCCAATTTCTGTTTAACGGAGAGATTTTTTCCAACACGTTTCTAAACATAATAGTTTTAATAACTTATCCTAAAAACTGATTTATTTTATCTTTGACATGATGACAGTAAATAATATTTGACTAGATATTTTTCAAGACACTTCTATACAGCTTAAAGTGACATTTAAAGGCTTAACTAGGTTAATTAGGTTAACTAGGCAGGTTAGGGTAATTAGGCAAGTTATTGTATAATGATGGTTTGTTCTGTAGACTATGGAAAAAATAAATAGCTTAAGGTGGTTAATAATTTTGAACTAAAAATGGGTTTTAAAAATTAAAAACTGCTTTTATTCTAGCCAAAAGACTTTCTTCAGAAGAAAAAAATATTATCAGACATACTGTGAAAAATTTCCTTGTTCTGTTAAACATCCTTTGGGAAATATAAAAAAAAAAAGAAAAATAAATTCAAAGGGGGTTCAATAATTCTAATTGCAACTGTATTAATATGGACCTTTTAGGTACAAAATTGCACCTTTTGAAGAGGTACCACCTGTTATGAAGCAGACGGACAGACTGGGTAAGATAAAGATGTAACAGTTTATTAAGACAACATTGAACACAAACAGGTGAGCAGACAGGGAGGATGAATGAGCCGGATGGTTAACTGTCCTTTTTCTTGGCAAAAATAGAGGAGACACAACGGGGAAGACGGATGGCACACACCACTGACTGGATACACAGGAACAACTAGGGGTAAACAGAGACACGGTAAGTACAAGAATGCTGGTTCGTGAGTGTTAGCCAGGAGAGTGACCACTAAGAGTCCGCTTCGTATAAACGAGCCCAGAGACTGAGTGAAGTGAGGTGTGTACTTTTATAGTGAGCCAGGGGATTGGATACAGCTGTACGTGTTTTAAAACTCAGGTGATGGTGCTCGCTGTGATTGAGTGCAGGAAGAGCCTGGCCAATCCGTGACACCACCCTAGTGACAACTTTCATACCTTTATTTCTGAGAGTGTACGAACGTGCCCCCGTGATATCAGAATAAACTGCTCTTTAGATGTTGGTATCAGTATGTTACTCTTAAAGATATCTATAAGCTGGTTTGCTCCAAAAAAACGTCACAAAATTCACATTTAGAAGAAAAAAAACGTCCAAAGCTTGTAGTTTGTCACTTCTTACTTGATGAATCAATGATTTGACCTCATTTTATGGGTCATTATCACTATAAAGTGCCTTTGATGTCCCACAAGATTGAATCAGTCCTATATGAACATAATGCAAAATAATGAAATTCTGATGTTTTAATTTATTTGACAAAAGAAGTCATTTTAATAACTTTTATTTAGTTTTCATAATAAAATTAATCATTTTGCACGTGTCCTTAAAATTGCTGTCCTCCCTTTCATGATGTGGTAAATGCATCTTTAATCTCTGCATCATATCTCTGATGTACTCATCGGCATCCCCAAGCCCATTTTGTCTTTCTTCATAGGAGGTTAAAACATATGATGTGCACACATTAAGTATCTACACTTATGTTTCCTCATATTTTGTTTGAAACTGAATGTTGTCGAGCTTAACATGTCCACCCTGTCATAGTGAAATGTTAATTGATATGGAGAAGTCAAAAATATAAAACTGTGTACACACTTATATAAAACTTATATTATGTTAAACTGACTGCCAACTTATCCAGCATATGTTCTACGCAGCGGATGCCCTTCCAGCTGCAACCCATCACAGGGAAACATCCATAAATACTCTTTCACATACATACACTACGGACAATTTAGCCTACCAAATTCACCTATACCGCATGTTTTTGGACTTGTGGGGGAAACCGGAGCACCTGGAGGAAACTCATGCAAACACAGGGAGAACATGCAAACTCCACACAGAAATGCCAACTGACCCAGCCGAGGCTCGAACCAGCGACCTTTTTGCTGTGAGGCGATCGTGTTACACACTGTGCCACCGTGCAGCCCCCCAAACTTATCAACTTTATAAGGCAATTATATAATGTCTGATTTTTGTGACCGTTAGGTAAAAAATAATTGATGCAGCCACGACATGAAGCAGAGTGATGATATGCAGCCATATCGCACTGCTACTTGATGTGATATTGTGTTAATACAACAGTTGCGCATAATTGTGTATATAAAAAGCTAAATCAAACACGGAGAGTCTCAAAAGTCCTTTTGTATGAGGAACTACTTTCTTCTGCCATACAGTCACATCTGCAGCTAACGTCAGAACAGAAGAAACCGTTACTAATACACCAACCTCACCAACGTATTTAAATGATTCTCTAGCGTAATATCTAAAGTGAAGACAAAACAGGTGATTTTGCTCACATTTTAAGATTATAAGGCTGAACGGCATGAAATGCCATCAATCTACAGAGATTTCCCAGTATTTTTCTGTTGCAATAATGAGATCATGATAATTAACCCCCAAAAAGCCAAAGTATGACAGGCTGATATATGCCAAGCTCTGAAATTGTAAATATTTAAAATAGGCACTATCCTTAAAAATAAACTGCATAGCTTCAATCTAAATAACTACATCCTCACCTAAAAAGCCTCAAAAGTACATTATGTTGTCCAACAGCTGCAATATTTGTCAAACTTTAGTGAGTTTATTGTTCTGCTGTCACTCTATGTGGGCGGAGTAATACACTAGCGTAAAGAGGCTGTACGAGTTCTGATATTGCAGAATATTGCACGGCTATCAGGCAATCAGATTGGAGAACCAGACAGAACTGTTATATATATTAACAGTGGTGTACAGTAACAAATTACAAATACTCAAATTACTGTAATTGAGTAGTTTTCTCATGAATTGTAATTTACGGAGCACTTTTAAAAATGTGTACTTTTACTTTCCCTTGAGTACATTTTTAGTGCTGTATCAGTACTTATACTCCACTACTTTCCTTCAAACTGCAGTCACTACTTTATTTTTCTTGTTCATGGGGATTAGAAAAATCAGTCCTGTCATTGGACATTCCTGTCCAATCAAATCGCACATACTGTAGAAGGTAAATCACATCATAATGAACTACCTCAAGACGTGTGCACTTTATAATTGCAGCAAACTGTTTGGAAGTATTAAAAGTGTCAATGAAGATGTTCAAAATCTTTACGCGCATTGACCCAGAGACTGTTTAGATGCATGTCACTGATGAGAAGATGATGGATGTTTACTGTATGATGACTGAAATGGCCTTAAAAACCCAGCAGGCACAGGATATCAACATGACGTCTGATTGACGTTGAACACTAACGTTATGCATTTTGTTTGGAAATGAAAATCAGGTTGACGTTAAAACTCAACGTCAGGCCAACATCAATATCCAATGTCCAACCTAAAACCAACCAAATATTAACGTCTAATGATGTTACAGCTTGACATTGTGTGAACGTTACCCCTATGACATCTATCAGATGTTGGATTTTGGTTGCCGTACCTGACGAATAAATGTCAGTATTTGACATCATATATGACTTTGGTTTAAGATGTTGGCTCGACGTTGGATTTTGGTCACTTTCTAACAACCTAAAATCAACCAAATATTGGACATCAAAATAACATTGTCCTAAGCTGCTGGCTTGACAATTAATTTCGGTCACCTGACATTACAACCTAAATCTAACCTAATATTAAAGTCTCATGATGTTGTGTGCCTTCTGGGCAATAACTAAATGCACTACAGAATGTTAAGTTTACACACATATGCACAAATTACATGTAAACACATCATCTTTTAACAGTGTAATACTCACTACTCTTGAGTACTTTTGAAAGGTCTACTTTTTACTCATACTTTGAGTAATATTTACAGCAGATGCTTTTACTCTACTTAAACTACATTTTTAGGCAAGTAATGCTACTTTTACTTGAGTATGATTTTTCAGTACTCTTTCCACCACTGTATATTAAATACTTTTAACATGCAATTTATTTACACCCCCCCCCAATAGTTTTTTTCAAAATTACATCAAAATGACATTTAGCATCTAACATTAACCTAAAACAACTTTAGCTTTAGCTCTTTTTATCTAAAAGTAATATGTACCTCATATGTTCATCAGCCAATCAGAATCAAGCATTCAACAGCCCAATAGTATAAGCACTGATAATGCCAAGGAATTAACTAATTAACTGTACAGCCCCATGAAATCAGTCATTACTGAAATGCCACCAGATTGTTTAGATGCCTTCTATATATCTCTGCCATGTCTGTGAACACCAACACATATCATTAAACGGGAACCCACCCAGCGTGTAACGTGCCATGCAGTTTGTAGTTTGCAATTCCATTATTAAGCCTTTTGATCAGAGTCTCTATTGGCACTAATGCATCTGACTATTCACAGGCTCCATTAATCAAATATGTCCTTTGCATAGAAATGTCATTGGCTCGGGGCATTCGTTTTGAGATATTTTTCCACGCTGAATTATTCAAATTATAATCCTGGCCCTTTGAACAAATATGCAGAGGGGAATGTACACGGCTCGATAAAATATTCATGGCTGCTGAAGAAAGTAGGGGAACCGCGTTCGTTTCTCTGAGGTTTTAATATGCAAACCGCTGGACAGCGTTCAGGAATGTAAGTCATCTGATGCGCTTGTTTATCACGCTGTGCATGAAACAAAATGACTTACATTGCTCTCTGCTGATGTGTGACCTCTGGAAGTGTGCGCCAGTCAGTGTTTATTGAAGCAGACAGTCTATTGGCATTATGCAAATACTCGGCAAACAAATACAGACGCAGTGCTTTACTGGGGCATTATCGCTTTGTAAATTGCTCGCGTTAAGAAAAAGCGTCATTTCTCCCCAACAAATCACTCTGTTAAAAGAAGTACTTCAAACACAATACATTATTTAGCGAGTGTTAAATAATACAGCCGTGCCTGCCCACTCTTCAAACATATTTCCTCTTTCCTCTCAACATCCCCTGCGGATCTGAGCCGGTAATATTCACAAATGTTATAATAAACCGCTAAATCCCTCTTCGCTGTGAGAGTTTTGGAACAAACCAAGAGTTCTTCAGAGAAAAGTAAATGTGTAAGGAAAAGGGAAAGTTGAAACCTGTCTGCAGATTCTTTCACGCCATAACGGTGAGAAACAAGAAGAAGAAGTGCTAAGTTTTATAAGTTTACCAGACAGTTAGGAGCTCATTAGTGGAGCCTGCGTAAGCAAACTTCATTATTATTATCACCAGGGCTGGATTAACCAATGGGCCTTATGGGCCCGTGCGCACTTGGGGCCCCTGCAAGCGGAAAAAAGGGCAATTCAGCTAAAGGCTGATTTATACTGCTGCGTCAAGCGCACGCGTAAGCTACGGCACAGCCGTGGCCGTCGGCGACGTTAAAGAGCACCTCTCAAAAATATAACCCGTACGCATAGCACAAGCTCTGTGATTGGTCGGCTTGGTATCGCTGACGAGTGTGGGTGGAGGTGAGAGCCGAGCACCCAATGGAGCGAGTGTTTACAAGTGTGGAGTCCCGTGTAGGAGCTCCAGATGGAGACTGTTATTTTGTGTTTACCTTATGATTAAAGATGTTGCACGTCCGCCGGTTCCCGCCTCAAAATGAGTGAATTTGAGCCACTTGTACATTAAGGAAGTGTTCAGAAAAACCAGCGAAGAAACTCTACACAGAGGAACATAAACACCTACTGCCAGCTAGCGTTTCTGAAGTGTTATTGCAGAAAAACAGAAACAGCGCGCAGAAGTATAAATGCACAGCTACGCGCTTGGCTTGCGCTGTGGGTTATGCCGATCACTTGACGCAAAAGTATAAACCAGGCTTAAGTGCAAATAAAGGCTGATTTATACTTCTGCGTCAAGCACACGCGTATGCTACGGCGCAGTCTACGCATGGACGCATAGCTCCTTGCCGTGGCCGTCGGCGACGTTGACGCGCACCTCTCAAAAAATGTAATACATACGCATAGCACAAGCTATGTGATTGGTCGGCTTGCTTACTTATAACCAACACATATGAGTGATTCAGCATCTACATTTAATAATGTTAAGGAGGTTTAATGTGTATTAATTAGACTATAAACCTTACCAATTCGTGAGGAAGTGCATATTCTGTGCTTCTGAATGGCTGTATTTAAATTTCTGTCGTGTCTTGTCTGGTGCAAACAGCCAAATTGCTCATCACTGCAAATCTCATCACGTAGCGTGTTGTTAGAACACGCAGTTACAATATAACCTGCTCACCTAATGTTTACATTTGTAATATTTATATTATTTGCTAATTAATAACCTTATAATAAGCTCATAATTTCTGAATCTGAGTCTTATTTTAGAGTCTGCTATTGTCCACCGGAGGTCACATTTCAGCCACGGGCGTATGCTTTGAGAGCCTTTCTGAATAAATAAATGAATGAAATATGCCGTTTTCCAGCAAGGCAACCCAAGGTGCTGAAATATAATTGGCTAAACTAGCATTGGGCAGGTTCAAAGAACCAAAACAAAGACAGACGTTTCAGCACGTAACTCACATTTTAAAAGCATAATATCTGACTTCAGCCTTGTTTTCCAGATTATCAATAATGTTCACTTAGCATGTTTGTGGAAACATGCTTACATCTGCAAACATATTATGATATTTTGATGGTTTACAAGAATCAATAACTTACATACAGCACCTTTAAGTGAGTTTTTCACTTAAGAACTCACTTAATTTTGGCATTATTTTTGAAACAAAACACAATTTTTTTTAGCTTGTCTTGAAAATGCTTCTTGATTTAAGAGTTGTTTTTTATATTCAATTCAATTCATCTTTATTTGTATAGCGCTTATACAATGTAGATTGTGTCAAAGCAGCTTTACATGGAAGTTTATAGTGAATTGAAACAGTGTCAGTTCAGTTTTCAGAGATAAGTTCAGTTCAGTTTAGCTCAGGTCAGTGTGGGTTAATAATCACTACTGAGAGTCCAAACACTGAAGAGCAATTTCATCGATGCGCAGCTCTACAGATCCCGAACCATGCAAGCCAGTGGCGACAGCAGCGAGGAAAAAACTTCACCAATTGGCGAAAGTGAAGAATTTAAAAAACCTCGAGAGAAACCAGGCTTATATATATATATATATTTGGTCTTGAAACAAGACAAAAACCTTAGTAAGAAATAAAAAATATTTTTTTTTGCATGCTGATGGAAACCATGGTGAGTAAACAGCCCTGTCCAGTTCCCTTGAAGGAATGTTTCAATCTACACTTGCTCCCTAGGCCGACTGTGGTGTCCTTTAAACCGAATGTCTCCATTTACTATTTCACTTTCCATGGTGAACACGCAGCATCTCCAACCTTTTCTCCTAGTGTAGTTTTATGTTTCTGTGTGTGTGTGTGTGTGTGTGTGTGTGTGTGTGTGTGTGTGTGTGT
>CAIGQZ010000217.1:7904383-7914652 GCA_903798205.1 Danio tinwini | reverse complement strand
TTTTCTTTTCTTTTCTTTTCTTTTCTTTTCTTTTCTTTTCTTTTCTTATCTTTTCTTTTCTTTTCTTTTTTTTCTTTCTTTCTTAATTTATTAATTTCTTTATTTCTTTATTTCTTTCTTTATTCAAAATAGGCTGACCAAACAAACAGAAAGATATTTAAATGTTTAACCTAAATTTCTATTTTTGACTGGTTTTGAGGTCTTTTGGAAACCCTATGCAAACTGTTGTGGATTTTTAAAACAACCCTCCAAAAATGCCCTATGAGACCAACTAAAGCATGAAAAAACAACTAAAACCTGAGAGATCAACTGAAACCAGCAAACCACCAGAAGTTTGTTAATGTAGGCTTTAAATAGGATAAGCAATCAAGCAAAAACAGTTCATGTAGACTTAAAATGCAGCAAGAATGACAGTCAATATTCCACATGTCACATAGCCATCTTGCAGATGCATAAAACATACACATAATAAACAGAGCAAGACCAATAAATAACTTTAGCGTTATGGTGATATTGATTATTGAGGGAAATGCCATTACAGCTCATTGATTTAACTTCTCGGCAGCTATTCATCATGCATAAGGGATTTTACTTCCGCCCGCATCTAAACTGTCATCAATCGTCTCTCTTAAGCTCGCGGTCGACATTTAATTACAGCTTAAATGCTGGTCAGCATCAAAGTTCAACGATCACATCAGAAGACTTCTACAATCAGTCTCCCTTTCAAAGCTATGAATACTAAATATCAATATACACGTTCAAAGCAGACTGCATAATAATAATGATAATAAAAAAAATTATTAGACTCCACACATTAACAAAACCCATTAAAATTCCCATATATTTTCACTAATCAATTTCAATGAATTTCCAGCTCTTTATCATTACCAGAGAAAGATTTATAAATCATTTCCTAAATACTACAGCAACAAAGACCAACTAGAGATACATATACATACATACATTATATACATATATATATATATATATATATATATATATATTTATATTGCAATATATATATATAGACACGTTTATATTCCCTAGAGATTTTCCAACCTTTAAATCACCAAAATCCTTACTCTAACTGCAAAATATGCAACTCATGCACAAAACAAACGTACAAAATCATGTTTACCTTCATTGTCTTTAATTGTAAAGTTGGGGTTGGCAGAAACTCCTCCAGGAAAAGAGAAGGAAAATCCCTTTCCGTTTGCAAAATCATCTTTATCCACAGCAGTGATTGTCTGTATGACCTGCAATCAACAAAATGAGATTGCAAAAAAAAAAAAAAAACATCAGAGACAAACACTTTCATGCATTACATTTTTTTTAGCTTTGTGGGAGCTTTTTAGTTTGCTCTGATAAAGTGTGAAAGAATACAAAACATCCTGTAACCATTGACTTCCATAGTATTTGTTTTTCCAACACTGTAAAATGCTGGGTTCCACACAATCCCTTCATGCTGTACCAACGCAAATTGTTTTTAAACATAAAACAATTTGTCCACCTGTCGGGTTTGGAGATGTATGCATCACCAGACGGGGCATAAAAATAGAATGTGATTGTTTAGATGTGTTTGGATAAAACAATTTTTTTTTACCACACTTTGTTATTATTGTTTATTTATTCGTTTGCCCTATCATACACCTGGCGCAATAAGACGCAATAAGTGTTTGGTGAGATTTTTTGATATTTTCAGAGCAGCTTAACAATTATTTTCACGTTTTGCGCCATGTTGTTTAAATAGCAAATCCATTTGCGCCACTCTGTGGACTCATGGGTGTTACGGTCTAGAAAGGAGGTGTGTTAATGAGCATTGTTGTCACATTGCTATTTTGAGGAACTGAAATAGATTGTGCCATAAATTTTCTGTTTATTCATGAGAATTTGCATTTGTGTAATGCTATTATTATTAGCAGTATTATTTATTATATGCATATTTATATTTATTTTATTAAAAACAAGTTTAGATTTGTTCACCTGTTGGGTTTTGGAGACGTCTGCATCACCATATGGGGCACAAGAACAGGACGTGTGTTTGAATATATTTTTTTGCTACACCTCGTTAATATTGTTCGTTTATTCGTTTGCTGGAAATTAGAACTGAATTTTTGAAACAGTTTTAAAATAAATCTTTGCGCTTAACAAACCAATTTAAATATTTAGACTAATGGATGTCTTCAGCTGAGTGAGTTTCCACCTTATTCACAAAAGTCAAGGAAAATAAAGAGTAAAAGTAAAATAAAAAGAAAAGAAAGAGGCTGAATGGAGGGGGCTCATTATTTATCCTCGCTACAGATGGTCTGTTTAACTGTTTTCTCACTAGTGAAGCGCTCAGTGTTTTTCATTCAGTTTTCCACTTACAAAGTCCGCCATGTAAATATCAAACTCACCATGGTGCTCAAAACACAACCATAACTCATTAAGAGAATAAGCACAACCCTGTTAGACTATGTGCCAGACCACAAACCATATTTTTCCGTCCTTAAAATAGCAAAAGTGGATTTGGACATGCTCTTAATGCTTTTGCGCCATGCGCTTTAGACTTTGCGCTTAGATCATTAAAATAGAGCCCTAAGTTTTCTCAAAAAAACTCGAGAATTGTGTTTCAGCTTATTTTTTAATAAGTAGTGTGAACAAGCATCAAACACATTGTTTTGTGAGTGTACTATGGAAGTACTTTTAGCGTTCTTCAAAATATCTTATTTTGTGTTCAACAGAAGAAAGAAACTCAAACAGGTTTGGAACAAGTGAATGGAAAGTAAATGATGACAGCATTTTATTGTTTAGGTGAACTATCTACTTAAGATGCCTGCATTGCATGTATGGATTCCACATCCTAAAACAAAAGTGTAAAGTGAGGCTTAGGAGCTCAAAGTATAGTATATGTCAAAGTGACCCCATTGCTTCAGAAGTCTCAGTATCTGTAGGAAAAATCTGCTTTGTGCTTCAAAACAGCTGGTTTGTTGGTCTTGTTGTTTGGAGTTGTCCTGGCAACCCAGTAGGCATTTGATTCTTTGAGTGTGGTCCATTATGAGTTGTGCATTGCTGTGCTGAACTCCCTGTGAAAAGCAATACCTTCAAACCCAACAGCTCCAGTCTGAAGGAGCACTTAATTGCATCGCTTCTTGCTTATGTGAAAGCAGAAACGATAAATAAGATAGAAAACTACACAAGGACATGCTGGTCATGCTGTTTGTTTACCACTTTTTTATGTATATTATAGAATTCATGACAAGCACAAGTAAGTCTTGTTTAGATCTTTCTCTTTTGTAAACAGCATAGGTTCATGTGTGAGTTTATATACTGTATTGTAAAATAGTAACAAAAGTTAAAGATGTTTGTAAAATTATTGTCACACAAGTTGACTTCAAAAATTGAGGAAACCTATTGTAACTCAGAAGTGTTAAGTTGATCTAAAGGGATAATTCTAACCCAGGCTCATTACTGATACGTACCCCTATATACAATTCTGCAGAGAACAAAATATGTCCCAGGAGGTACGTTTTGTAGCAATTTTTTTTCGTGAATCCACCAGAGGTCGCTGTGCATTTTTTAGATCTCAAATTTCTCTCACGAGTGCCATTCGTGCCTGCTGTTCTCGGCTAAATCCACCAGAGGCCGCAGTCGACTGACTAACTGACTGACTGACAGATCGAAAAATCCCCCCACCCACCAGGACCTCCGCAAGCTTAACTGGCGCTCAAGGCATACAACGATCGTGCTGCCATCACAAAAGTAAAAAGCCAAAATTTTCATTGCGGACAAAATTGAAGAGCAGTTGTGTGGGGGTGGTAGTGCGGGCAGGTCGCGCGAAAGTGAAGTGAAGGGGGGTGGGGGGGGGGGGGGGGGGGAGGCGGGGGCGACAGTGAAGGGGGGGGGGGGGGGGGGGGGTGGGGGGTGGAGTCGCGGACGACAGTGAACGGCAGTGGGATTGTCACGGATGAAAGTAAAGAGGGGGGTGGTCTCCATGCTGCACCTAGCAAGATACCGCACTGGACAATTGCCCATATTGCCCATTTCTAAATCTACCACTGCACACACCCCTTTCCCTACACAAAAACCCAATCCAGAAAAAGAAAAGCCCTCAACTGATTTTGACGACGTTTTCAGATCTTTCCACATTCTTATCCTGTTATTTGATTTTTTATCTTTTGCCTTTTGTTTGTGTTTTACCTGCTATCTGAAACTGTTAAACGCCAGACTTGAACCTCATTGTTGCGGGCAATTCCTCTCTGCGTTTCAAGTCCGCCAATGTATGTGGCTAGCTACTGGGCAGACTAACAGCAGGTAAAAGCCATCCACATGAAGGTAAGCAGTCAGTTGGTAATGCGAAAAGAAACAGAAGCCCTCAGTGACGTCATAGCAGCACGTATAGTTCATTTTAAAAACAAAATGCTGCCACACATATCTCTGGCTGCATAATTCACGTTCTCCAGAAATGCATACTGAGGTACGTTTTCACAATGAGCCTATGTTGGATAATTAATTTACTCAAACTTCACACAAAGCAGTTTGAGTTTCTTTCTTCTGTTAAAAAATCCTGGAAACCTGTAACCATTGACGTCCATGGTGTTTGTTTTTCTACTATGGAAGTCTGTGATTACAGAAGAATGATTACTGATTTTCAGCTTTTTTTCAACAGAAAAAAGGAAATTTATAAAAGTTTAGATCCACTTGAAGGTGAGTAAATAGTGAGTAAATTTATTTTTGGGTTGAACTATCCCTGTAACACTTTACAAATAAGGTTGTATTAGTAAATGTTATTATACTGACGTACACTGCCCTGCTGACAAACAAAAAAAAATATTTTAAGTTATTGTATTTCTTGCTTCAGAATAAGTGGACATAAGGATTTTTACATGATTTTGTAGTTAATATTCTAGCCTACAAAAAATATCATATTCAAAAATATTTAGTATGTGTTTTTTTGCTTTGTTTCTATGACTTTTAATTCCCTAAAACATACAAACCAAGCATATTTTTTAAGGTAAGCATATGCATCTATCTTTGTTGCATATCACTGTAGAAGAGTTAGTGCTGAATTACCTAAATTACATGATAGGCAAGGGTATGTTATCGGTAAAAATAAGCACAAATGTCAGAGCATATCCCAAAATCACCTAGATCCCAGAGGGTTAATGTACTGTATTTACTAACAATGAAAAATGCATTCATTACAGAATTCATTCATCGTTGTTAATGTTAATTTTTAGTTCATGTTAATTCACAGTTGCATTAACTAATGTTAACAAGTATGAAATAGGATTTTATTAAAGCATTAGTAAATGTTGGACTATGATTAATACTGTATATGCTGTACAAATATTGTTCATTATTCCTGTTATACATGGTAAATACGTGAACTGACATTAAGTAATGAAGCTTTATTATAAAGTGGGACCAGTATTAACTTTTACAGATGTTAAACTGTTATGATGCACAGTTTATTCACACTGCTTAATCAAGATCACTGGTTAACTAACTTTATCAACTCAGGCTCATTCTGAAAACGTAGTCCCATGGATGTTTCTGGAGACCGCGAAATACATCCTGGGAGGTACGTATTTTTGCAGTTTTTGTTTTTGCGAATCTGCGAGAAGCCGATGTGTATGTCTCAGATTTTTCTCGCGAGCGCCGTTCGTGCCCACTATTCTTGCGTAAACCCATCAGAGGCCGCTGTCGACCGACTGTCTGTCTGACTGACTGAACGAACGAGTGACTAGCCGGCCGACCAATCGATTGACCCACCCTCCTCCTTCCCTTAAACCAACCAATTTTATCAATTGACCCGCCCACTCACTTCCCTAAACCCAAAGCAGTCCAGTAAAAGAAAAGCCGTTGTCTTGATTTTTACCACATTTTCAGATTTTACCACATTCTCACCCTGTTGTTCACTTGTTCATTTTATTTTTTGGATTCGGTTTTTGTCTTACCTGATTTCTGGAACCGCTCTTCCCCCAGACTCAAACACCGTCGTCGTCGTGATCAACTACTCTCTACGTCTCAAATCCACCAACGTACATGACGAGCTAACGGGACAAACTGATTGCGGCGGGAAAGCCCTCCACACGGAGGTGAGCGGTCAGCTGGTAAGCGCGAAAAGGAACGGCGTCATACCGCCCTGTAGCGTTTGTTTTTTTTTTTTAAATGAAATAAAATGCAAGCCATACATACCTCCCGGGATGTATTTCGTGCTCTCCAGAAACGTCCACGAGACTACGTTTTCAGAATGAGCCTGTGTTGCACTTTTTAAAAGTAAAGTCAACTAACTGCTATAAAAACAATACTTTTGCTCTCTTATCCTCATTTTTTTGTACTCGCTTATTGTATTTCTTTTACTATATAGTAGGGAAGTAGACTGGCGTCCGTGCAATTGATTCATGCTGTCCCAACACAAATCAATTAAGTTAATGTAATCCTTTTAACAAATTTCAGTGGAATAAACATAAAAAAATTAAGCTGTCCTAACAAAACATAACAATTTAGTTGTTTCCTCCCATTTTAAATAAGCGAGAGTCCTGAACATCTTCAACCAGCAAAACAACAGCTCAACCTATGATGTGAGACTGGGGGTGGAGCTATATCTTTTTTTCCAACCAATAAACAACCAGAGAAGAAGTTTGATACACCTATTTGAAGTCCATTTGCAATGCAAGTGGTTCAGAAAGCACACACTTCACTTTTAAAACACATAAAAAAGGGCACATGAGCACTTTAATGTGGTTCTTCCGTAATGTAGTGTGGATAATTTTTGGGAAGTGGATGTACTGTTTTATGTTGGGAACACAGGGGATATTAAAATGGGCTTGACCTCATCTGTCCTTGATTCTCTCTCTCTCTCTCATCCCTCTCTTTCTTCGGGCCAGTGCTGAAAAACAGCATTTTGAAATAAAATGGGAAAGAGTGGGTAGGAAAATAGGAGTGTACTTTAGTGAGTCAGAGCTGTCACGCTTTGTTGATCAGATTTTTATTCTCATTGAGGGATGATTAGCATTCCTATAACCCCTTTCCATTTTCCTATTTCAGCCTCTCTAAATATTCACACTCTTTCTCCTCTTTTACACTATTCACGGCGGGGAACTGTGGCAGCTCATAAGGGATTTTTATGGGCACGCAGATAGAGTATGTGAATCCACATTGATCCAACATTTGTCAATAAAGTAACTGTTTATATTGTTAATCAATGCATGATCAAAATACATGTTTATGCATGATATGCTTGTCGATTACATTTATTAGAATGCTAACAGATTACTAAAGCTGTACATTTTATTATGTATGTTAGTTTTACTATGCATGGAATGAAGGTTGCGGGCTTTGTTTTTTTAAATGCACTTCACGCCACTTGCTTTCATTCGATTCTCAGGTATTCCAACAAAAAATGCATCGAAGTTAAGATAAAAATTCAACACAGGTTCATTGTGGATACAAACCCCGTCTACATTCCTGGAGAGTGCAAATTATGTAGCCAGAGGTACATCTGGTTGCATTTTGTCTTAAAAAAGGGTGCTGCAGGAAGTGGTGTAAGTGAGGCCAGCAGACCAGTATAGTGAAGAGGACTCTATACTGCTCAGTGAGCACCATCTAAAAAATCCCAGGATGTCCTTCGAAAAAAGTAGGGGTTTCACCCCGGCATCCTGGTCAAATTTGCCCACTGGCCTCTGTCCATCATGGCCCCCTAATCATCCCCATATCATAATTGGCTTCGTCACTCTGGCTCTTCTCCACCAATCAGCTGGTGTGTGGTGTGCAGTCTGGTGCAATATGGCTGCCGTCATGTCATCCAGGTGGATGATGAGATTCCCCCAATGTGTAAAGTGCTTTGAGTGTCCAGAAAAGCACTTTATAAATGTAAGAAATTATTATTATTATTATTATTATTATTATTATTATTAAAATAAACGCTAAGGGGCTGCCGTATGAATCTGCCGACTGCTTCTGTTCCTTTTTGCACTACCGCTGACTGCTTACCTCCATATGGACAGCTTTTCTGGTGTTACCAGTTTGCCCAGTAGCTTGTTGCATATGTCAGCAATCTTGGGATGCGGAGCGGAGTTGACCATGACGACGGGGTTCGAGTCCAGCAAAGAATGGTTACAGAAACCAGGTAAAACAAAAGCAAATACGTTAAAATAAATAAATAGGCAACAGGATGAAAATGGGGTGAAATCACGTGACAGCGATGACTTTTCTTTTCCTAGATTGCTTTTGAAAACACTATCGTTTGGCTTCAGAGAAGGGGGTGGGTGGGTCAGTTGGTCAGTCATTCAGTTAACAGCAAGCTGGCCAGGTTGGCTGAAGTGTATATTGCACCCACTGGTGGATTTATGCAAGAAAAGGATGAGCAAGAGAAATTTGAGATCATCAAAAAGTGTACACAGCAGCCTCTGGTAGATTTGCAAAAACAAAATCTGCAAGCAAACATACTTCAAGTTATATATTTCACTGACTGGAGAAATGTAGACCTGGGTATGTATCCAAAACGAGCCTGGGTTATAAAAAGTATACCAAAAAAAATTGTTAAAAAACAATAATCTATAACCAAACAATATATGAAGTGGTCCAAAAAAGGTCCAAAAAATTGTGTCTGACCCACTTCTGTTCTTCCGGCATTTTTCATGCTTTTATGACATTCACATTTAAATTGAAAAACTAAACAAAACACCAAAATTAACGACTAAAACAGAAGGTGTCAGAAAGAAAGCAAGACAAAGGAAGAGTTCAGCTGTTGTGGAACTTACATGTCCTGCTCTAGTGCCTTCACAGATGATGAGCTCGTCTTCTGTGTTGATTTTGGGAGGATTGTCGTTGACATCTAGAACTTGCACGGTGACGGGCACATGGCTCTGAAGACTGGGATTGTCTGAAAACAAATAAAAGCATATATAAAAATAAAGAATAAATGAAAGAAAAAAACAATGACAAAAGCTAGCTTATATGAAAGAATATACATATAAACCATAAAAAAAGACTGGAAATGTTGACCAAATTCATCATGAACATATTTAATCATGCATTGTTTAATCAACCCATTCAAACCATCTGCAGAAAACAAAATACGATAACCATCTTTACAAATCTCCTAAAGCATTTTTTATGTTTTATGTTATAAATGATTTCTAACAATAATTCTTAAAATATTCAAGAATTTTATTTTTATTTTTACTGTTTTTATAAATGTTAACTGAACATCTGTCAGAAAAAAAACATCAAATAAACATCACTGAAAATTACTTTGACATATAAAAAATATTATCAAAAATGTTATCCTTCACATAATACTTCCAATTCAGAAAAAAAAAAGATAAATCAAATATTTTTGTTTGGACTAATCTCAGATAATTCTTAAGATATATTAACAGTTTCTAAATAATTAATTAAATAAATAAATAACTTATTTTTTTTTCATTTAACCAAATAAATAAATTATGTATATATATATACATATAATCTAAATTTTATATTTTAAATAATAATAAACTAAATAATAAAGAAATAATTTACAATTAAATGATGTAGATGAAACATATGTTGAAAACTATAAAATTATATTCAAAAACCACTTGAAAATATTATATTCCATTATAATGTTAAATATCCATTATTTTATATTCAAACAATGATCATGGGAGGTGTATAGCTTTATAAATTACATTAATTCATTATGTAGAATTCTGCATGAACTTGCATGAATATTAATGGACTGCAATGTTGTTTTGTTGAATATTAAATAACAAACAGAATGACCAGAATGTCCTATTCATTTCTAAATTAAAAAACATGGGTTATGCAATTTTCTACCTGAAAAGAGCACATATCTGAGCAGTAATTTCTTAGAGAAAAGTACATTTGCATGCACTCCTTGATCCTTGAGTGGGATCAGTCTAATTTTGTTTACAAATTGGCTAAATCATCTAATAGCAGTTATTCAAGTGAGTCGGACCCATACTGGTTAAATAAAATTGAATCAAAACATCATAAATGCAAAATTAACAAGACATTATAATGCTCATAAATTAAAAACAGGCCAACTGCAAGGATGTAAAAATATTCTGCACAATTACACCTTGAGTAATTAACTCAATGACTTATTGTTTGTTAGAACCTTTTGAATTTATTTTGCATCTTTTAGAACTGCTAATGATATCATGGTTTTAATTTGGTAATTATGATACAAAAAGCATCATTTTTGCAGATTCAAACCAAATCCTTAGGACAGACAGACAGACAAATGGATGGGTTGACAGACAGGTGGGTGGGCAG
>CAIGQZ010000217.1:7822125-7832983 GCA_903798205.1 Danio tinwini | reverse complement strand
ATATATATATATATATATATATATATATATATATATTATTTAAAAAACAGAATGTTATCAGACATTTTTTAATAAAAAATATGGACATTTTATTTTATACATTTTATACCTAGTAAATCCTGCATATAGAGACATTTTTTTTTCTTAACAGTATATAAGATATAATATATAGATACATATTAATATTACATTTTATTCTGATGTGCATTATTACATTTCTCCCTTTCATTAAACATTGTTTTATTTTTTAAATAAGGGCTTTAATTTACCATAAATAATCACATGTAATAGGAAAGCATATTATTTCATGATTTTCATTCCAGAATGACTTTTAGGTACTCAAAATTCAATCTGGCAGTATACTCAATTTACACATCTCCAAATGGGATATTTGTGTCTGCGGTATTGAATGTCCCGAAAGGTAGTTTGTGAGAGATTGAAAGTGAAGTATCACTAACAGGCAATGCAGTAAAGCAGGACTAAGTCAATCTTACTTGTCTTTTTTTTCTCTTCTTCGCACAGTTCCCTTCAATCGGTTCTCATGTCTCCTGTCTGAAAGCATTAAGTCCTTGTACAGCATCTAAAATAAACTCAGTCTGGCAATGCTGATACTCTGTCCCGCCACAATTCCATTAAGCATTTCATCTCTGAAAAACTCTCACCAAAGTCATTGATATGCCAATGTCCTTCTGAAAACGTGAATATTCTTCATGGTTTGTTTGTATGCAAACTGCAGCATTGCTCATTACAAAAGGGCACGTGACCAAATCAGATTATATTACACTAATTTATGATGGACAGGATCTTGGAAAGGTTTGGAAATTGTTTGGATGAAGATCATCAAATTATCAGATGTTTTTCGATATAATTTATTTATTTATTTTTAATACAGTTGAAGTCAGAATTATTAGCCCCCCTTTTTATTTTTTTCCCCAATTTCTGTTTAACGGAGAGATTTTTTTAACACATTTCTAAACATAATAGTTGAAATAACTCATCTCTAATAACTGATTTATTTTATCTTTGCCATGATGACAGTAAGATGGCAGCTTAAAGTGACAATTAAAGGCTTAACTAGGTAAATTAGGTTAGGCAGGTTAGGATAATTAGGCAAGTTATTGTATAATGATAGTTTGTTCTGTAGACAATCGCAAAAAAAAAATAGCTTAAAGGGGCTAATAATTTTGACCTTAAAATGGTTCTTTAAAAAATTAAAAACTGCTTTTATTCTAGCCAAAAAAAAAGACTTTTTCAGAAAGAAAAAAATATTATCAAACATACTGTGAAAATGTCCTTGCTCTGTTAAACATCATTTGGGAAAATATTTAAAAAAGAAAAGAAAAATCAAAGGGGGCTAATAATTCTGACTTGAAATGTATAGTAAAATAATGAGTTAACATAAGTAGTAGCCTTGCATAAAAGTGCAGCAAACTTTACTAAATGTCAACAAAAAATAACTGAAAACTGTTTTTGATCACACTCGCAAAGTTGTTGCAATGTAATACACATAAAAAAGGTTAATTAACAGTGTTTATATTTTGTGATGCATTAGTGTTGACCATTTATTTACAGTTGTGAATTGCATTATGGGAGCTTGATCTCAGCTCTGTCAACTTCTGATGTTGAAAATTCAGTTCCACAGTTTAACAAAGTGACTTTTATTGACATTTATTAGTAGTTTGCAATAATATAATGTAAAATAAATAATATGTAGAGAGAAATAAGTCTGTAAAATAAGAGAAAAAGTACTGGCAGATTATTACAAAGTTTTTATATCATAATATTCAACCCCAAAGACTTAAATTTACAACTTAATGGGCATGTTTTCATTCAAGAGGTTCAATCAACTCGGAGATTAAACTTTGAGTTTACTCACCGAGAGATTAAAAACTTGTCCGTTTCAGAACAGCTGATCTGAGTTAGGTCAATTAAGTCTGAGTAGACTAAAGCTGCGGTCACACTGGACTTTTCTCCCCATAGACTTCAATTCATATGCTACGCTAATGAGTCAGACCAGAAATGTCATGCGTCAAGTTTCGCAGTTCGCTGCGGTGCAAAGTTCAAGCTTGGTAAACTCTGACCTGCGAAATCGTATCACTTAACTGTGTGAGACCAATCCAGGATCAAAACATGACCTCTCTGGACAGGAATTTAAAATATGGACCAATCGCTCGCTTTTTTTAAATGTCTAGTTATCTTGTTTAATCCTGCCCCTTTTTGAAGCGCCGTATGACAAAATTTGCCTACTCAAACTCAAGTGTGACCGCGGCATAATACAGAGTTAAGCATGCACACAGCAACTATAAAAAGGCATTATCAATGGAGTGCAGATATTACGAGTCACCATGGCAACATCTGAAAAAAAAAGAGTAATTTTTTTCTCCAGCTAAATTTGACGTGCTCATGCAAAGTTATAGCAAAGATAACCATATATTTAAAAAACAAAGCAACACCACTGCACCTGCAAAACAGAGACAGTTAGCATGGGAAAACATACCTGCTCAAGTCAATGTGTAAGTTTACATTTAACATATTTAAAGTATTTTTAATATTTGAGTATAATAAAAAAGTTATATAACATGTGATGACTTATGATAATGATAATTATTTAATGATAAAGTGGGGAATGTGCTGTAATTTTGAAGTTATTTCAGATATAATTGCATTGAACATCATACATTGTCTAACGTTTTTCAATTTGACGAAACATGAATGCATATAACCTTAGCTTAATGTTCAGTAGAAATGTTTAATTTAAGGTTCCCACTTTTACACACGTTGATCAGTTTAAGATAACATTTCTAAAATTGAGTTTTAAATAGATTTAAAAGTGCACTTGTGTGTCTGCTTTTGTTATTGATCAAGTGGTAGAGGTTGATATGACATTTAGAATGTAAGCAGTACAAAAAATAGTTTTTAGAACGAGTAATAATCACATTAATCTAGGTACAGTAGATATCCCTGTTGTTGGTCAGTGAATTTAAGCTAATTATTCCTTAAAAAATGACAAGTCATTCTAGTGACTTTGTGCTTTGTGTGACAGAAATATAGGCAATAGCTATGTTTCCATCCAAAAATGCGAATTAATTGTATGTGCAAAACTGGAATATTGCATAAAAGATGTGCAAATAAAGCAGCGTTTCTATCCAACCAGTCAAAGCACTTCCTGATTAACTGGTGCGAAATATCAACAGTAAAAACAGAATTTACTGTGGTAGAAGAAGCTGCATGAATCTTTTCTTTATTTAATAAATGACTTGCGCCTCAGAAGACAATGCTGACATGCAATGAACGCATAGTGGTGTTTGAAGGCATCAGACATGGAGCACAGACACTCTTGACAGCTCTGGAGGTCATTAATAATATAATAACACTAATACTGAAAAGGTTCAGGCGTTTTAGAATGGCCAAAACAACATTTCAGATGTTTTACAGTGTGCTCAGCCTGCTGGTTTGTCCATTTACACGTTTTAATCATCATACAACATCATGATCTATTACACCAAAATCACATGACCTTTTTTAATGCACATGCTGGAATTTGTTCGGTAAAGTTGTTTCCATCGCATTTTAAGCGCATCTTTTCTTAACGAATAAAAGTTAATCTTACTCAGTTATGCGCATACATTTGTTTTCAAAAGTTATGCACATCTTGGTGTTTCCATCAATCATTTTTTTATGTACATCTCTAAAATACACATAAAAATGGGTGGGTGGAAATGTAAGGCTAAGAAATACTGCTTTGTGTTTAAAAAAAGGGAAGAGACTGACAGAAACTCAGAGTTTAGAGAATAAAACCTGCTCCTGATCAGGTTAGGTTCACAGAGTAAGTTACCATACTCTGGGTTTTCACTTAACCTTCTTTCTGAAAAGTGGCAACAGTGTTTGTATTCAGCACCATGGACAACACTTTGTATATAAACAGATTGATGCTGGTTTCTATTTCACCACCATGGACAGAGCCGGAATATACACTGCTTCTACATCCATAGAAGCACCGTAAAGCAGTAATCCAACTAAAGCATCATCATAAAAGATAACCACAAAGATACTGTATTGTATTTTAGCACCAAGAACAGAGCTGGAATATATACAGCTTCTATTTCCCTTTCAGCACCGTAAAGTACTGCTTATGGTATGTTTTTTTTTTAGTACAAGCAAATAAGAGTTATATTATGATTTCAGCACTATGGACAGCAACAACAACACAAATACACTGCATTTGTATTTCAGCACCATGGACAGTACATTGTATATAGGCAGATTGAGGCTGGCTTCTATTTCAGAACCATGGACAAAGCTGGAATATACACGGCTTCTGTTTCTCTTTCAGGACCATGGACAGCAGCATCATACACTTGCAGATACAGAGCTTCAGATTGCTGTTTAACACTACAGATAATAGAGAGGTTTTTTTAGAAACCACTTGCAGATTTTGCATGCATAATGTCAGAGGATTGTGTGCAAATGTTTCTTGCTGTAAGGTCAATGTTTGCAACCTATTAAACCTCTGAAATCTGACATAAACGTATGCTAACATGATATTTCATGAATACATGTATAGCTGGATCCACATTTAGACACTGGGAATGGTTGCATCCTTGCAGATTCTTTATTTCATTTATTCTCACTTCTTTTATTCCACCTTTGCTTTATTTTCCTCTTCCTGTATGTTTTTTACTTCTTATTTTTTACTTCTTTATTTAGTAATATTGTGTTCTTTCTAATGTAATAATTCTTTCTTTCTTTCTTTCTTTTTTTCTGTCTTTCTTTCTTTCTTTCTTTCGTTCTTTCTTTCTTTACTTCCAATTCCATACCTACCCTTTCTATATACCATTTTGTCCTTTGTGGCTTTTTTTATTTATGCCTTATTATATTTTTATGTAATATTTGCTTTATTTTGTTATTTTCCCTTTCTTTCTTATTTCCCTCATTTGTCTTTTGTTTGATTTTAATTCCTTACTTCTGTCACCTTCCTTCATTCCTTCCTTCCTTCATTCATTCTTTTGTTTTTTCTTCATTTTGTTTGTTCGTTCATTCCTTTCTTCGTTTACTTCCTTTTTTTCTTTTTCTGATAACAATCCCATTACTTTATTTGAATTAGTTTATTCAGAGAGGAAGACAATCACAGTCAGAATATCTGCTGAGGTTTTCACCCACTCATAGTGTTTTAAATACTATGGCCCAATCCCAATTCTACCTCTTAGCCCTTCTCCTTACCCCTACCCCTTATTTTGTGTGTTCACGTGAAGGGGTGGGAATGTGCCAACTCCCTGTAGCTTGAAGGCATAGGGCTAAGGGGAAGGGCTAGACAGCTCTTGAAACTGAATTTTAACAAATTTCCCAAAATACATCATCTACAATCACAGCATGGCTGCACACAAAAGTCAGGACATGCACAAATTAGTATTTTTTGTCATTGTTATGATTTTTTACAATAACAAGCATACGTTTCTTGTCCTATCTTGTCTGTCCTGCCTTATTTGCACTAAATGTTAATCAAACCGCACTTTGCACTCTTATCCTTATTTTATTTATTTTTACTTTAGTTTATCTTAGTAAAGTTTTTTATAGTAGTGCACAGTCCTGTGTTAATATGATGTTTGATGTAGTACCTTGGTCCTGCAGGAACATTGTTTCGTTTCACTGTGTACTGCACTGTTTACTGTTGAAATGACAATAATGCCAACTTGACTTGTTTTAATATATTCATAATGTCATGCGTGCTTTACCGTCATGCTCTAAAAAAAGAAAAAAAAAACTGCTACAATTCGCTATCTATAATCTATAATAATAACTCTTGTATTGCAGTCCTACAACATACTTTCACATTAATGACTCGATGTCAGAAAAGTCTAGTGGCTGGGAATGAGCTTTTTACAGTGTACGCTATAATGTTAATGTTGTTTTCTTGTGTTTACACACTGTAAAAAATAAATCCGTAATATTTATGGTAAAAAAACGGCAGCTGTGGTTGCCAGTATTTCACCGTTAAAAATTCAGTACAAGCCATAAAAGTAATTTCTCATGTTCACAGTAAACTACCACATTTCATTAGTTTATAGAGGTAACATGTCTGTACTGTGAATTATCAACATCTACACATCTTTTGTTACACAGATAGACACATTAACATAGCCATATGCAGGTGGTGATGAGAAAGTTACATGATAAAGTGTGTATCAGTGTAAAGAAGTGTCATTCATACAGCTACCTAGCCACCAATATGGTAACACGCACACAATTAAAGTCATGAAATAAACTTTGTTTATCAACATTAGATGTAACATAAATCTCTAATGTACATTACTGATGAGGAAACAACTAAAAGCAATAGGGATTTCTACTTCCTCCCATCTTTTGTTTCTCGCTTCCTTCACGCTCCTCCTTTATTCATCATTCATGCCTTCCCATCCTCCACTTCTTCCTCTCCTCCTTCATTGTCCCCAGCAAGTTCCTTCATTCTTTCTTCCTATTTTCCTCCCCATTTCTATTCTTCCATCCGTTCTCTCCTCCACACAAAAACAAACGGTGCCTCCATTAACATTTAATGGTAACTTGTAAAAACCCTCAAACAATGTCCACCTCTAACGAACACCAAATCCATCTCAAAGCACTCTGAGTCTTGTTGTCTCTCTTCCAGTGTCTGTCTTTATCCCTGAAAGCCTTTACACAATGTTCTCTCCACCTCGTCCTCAAGGGATGCTCTCCATTATGGAGCAAACAATACTGCACACATGTCAAGCTGCATTTCTGCACAGTGAAGGGTGCCGGTGGTTTGTTGCATCGCTCACAGCTGTTTTCTGAGGAACAAACTTCAGCGTGTAATATGAACAACTCAGGATGAAAAGCTAGGGCGGATTTGCTGGCTGTAGTTCTTAATAGTACACCTACTCCACAAAATGCAACAGCAGCTTTTTAAAGCCACAGAAAGCATTTTGTATCGATTCACCATCGCAAACATGATAAACTGAAAGTCATGTATTTACCAGTTTTGGGGTCGACGGAAAAGTACGGTTGTCCATGTAGAACGCTGTACACCACCCGCGCACTGTTTCCATATGTGGGGTCATCAGCGTCTGTCGCCGTCACTTGAAAAACTGATGTACCTGCAAAAAAAAGATCATTAATTTATAAAGGGTATATAAATGCACTTAACCCTTTGACTGCCCGCTCTACCAAATGGTAGTCCATGTTTTGACTGTTTGAAATAATGAATGTTAGAGTCTTTTAAAGAATGACTGCTTAAATAATTGTTTACACACACAGCATTGTTGGTTTACAAACAAATCAAACAAACATTATTCTGTTGCACTACTACACTTGATGTAGCTTTTATTGTAAAACAACAACAACAAGATAACATGTTAAATAAGAATATGAAATATTTTATGGCACACTTAAAAAAATTAAGATGATTTAGTATTCAAAATATTTTTATTTTGATTATTTTTTTAAGTATATTGGTCTTACACTTCATATTTTTAGATTTTTCATAGTATATGTATTAATTCTGGTACTTTTATCATAAACCGACATATCTACCATTTGGTAGAGGTTGATATTTTTAGAAATTATGAGTATGTGATGTGCAAACAAAATGCATTGAGTGTGTTCACTAGCGACATTAGGAGTTAAGAAATGCAATAAGTTGGAATGATTATCCAGCATATGTTTTACTCAGCGGATGCCCTTCCAGCTGCGATGCAACACTGGGAAACACAGATACACTCTTGCATTCACAAACATACAGTACGGCTAATTTAGCTTATTCAATTCACCTATAGTGCATGTGTTTGGACTGTGGGGGAAACCTGAGCACCCAGAGGAAACCCACGCCAACACAGGGAGAACATGCAAACTCTTAGTTAGAAATGCAATCCCCCAAAAATGTCTGTATCACTTTATTTTGATGGTCCCTTTAATGCATTTTATTGAATTTAAGTTACATTGCATGTACATGGCAACTGATTCTTATTAGATTATAAGGAGGCTGTTAGGGGGTGTGGGGTTGAGATTAGGGTTAGTGTTAGTTAACATGTACTTGCAAAGTTTCTTATAGTCAGTTAACTCTCTGTTGAAGGAGCAGTATCAACATATTAAGGAGACTAATACTCAAATGAGAAGTAATTGGCATGTAGTGGCATTCAACTTTTAGCCAAAGAAATGTGCAATAAGACCATTAAAATAAAGTCTTACCTTTTTTTCTTGGTGGGGTAGTTATAGGGTTAATGAGTTTATATGGAAGTGCAATTTGTTTTATTGCTTATTATCCAAAACTGTATACATTGTAACAATTCTTGCATTTCCTGGGAATCAAACCTATGAGCTTTACATTGCTTTTGTATGCAATAAAGCTTTTAATACATGTATGTAAATAGATAGAATAAAAAAAAATCAAGATGTCATTTGTATAATATATTTAGTAGTTTTTAGACTAATAATTTATTCATTAATCTTCTTTTCGTCTTAAGGCCCGTGCACACCGAGACATTTATTGCTTGCGTTTTCCATCGACGTTTAACGCCTCGTGACTAAATAAAGGGCGTCAATGTGATCGTGCACACCAATGCGAAAAAAAAAACAGGCGCAAAAGAGTCATTTAAAAAAAAACGCCACATGCTCGTTTTTTTGTTTTGACGCACCGCGTCAAAACCTTCTCCACCAATCAGATTGGCACTTTGTTCACGTGCACGGAACTGCTAAAGTTACAGTAAACAGCACATGGAGGCGCTCAAGCGCAACACTGTCAATGCGAGCGCACATTAACAGTTCGGGCATGAGAGAACGTAGAGCTGCTTTTTGCACTGGTGAACAATAATCATTTCTTCATATCTAGAGCTGGAGCTGCTGCTAGAACCATCCATAACAACAAGTGTGTCAACTTTGTCTTCTTTCTCTGTGTTACAAGCTGGTGTCAGGAGCTTAAAGTTGTGTAGCGCCATCTAACGTCAAGGAGTGATTTTGCATATTCTTCTGCTCGACGCCTGTGAAAATCGCTTGGGTTTGAATCCGGAAAAACGTCTTGGAAAACGCTGACAATAAACGCAAACGAAAAGCGTCCCGGTGTGTACGAGCCTTTAATCCGTTTATTAATCTGGTGATGCCACAGCGGAGCACCCAGAGAAAACCCATGCCTACACAAGGAGAACATACAAACTCCACACAGACATGCCAACTGATCCAACTGGGGCTCGAACCAGCAACCTTCTTGCCATGAGGCGATTAAGCGACCCATTGCACCACCGTGACGCCTAGACTAATAATATTTTCATAAATTATTTTATTGTATTTATTTGGTAAAAGTTTAAGTACCAATTCCCACTATTAACAACTGGCCTATTACCGGCCTATTCTTAAGATATTTAAGATATTGGGTGATTATTGGAAATTATAAATTATGATCTTCTTCTACATCCTAGTTCTAAAGTCCTACCCAATACTTAATAACTAACAATAAGCAGCTAATTAGCAGTTTATTGAGTTAATTTATTTAATTTTAATTTATTTTATTTGAAATAAGGTATAAAATATAAAAAGGAAGGAGCATAAAATAGAAATTCATTCATTCGTTAATTTTCTTTTCGGCTTGGTCCTTTTATTAATCAGGGGTTGCCACAGCGGAATGAACCGCAAACTTATCAAGCATATGTTTTACGCAGTGGATGCCCTTCCATCTGCGACACAACACTGGGAAACACCCATACACTCTTGCATTCACATACATACAGTACGGCTAATTTAGCTTATTTAATTCACCTATAGCGCATGTGTTTGGACTGTGGAGGAAAACCAAGTGAACACAGGGAGAACATGCCAACTCCACAAAAAAATGCCAACTGACCCAGCCGGGGCTCAAACCAGCAACCTTCTTGCTGTGAGGCAACAGTGCTAACCATTGAGCCACAGATTTGTTTTGTATTATTACTTTTTAATTGCTTGAAACATTATAAAAGGAATTTTGTGATTTTGTTATTTATATGCCATTGGCTTTGAGACACGAGTTATGTTAGTATTCTATTTTATTTTATATTTATTTCATTTTCTTTGATTATTTTAGTTAATTAGTATTAAATTACTATTATATTTTAATTGAATTGTCTAAATTCATTTATTCAGTTCGTTTGGTTTGTTTTGTACACATCCCGCATTCTTCAAAGTCCCTCCCTCAAGCACCAGGAGAGTTTCTCCACTGTTTCTGGCAGACTAAGTCAACAAAGATTAAAGACAGGCTGGAAATGCAGTTGTGTGCTTTGTAATCTCTCTCTGTGTCTTTTAAGCCCTCTCATTCCCCGCTCTGTCTTTGCTCATTTCAGCCGTGCGCTCACAGTCTGTCTTTCTTGCATTCATTTTTTTTATTTCTTCCTCCAGCTGACAGTAGATCTCTCATTGCTGGCTTTGGCTCGGGTCACATTTCTCATCGGCTCTTGTTCTCGCTCACTTTCATCACAGCTCGCCGGGTTCAATCCATCCATCTGCATTGTGTGCTGCTGACTTACTGCAAACACCACACAACATTTAATGCACTTTTTGAAGGCTGAGGCATAAAATAGGATTATGGAGGCAGAATCTTGAATTTCCTTCTTTATCTTTCTCATTTTCCTCCCAGTTTTAAATTGTCTCTCCCCACTGAGGAGAAATCAACAATACTTCTTTTGTCTGGTTTTCAAGTATTCTTTCTTTCTATCGTTTCTATCTTTCTTTTCTATCTATCGTTCTATCGTTCTATCATTCCATCCGTCCGTCCGTCCATCCATCCATCCATCCATCGATCCATTGATCCATCCATCCATCCATCCATCCATCCATCCATCCATCCATCCATCCATCCATCCATCCATCCATCCATCCATCCATC
>CAIGQZ010000217.1:7783422-7793738 GCA_903798205.1 Danio tinwini | reverse complement strand
AATAATAATAATAATAATAATAATAATAATAATAATAATAATAATAAAACATATAAAATAGTATTTAAACAAAAGTAAACATAAAATGTGTTGTTTGGAGTCTTGTTCGGACCGCATCAGTGAATCTTTGACTAGAGACTCACTCTGACTGGATCATTTGAATCACAGATTTATTAACTGGAGACTAATGTTGTTTGGATCATTAAATGGAGACTCACTGTAATTGGACCAATAAATCACTTGATTTAGGGAAGGGTTAACTGGAGACTCGTTTTGATTGGGCCATTTGAACCAGAGATTCATAAACTGCAGGCTCACTCTTATTGGATCATTTGATTCAGGGAATCAATAAATGGAGACCCACACTAATTGGATAATTGGAATCAGTGAACTGGTGCCCACAGACTCGCTCTGACCAGACCAAATGAATCAGTAATTTGCTAACTGGAACAGATCAAAGAGTTTAATCTAAGAATTGCTCTGAACCGATCATTTAAATCATTTAGATCATTTGGATCATTTAGATCAGTGGTTCTCAAACTTTTTTCACCAAGTACCTCAGACAAAATTTGTCTCTCCAAGTACCACCATGATGACCAGTATTGAAATACAGTAGCGTAGTAGGCCT
Organism: Danio tinwini; assembly: GCA_903798205.1. NCBI lineage: Eukaryota > Metazoa > Chordata > Actinopteri > Cypriniformes > Danionidae > Danio > Danio tinwini. The sequence continues at coordinate 7,793,110 of CAIGQZ010000217.1, read as the reverse complement.
AATTAAGCAGCTGCAGCACTGCACAGTTAAAAAACGAGGCAGATTAATTCCTATTATTAATATGTATTATTGTCATCCACTTTAAACATTATAGTTTGAACATTTACTGTGCTTGAGGACAAAAACAAAACAAAAAAAACTTCATTTACATTAGAATGTGCTTTTAAAAGTTCATTAAAATGGTACTGCTCTTAAAAAGTAAAAAGAAAACTGCTGCACTTGTAAAGTATTAATTAATTAAAAACTTATTCATCAAAACCTGGAAATGTTGTTTGGACCTGATAAATATAGGCTATATCATATATATATATATATAATGTTTATATTTTATACATTTATTTTGAAAGTTTTCCAAGTTGCAATTTTGAAGTTGCATGTACATATGACATATTTGTATATCTTTGAAATCTAAACTTGCATTTTTAATATATGATTTGGAATGACTTATATTAGAAATGAGATCTGCTGCACGTCATATACAGTAGGCCTATGTATGTCAGAAAAGCGAGTAATTAAATGCATACAGTGCTTTACCAATTCATATGTGCAGTATTTCTGCAATCTGGTGCGAATGAGATCACATAAGTGAACCGTGAATTTCGCGTTAACTGTGCACCGACCACTGTTTTCAAGCAGACTCGGGTACGGTTTGCGGTCCCTCTGTCTGTGCACACGAATAATAGCTTTAATAATATTCTACCTCAAGAGCTTCAAGCACGGCAAAGTTGCTTGAGTCTAAGTTCTGTGTCTCGCACAATTTGAATCACATCCAAATTAAATCTGAGGTAACAAACTAAACCGAAAGCCGCGTACACTGCTTTAAAAAACAAAACAAGCATTTTATCGAAAACATGCATTATTTTACACAACTACGAGCACACATTTAACACTTTTGTAATAATTATTTTACCAGTGATGCAGCATGGGGAAAATCCATGACTTGAAGCAGAAGGGCTTCTCTAGCGCGTGTGTATCTGCTTTGTAAGCGCCACGCGCTTCTTCCTCTGGCTCTGCGCTAAGCGGGCTGATTTTTAACATCTGATGATGCGATGCACTAAAGTAAACATTAAAAGCACTCTAGCATAATCATACACATCAGGTAACAGCCAATGCTGTCTGACCATATGAGTCTCGGTGTTATCGTACGCGTCAAAGGGTTAAAAGTGTGTTCATTTTATTAGGCCGCGTACCACAAGTGGTGCGTATACCACTGAGAACCACTGATGTAGACCATTTAAAGCTGTTCCAAACCTTTATGAGTTTGTTGTTATTGTTTTTTTTCTGCTGAAAGCAAAATAAGATATTTTGAAGAATGTTGGAAACTACTAGTCGTTAGCATCCAAGGTTGGATTAAAAAGACGAAAATTCTATGGATGAAAAAGATAAAAAATCAAACAGGTTTGGGACAAATGGAGTATGTGAGTCACGTGGCAATTTTTTGATGAACTATCCCTTTAAAATTAAGCTAAGCTGGCCTAAGGATCATATAAAATAGCCTATATACTGAAACTACGAAACGAAACATTTACTACGAAATGAAGCCATTTAGAGAGCACAAATAGGATTGCAGACATCAGTTATGAACTTACAATGTCATGAAAATATATTACAAGGACCTTAACCTTGTCTGTGGAAATCAGCAGAGAAAAACTGCACAAAAGACATCATACACTTGTGTTCGATCAGACCATCACATAAAGGGCTGAAACTCATTCCCCGATTATTTGACTGTTTGAGGCCAAGAAATGTGCAAAGCGTGGCTGCTGATACAAACGGCGCTGCTGAAATTAATTGGTAATTAAAGGGAAGCAGGGTCTGATTGTGTAGCCGGGTCGCGGTGTGACTGAACTGTCCGTTTGTGTCAGTAAACAGAGCACTCAGGCGAGCAGTCAGTAATTAGCTGAACGGTCAGAGCTCACACAAAGCCTAACACAAACTCTCCAATCACAAGACAAGTTAATGAGACTTCATGCTAGAAGACCGTAAACAAAATCAGTTGCAGCCACAGTGAATCTGCACCAATTATTTTACATTATCTTCAAGAAAAAAAAGCAATCCTTTTTTTCTGGGTGCACCTCAATCAGGGAGGGAGTTTTGAATAAACAGAATAAGCTATTTAATGCTGCGGTTGTAAATAATTGAGGATAGTGCATGATTCAGACAATGTTTGGCCAGTTATTGTTTATTCATATTTCTTTTAAAAACTCACACACCCAAGCATGCACACATAGACGCATGCACACGTGACGGATGCTCTTTCAGCCGTAACCTAGTACTGGGAAGATATTATTTTCTCTTCTCTTCTCTCCTTTTCTTTCCTCTTCTCTTCCCTCCTCTTTTTTCATTTTCTTTTCTTTCCTTTTCTCTCCCCTCCTCTTTTTTTACTTTCCTCTTCTCTCTTCTTTTCTTTCTGGTTAAAGCAGAGTAGACCTTTCCTCTCAGAATGTTCTCGGTGTCAGACCTGTTTTGTGGTTTAATATAATTACTTAATTTGTGATGTTGCCGTGAAATATATTTGATATACAGATCGGATTGAGTTTTTAAATGTGCCACTTGCGTTTAATTGATCGAGTTAACGCAATGCAGTGTGTTGTGGGTGCAGAAGTGATGGGCCTGTGTTTTATCGGGCCGGTCTTGGCTCTATTGACCCAGTGCCACTTTTATTTCCTGCCATTAGTGAGGGCTTGACTGAGCCGCTGCAGAGACACCGGTGATGTATTAGCCTGTGCCCGGTTAAGTCAGTGGCCAAATTAGAAGCCTGACTGCAGGTTAAGTGAAATTTATGTCCCCTTGTGGAGCCGGGACCACATTTGGAAGCAGGGGAGCCGGAGTTTAAGAGGAATAGGGATGGGTTCAGTGTTCTGATGCTGTGGCATTTGGGATTTTGGCATGAATTCTAGTTGATTTGTCATTGTGTGTGTGTGTGTGTGTGATCCCAACAGTAGCCATTATAAATGACATTCTTGCAACAGTAGGAAAAAAAAAATTATGTCAAACAAAAATAAATGCATAATGTAAAAACCTTTCCACCTGAAGTGTGTGTCACGGTCACACAAGACAGACAAGGCAGATTGTCTAGATTCATCAATTTATTCAAAACAATGTAGAAATTGCAGAATAAGCAGGCAGGTGATATTCTTGGTAGGAATGCAGAAGTGTAACCAGTTCACAAAGTAAACAAGGATCTTCGTGCAATCATCAGAGTATAAAGTCACTTCTCTGAATCACTGTTTGTGCATCCACAGGTTATGAAGAAACATCCACAGGACAGGGGAAACATCCACGGAAGAAGGCGAGCCAGCGAGAAGGTAAGGTGAACCATCAGACATTGATTGGAGCCACTGACTGACTGGAATCCAGGAGGCTTTATATGGAATGATGACTGCTGGTGCAGGTGTGTCCAATCAATACTCAGGTGAGAGTGCTCGGGTGTGATGAGAGGTGGCAAGAGATGGGGAGCCATGATTGGTGCTGTGGGAACGTGACGGCGAGGGAGAATGGTAATTGGAGCAGCAGGAATGAGCCAGGGATGTGACAGTACGACATGGCATTTTTATTAGTAAAAAAATATATATATTTTTTGTTTACTTTAGTTGTTTAACTTTTTCATTTTTTGGAATTACATTGTTATTAGGGCTGGGCGATAAAAAAAACAACAAAAAAAAAACTTGATATGTTTTATATCATGGTAACACTTTACAAAAAGGTTCATTAGTTCATTAGTTAATGCATTTACTAACATGTACTAATCATGAACAACACTTGTACAGCATTTATTAATCATAATTCAACATTCACTAATGCATTATTACCATCCAAGTTCATGCTTGCTAACATGAGTTAATGCACCGTGAATTAACATGAACTAACATGAACAAATGCTGTAGTAACTGTATTGTTCATTGTTTGTTCATGTAAGTAAATGCATTTACTAACATTAACTAATGAACCTTATTGTAAAGTGTGACCCATATCATTCAATATCTATATTTATTGACATTTTTTTTGCAACACATTCTGGAATATTAAGATTTTTTTACCACTTTATATTAATTTACCAACATTACTAAGGCACATAGTTTTAATAGTCAAAAACAAAAATATATAAACAAAATATCTGATCTCTTTATAATAAAATAAACATAAGTGTTAAAGAGTCTCTAAACTTAAAATAAAATGTTACAAAGTGTGTGCAATGGTAAAGCGTAAATACTAAACAACGCAAAGCAAATTTTAAGGTAGATCAACATCTGTAAGGTGTGAATAATAATGATACAGTAAACTTCAAACTCTGTCAACAAAACAAATGATGATAATCAAATATAAGCTTTCAAGTAAAGAAACCAGCCATCATTATTCAAATACACAAGTTGAATGACTACATTACCCCTATGCTAAAAAATCTTTCAAATGGGGTGCTAGTGGCTGGGATGCACAAGAAAAGAAACCAAAAAGCCACTCTGGCGACATAATTTTTTATTTACAATGTCCTCACTGCTGCTATACGGCACTCATTTTCACATGTGTTGTTATTCTGACCTTAAGTGACAAGCGCGAGCGCGTGGTTTCCTTCACCATTTCAAATATTACAATGGGCTTTGCGCTCTGGCTCCCCTGGCGTCCCTCATAACTAAGCAATCATCAAGCATTTCCTCAGAGGATAACAAATGGACAAATCATTGCTGCAGCTTCGATGCAAGTTTATGGAGAAAAGTAAAAAAGCACTGCAGTGTTTGGATGCTCTGTGTTTGTCTGAGGCAATTAGTCTGTAAAGTCTAGATCAGATACACGGTCAGCGGGAAGTGCAATATGCACATTAATATAGCCACATTTTTTATGACACTGTATAACAATAACAGTTTGGGTTTAGGGTTGTTGTGGGGGGTAGGCATTAAAACATAAAATTTGTTGCGTAATTTAATAGATAACATAAATAATACTCGGTACAACTACTGTTTTTAAATTACTGTGACGGTTGGGTTTAGAGTTTGGGTGGGGGTAGACGTTAATAAATTACAATAAATGGGAAATTTTATAAATAATATAAATAAATATCGTTAACTTCCAGCCTCATCCATATCCGATCTAGCAACAACCCAATTAGTCTGCCATTATTACTAAAATGTGAATATTCTATACTAACGCCAGATTCACACGGGACTTCAGCATCAACGCTTGACAGAGGGTGTGTCTGAAGTTAAGGCTGATGCGATCAGCATAGCAGAGTCTGCCAATGAAATCAGTCCGCAATCGGCTACTGTCTGAGCTGGTGTATTTGCATAAAGCAATCTGATTGGCTGAGGCTTCCGTTGGCACATGAAAAGATGAGAAATCTCCAACTTTTACAGTGAGCAATGCCGCTGAAGCAGCGCAGACGGATCCACAATGCAGTTTGGCAACGGCTGACATCACCTATTTAAAGTGAATAGGAGGCGTTGACGCTGATGCCCCGTGTGACTGGAGCGTAAGTGTGAAGCAGATTGGTTAGCTCTACTTGCATGAATTACGGTGGCTCGTGGCATTTGGAAAACGTCAGATGGTTTCTATTAGGTGCGCCTGGTAAATGCACACTTGTGCGCCGCTCGCACAACATGTGCGTGTCGCTCTCATGTGTGTCAAGTTGCGCACCTCTATTGAAAATCACAAACTTACACCCTAAGCTTATTTGTGCTGCTTCCAAGATGTGCGCTCAGCAGCCACATTTTATTAAAACTAAAGCACTTCATAACAAAACTACATGCTTTATTAACGATATTGACAATGGTGTTCGGTTAATAAATACAGATTACTGATTTTATCAGCCCTAATTGTTAAAATATGTTTCTAGATACAGTAAATGCAGAAGCACTGTCCCCTCACAGGAAAGAAAGGCCACTTGTTTGAGTCCCAACTGGGTCAGTTGGCAGTTCTGTGTGAAGTTTGCATGTTCTCCCCATGTTGTTGTGTCCAAAGACATGTGCTACAGGTAAATTGGGTAAACAAATTTGGCCGTAGTGTATGAGTGTGTGTCAATGAGTGTGTATGGGTGTTTCCCAAAACTGGTTTGCATCTGGAAGGACATCCACTGGGTAAAACTTATGCTGTAATAGTTGTCGTTTCATTCCGCTGTGGCGACCTCTGAAATAGAAACTAATAGAAACTGCCGAAGTAAAAATTAATGAATGGATGAATTTCCCAAAGGGATAGGGGAAAGATATTACTTTATTCTTAAAACCTTAGAATCGATAGAAACTCCTGCTTAATTTACGAGATATTCTCAGAAAAGTTAAATAATGACATAGTAATGGTATTTAAACTTAACACACACAAACACACACATGCATAGACAGATCCAAACTTAGAAAGGAAATAAATAATGTAAAAATAATTTGATCTTAAGGATGCTTACAAAACTTTCCCTGAGAACGATCCAAAAAAAAAATGTGATGTGATGCCTAAAATCATGGAAAATATATTTGATTCCTTTTCACGTTGTACTGCCTTTTCAGTCGCTCGCTTATCAAAAACCTCATTATTTCTGGATTTTATCATCTGCCCTCAGAATATCCTCCACAACACGACACCTTGAATAAAAAAGTCTTGCACTTGTAGAGCAACATCCATTAACAGAAGTGACTGTTCGCTCTGAATAACGTCCACAGTAACCCTGTAACCCTGGAAACCCGGCAAATTAACTTCTTACACTTCTTCTTCTCATCCGACAGATGGAAGTAACCGATCTGTCCAAAACCTGAGAACTTTTTTGTCCATGTGTGAGAAATAATTACACAACTTCTACAGAAAGAAAGAACATTTTTTGCAGGATCTTCCTACAAGTTATCACAGACTAACTTTAAAGTGGACATAATATGTTCCTTTGCAAAAGATGTTAAATAACTCCCCGGTGTCCTCGGAACGTGTCTGTGAAGTTCCAGCTCAAAAATATCTCACATATATTCATTCATTCATTTTCTATTCGGCTTTATCCCTTTATTAATCCAGAGTCGCCACAGCGGAATGTACCGCCAACTTATTCAGCATGTGTTTTACACAGCGGATGCCACTCAGCCGCAACCCATCCCTGGGAAACATCCACTCACTCACACATTCATTCACACACATACACTATGGACACTTTAGCCTACCTAATTCACCTGTACCGCATGTCTTTGGACTGTGGGGGAAACCAGAGCACCCGGAGGAAACCCACGCGAACGCAGGGAGAACATGCAAACTCCATACAGAAACGCCAACTGACCCAGCCAAGGCTTGAACCAGCGACCTTCTTGCTGTGAGGCGACAGCACTACCTACTGCGCCACTACATCGCATACACTACATCTTACATATATATTAGAGCTTATTACACAGTTGTCTGAAATACTCGATTCTGATTGGTCAGTTATTTGTCAACATTATAAGTAGGGATGCTCCGACTTCCATCTGATACAGAGTACTGAACCAATACCCGAGTGTATATCAATGACTGTAAAAAATATGGACGATACGACATCGCCTTTTTCCATTGAATGCTTTAAATGCAGCTTTGCGTTTATTTAACGAATAAATAAACTACTATGGCTCAGAACAATGTTTTATGTTTGGTGACAAGTAGCCGTGTAATAAGTGGGATAAAGTACATCCAGGATGATTGTTTTGCAGAAACCTAACAGGCCTGATAAGACGTGGATAATGGAAGTGGATAACAACCTCCTAGATCTACTTTATACTTAACTTATACAATTTGCCACTATTTTTGTGTGTTAGTAATACACCATTTTTGAGTGTGTCATTTTAACATCCCTGCCAGCATTTTATTTTAAGTTGCAGTTTTGATGATTACAACCTAAATTTAACAGCTGTCATAATATATTTCCGGTGACCTGGTGGCGCAGTGGGTAGCACGTTCACCTCACAGCAAAAAGGTCGCTGCTTTCAACCTCTGCTGGGTCAGTTGGCGTTTCTGTGTGAAGTTTTCATGTTCTCACCGTGTGTGTGTGGGATTTTCACCGGGTGCTCCGGTTTCCCCCATAGTCCAAAGACATGTGGTATAGGTGAATTAGATATGCTAAAATTGACCGTAGTGTATGAGTGTGTGTCTGAATGAGGCTGGATGTTTCCCAGTGATGGGTTGCAGCTGGAAGGGCATCCGTTGCGTAAAATTATGCTTGATAAGTTGGCGGTTCATTCTGCTGTGGTGACCCCAGATTAATAAAGGGACTACGCTGAAAAGAAAATTAATGAATGCATGAGTAATATATTTCCGGCTAGGAATATATGACCATTTTATATTATCTTTTATCACATTTTCTAGATTGGTAGATGCACCAGTAACGCAATTATACTGTAGAAAAATAAAATAAAATAAAAATAAAACCATGTGGATGCAAACATCAACAGCCTGAGGTATCAAAACATTTGTGCTGCCCATTACAGTACAAACCACAGCAGAGGGCAAATTCTTCAGCAGGATAGCGCTCATCATGCTTCAGCCTTCACATAAAAGTTCCTGAAAGCAAAGACGGTCAAGGTGCTCCAGGATTGGCCAGCCCAGTCACCAGACATGAACATTATTAAGCATGTCTGGGGTAAGATGAAGAAGGAGGCATTGAACCCTTTCTTTGTCATTCCAGATTACTTTATTAATAAGTTATTTGAGTCATTGCAGAGATGTATGGATGCAGTCCTACAAGCTCAAGGGAGTCATACACTTTATTTATTCTTTTTCCACTGCACCATGACTTTATATTATATACATTATTTCTGTTAAGTAACAAGACTTTTGTCTAAGCTAAGTCAGACCTTACTGTCCTAATTAAATAATTAAAAATCAAGGCATGAACATGTTTTATTTTGGTAAAATAAGCATTTGCCTTTCATACAAACCACTTCTGATACCAAATGATCAACTAGAAGTCAAGTTAGTATTTTTTGGTCCTAAGACTTGGATAGTCAAAAATGAAAATTATCTTATTAACTATAACAACTTTACCTTAATTACCTTTATGAGTTTCTTTCTACTGTTGAATGTAAAAGAAGATTTTTAGAGCAATAATGTTTGCTGCTGCTCATTGACATCTATACAGTAGTAGCAAAAAATGCTATGCAGGTCAATGGTATCCAGCAACCAGTATTCCTCAAAATATCTCATCTTGTGTTTAACAGAACGAAACTCAAATCGGTTTTGAGCAAATGGAGGATGAGTAAATGATTTTTGAACAAACTATCCCTTTAAATAAATGTACAAAAAAACTGAAGCACAATTTGGAAAATGTATTACCCAATCTAAGCATTTAATTATGATTCCCTTAATGGGTCTATTACTCATGTAGTGTTTGGGATCAAAACCAGCCAGAATTGCTGTAATATTTGGAGGCAAAATGAATGAAGACGGGACTCATTAAGTGTGAGTCATTATGGATGAAGAGAGGGACAGAAAAAAAAAGCCTCTGTGACAGGACAGAGTCTCTGAGATGCGGAGGGAGACACAGAATGAAGGAGGGAGTGTAAGGAGGAGAGAAGGAGAACGAGGTCAAAGAGTAACATAAACTCATCAATCACCACCAGAGCTTTATATTCACAATTAGTAAGGTGGACTTGTCTCTGATTAAACTTATCCTTCTTGTTTTTTTTTTCCCTTTTTGTCTGAAGAGCTTTTAATCGGTGTGTGTGTGTGTGTGTGTGTGTGTGTGTGTGTGTGTGTGTGTGTG
>CAIGQZ010000217.1:7769435-7783022 GCA_903798205.1 Danio tinwini | reverse complement strand
CAATCAATCAATCAATCAATCAATCAATCAATCAATCAATCAATCAACCAATCAATCAATCAATTAATCAATCAATTAATCAATCAATACACCAACCAACCAACCAATCAATCAATCAATCAATCAAATGCACCAACCAACCAATCAAAGAATCAATGCACCAATCAATCAAATCAACCAATCAATCAATCAATCAATCAATCAAAGACTCCAACCAACCAACCAACCAAAGAATCAATGCACCAACCAACCAACCAATCAATCAATCAATCAATCAAATGCACCAACCAACCAATTAAAGAATCAATGCACCAGCATTACACACACACACACACACACACACACACACCAATTAGATTAAATAGGAGGGAAATCAAAAGTAAGCTTAACTCTAAACTCACAAATATCATAAATCATTCAGAAATTCTGAAACAATTGTTCATATAGTATTAAATATTGATACACCTAAATAGTAAAAATGAAGGGTTTGAAAAAAGTAGTAAACAAGATTTGTAACATCAAAAAGGGAATTTGTTGCATTTAAAGTTCTCTCTCCAACAGTGATGAAAATATACTTGCGTGGCAGGCATTTGCATTTTAGCTAAAGCAGCACATAGGAAGACTGAAGTTCAGCCTTGAACACATTCGCTTCCTCATCTTGAGATACTCAAAGTTGAAACGCTTCCTTGATTCTGCCAGGGGACCATCCATATATAACCATATGAATAAAACATTCAAACACCTTTTGTATCAGAGTATGTCAAGACCTGTAATGTTGACGGAGCAGAACAGACACGTTTGAGGCTAGAGGGTTTTTTGGACGTATTATGTTGAAATATGCTCTATCCATTTATATAAACCCAGCAAAAGACCTTCAGAGGAAGAAACAGTTAAGAGGAAGTCAGTCATCAGTGGAGAAATACCAATATTTACCATTCTTCTCCAGCTATATGCTTGAGTAACACCATTTTCTTTTCAATATGCACTTTCATGTAAGCCAATTTGGGCTATTAATTTATTATTAAGGACTAAGTGTGATGTTAAATATTAATTTAAGAGATAGTGTAAAACACTTATGTTTTAAAACGTGAAAAATTCCCTAAAGTCAAAAAGACAAGGCATGAGTTTTATTTCTTCATAACTAAAATTAGCCATTTTTTATACAATGTGCTGTAACTGTGCTAAAGTCTTTTTCCAGTTAAATCAACAGAAAAGCCACTGGAAATGGTTTTCCAAATTTAATATGGTTCTGAATGTTGACTGTAATTAATATAGGTTTCAAGTAAAACAGTACAATGAGAGTAAATTGCTTAAATCAAATGTGGTAACCATCTTAATTGATAGTTTTCACATGACATGAACCTATTTGTGAGCATAAAAAACAAACCACCAAGTCACAGGTTGAATGATTTCTCTTTTTTTGCCAATAAAGCCAGTTAATTTTTACTATAGCCATGCAGCTATATGCTTGAGTTACACACTTTTTTTCCAATATGCACTTTCATGTAAGCCAATTTAGGCTTTGTTTATTATTAAGGACTAAGTTTGATATTAAATATTAATATAAGAGAACACTTATGATTTGAAACACAGAAAACTATTTAGGGACAAAAGACAAGGCATGAGTTTTATTCCTCATAACTAAAATTGGCAATTTTTATATAATGTGCGGTCATTGTGCTAAAGTCTATCCCAGTTAAATCTACAGAAAAGTCCCTGGGAATGGTTTTCTGAATTTAATATGAATCTGAATGTTTACTGTAATCAATATAGGTTTCAAGTAAAACAGTTCAATGAGTGTAAATTGCTTTAATCAAATGTGGTAACCATCTGAATTGATAGTTTTCACATGATGTCAACCCACTGGTAGGCAAAAAAACTGCCTCCCTCTGACCACCAAGTCACAGGTTGAGTGATTTCTCTTTTTTAGCCAAAAAAGACAGGTAATTGGTACTACCGCTAGCTATATTCTTGAGCTACACCAGTTTTTTTCTAATATGCACTTTCATGTAAGCCAATTTGGGCTATTAATTTATTAAAAAGGACTAAGGATGATTTTAAATATTAATATAAGAGATAGTGTTATAGTTAAAGTCAGAATTATTAGCCCTCCTTTAAATTTTGTGTTTTTTCTTTTTTAAAAATTTCCCAAATTATGTTTAACAGAGCAAGGAAATTTTCACAGCATGTCTGATAATATTTTTTCCTCTGGAAAGTCATGTTTGTTGTATTTTGGCTAGGATAAAAGCAGTTTTTATATAAAAAAAAAGAACATTTAAGGTCAAAATTATTAGCCCCTTTAAGCTATATATTTTTTGTTAGTCTACAGAATAAATCATTATTATACAATAAATTGCCTAAGCATCATGGCAATCAAGATACAATAAATCTGTTTTTTTAAAATGAGTTACTAAAACTATGTTTAGAAATGTGTTAAACAAGAATTCATCTCTCCGTTAAACAGAAATTGGAGGGGAAAAAAACAGTGGGGCTAATAATTCTGACTTGAACTGTATGTTAAAAAAACACTGAAAATTCCCATAAAGACAAGGCACTAGTTTCATTTCTTCAAAACTAACTAAAATTAGCCATTTTTATACAATGTGCTGTAGTTGTGCTATAATCTTTCCCAGTTAAATCTACAGAAAAGCCACTGGGAATGGTTTTCTAAATGTTGACTGCAACCAATATATGTTTCAGAAATTAAAGTAAAACAGTAAAATGAGGGTAAATTGCCTCAATCAAATGTGGTAACCTTCTCAATTGAAAGTTTTAAATAATATATATATATATATATAAAAAAAAAAAAAAAAAAAAATATATATATATATATATATTACTGATTTAAGTGATGTCAACCCATTGCTGGACAAAAAAATACGGACTCCCGCTGACCACTAAGTCATGAGTGATTTTTCTTGTTTAGCTAAAAAGCCAGGCAATCGTTCCTAACCGACAAGGACACACACTGGGCTGTGTTTCTACAGAATTCCTTCAGAGAAAGAGCAACCAGAAAGAAGAAATGTATGAATTTGTGCTGAATGGTAGCATCATTGACCCATAACAATCTATGGTTTCTATATATGTTGGTTTGTAGAAACTAACCAGAAACCAAGAGAGACCATATATAAATGCTGACACCAATGACTCAATCTCAATTTTTTTTTTTTTTCACAAGATAGATGTAAACCTTGCCGAATTGCAGCTTTAACTTTAACATGATAGTTTTGAAAGATTGAAAAACAGATGCGTGTGCAGATTATGGATCACAAGTGCCATTATGACCAGATGTGAGTATATATTTTTATGCAGATTTTGAGTACATAAAAAAAACGTTACTCTTACTTTGATACATTTTGTAGTGTTCCTCTGTTAGTGTCAGATGGTAATAAATATGAATCATATGTTTTGTTCGTAATTATCAAGAGGCACCGAGTTGTGAGAGGCTGTGTCATTAGATACTTTTTTCTCTTACTCAAGTAACTTTTAAGATTGTTACTTTTACTAGGGTAAAAGTATCCTCAAATCCTTGTACTTTTACTTAAGTATAGATTTTGGATGCTCTATCCACCTCTGATTACAGCCCATTGTATGTTTTTGCCTGTCAGGTTTCCGTGACTGATAACTGTCAATAATCTTGGATGTCTATTATTTTTGAGCAAAATACTATCACTGCAACCAAAGGCTTGTTAAGCGACACACCATCAACAGCGGAGCCTTGTTTTGTTTATGTTTGGAAATCTTTTTTACAGAGTGCGCTCTTGCTGGGTTGCAATGTCCACTTATAAAAAGTGTCTTTGGCCTTGTTGTTTGGCCTCAGCTCATTAAACCATCCAGTTTATGGAGCTTTTAGAGTCGACAGGTTCAAGTCACAATATTTTTTGTCTTATTTCCCATTAAAAGCATTTGGATGCATTTAAGTTTATAATTGGCTTGTTCTTGTTTGCTGTTGTTGTTTTTTTCTAGCATGATCTGGCAACATAAATACGTTGAAACTAGTACTTCTTTTCCTTTGAACTCTTGCCCTGCAAACACAGCGCAGAGACACATCTATGACGCACATATAAAAATGTTTCAGTTGGCACTACCTGCATTTTCTGGAGTTAATTTGCTTGTTGAATGTGGTTGTCACTCCTGTAAATTACTGAACTGTGTGTGCAGAACAGGATTAAGTGCTAAAAGGTGAACTGACAACCCAATTTGGCTGGAGCGTTTGATAAAAATATATTTTTTAAAAGGACTGTTCATCCAAAAACTAAACATTTGGTGTTAGATGTATTCACCCTTAGGCCATCCAAGATATAGGTGACTTTTATCTTCAGTAGGACATAAAAAGAGATGCTAGCTAAATCCTTGGTGATTCATTTAATGCATATAAATGGCTACTTGAATTATACAGGCAAAAAAAGTGAACTGAAATGCAAAATGCACTGAGATGCATGTATATTGGTTTATAATCTGTGTCGGCTAATACAGATAATAATAACATTTTTTCCCCACTGTTACCATAATTATTTTGCTAATTAAAAGATAGTATGAAAATGCATCATATTCATATTTGTCATAAAAAAACTGTTGTAAATAGTTTGTAAAGAAAATTTGTATTGTATTTGTAATTTATGATTGAGAACAAAGGTGTAAAAGGCAGAAGTTTCTCAAAATAATCAGTTGTTGGTATCAGCTGATAAATTCAGCATCATTGCGTCTGTAATCAAACCCCCTAGTTTTTCGAAATTTTACGATCGCTGAATCCAACGCAAAATCAATAAAAAGTCGCAAATTTTTCTGGATCCTGCAAAATTTGTAATTTAAATGCAAAATAATCACACAAATTAACAATTACAATACAATTAACAATAGCAATTAAACAATCCAACTCAAATTCTAAGCCATATATACGCAGCACATGTGATGTATTTGAGTGTCTCTCAAAAAATGACGTTCTCACCCCACCTGCGCTCTCACAATCCTACATTACATGAAAGTGGGGGAAAAAAAGTTTTGCAGCCTGTGCAGTAAGCAGATGCTGATGAAGCTTCAAGTGAAAGTGATTTACATGTGAAGTCAATGCAAAGATGCAATTAGACATACTGTGGCACAAATCGAGCAAACGATGCTATGTTCAACGCTGTGGCAAGTGAGACAGGGCTGAGAGCCGTGAGGGTATGCGAGGCGGGTGACGTGAGTGAGATAATCAGAGACACCTGGACGCATCACCTGCCTGGAGTCTCACAGAGGAGCCCTGGAAGCTAAAAGGAGGTGAGATGACAGTGCTGGACGATAGAGGACCGGGCCTGGGCATATTGTTTAACTTTTGCTTTTAGTTTGCATTTGTTTTATTTGCTCATTAAATTTATATTAAAGTTTGTCGGTTCTCCACCTCCTTTTCCCCAATGGTCAGGCGGAGCTGAATGGAGCCATCCCAGAGAGCCCAGGGGACATACCTGCCAACACTACCGTTTTTCCTGGGAGTCTCCTGTATTTCAGACCCACCTCCCGGTTTTTCATTTCTCCCAGAAAACTCCCGGAACTTCAACCCCTTCCCCTAGTCCTCAGGTAATTGGTACAATCTGTAACACCCCATTCACATAGGGCTTCAGCGTCAACACTTGACAGAGGGCATGTCTGAAGTTGGGGCTGACGCGATTGTCATAGCAGAGTCAGCCAATGAAATTAGTCAGCAATCGGCTACTGTCTGAACTGGTGTATTTGCATACAGTGATCTGATTGGCTGCCGCTTTTGTCGGCACTTGAAAAGTTGAGAAAGTCCCAACTTCTGCAGCGATCAACGCCACTGAAGCGCCGCAGGTGGATCCACAATGCAGTGCGTTGAAGCTGACGCCCCTAGTAAATGGGGTGTAAAACCCCTGGATCGCCGACAGACCTGGCCAGAAGACCAGAAAAGCCGTTAGTAAGGAGAACCACCACTGGACACCAGAAGACAGACAGGTGGCTCCCAGCACATCATAGAATCTCTCAGCTGATTGAGGACCGAGTTGCAGCGTGTCTAGAGAACTGAACCCCAATTTTATTTTCCCTCTCTTTCCTCTCTCTCCCCTCTCTTCAGTATCTCCTCAGCTATCCAGCTCCTTTCTCTCGGCCCTATTTATTCTCAGCTTTTGCTGGTCCTAAAGCACGGTCATTTGCATAAAGCTAGAAATTTTCATCAATTTTGTCATTTTTTTGTGATAAATAAATAAAATTGTGGAAAAACTAGGGGGACTGTCTAATATCACTGAAACTTGTTTAAAAACTGCTTAAATAGAAGTTTTAAAGTTATCCAAAATTCATTCATTCATTCATTTTCGTTCAGCTTAGTCCCTTTATTAATCTGGGGTCACCACAACGGAATGAACCGCCAACATGTCCAGCATATGTTTTACCCAGTGGATGCCCTTCCAGCCACAACCCAATACTGGGAAACACCCATGCACTCTTGCATTCACGAACGTACACTATGGCCAATTTAGCTTTTTCAATTCACCTGTAGCGCATGTCTTTGGACTGTGGGGGAAATCGAAGCACCCAGAGAAAACCCACGCGAACACGGGGAGAACATGCAAACTCCACACAAAAATGCCAGCAGTCCCATGGGAGGCTCGAACCAGCAACCTTCTTGCTGTAAAGCGATCGTGCTACCCACTGCGCCACCGTGATGCCCAGATATCCAAAATAACATTCATTATATAAATACATACAATAATGTATAAAATCTTGCTGAGTTTTTAATGATTTATGATTATTTAATGATTATGAACACAAATAAGTGCATGGAAAAAAGTATATCACACTATATTAAATGAATATATGTCCAATTTTAAAGCTGGTATGGAGGTATAAAATATATACAAATTAAAATCAGCATGACTGTTATTTATTTCTAAAGTATGCTGCAAGTAGGACAAAGGTATGTGATAAGAGTTTTTTTCTGTTTCAGCTCCAGCTCTGACTCACTCTGTAATACATCAGAGTTTAAATTCCTCGGTTCATTATGTTAAGTACTTGTTGCTGGTAAAGTGCACTCAACTGCCATGCACTACATAAGGATAAGCAAATTAGTGAACAAGTGAGTGATTCCAGACACAATAACAGAGTCAATAACGAGATAGAGTTCTAGTGATTCTGATTGACTGAAGAATATTCTAAGCTTTGCCTTTATTTTCAGGCAATCGCACAGCTAAAGTAGTTCCAGAAAGTTCCATATCACTACGCTGAATGATTTCAGCTATTTCACAGCAGTCAAAAATCACATCAAAAGAAAACAGAAGGCTTTGGATGAGATGAGTAATAAACTTGTTGTATACACAGGAGCAGTTTGTGAAAAAAAAAACTGACATGTCTTGAAACAATGCCTTCAGGTGTGATAAGGGGAATCATTTAGTGCTTGAATTATTAGAAAATAATGCACAGCACAACACCACCTCACGTGTGCATTATTTTCAAATAATTTAAGAGCCCGTCGTCAATTAATTATTGCATCAAGGGTGCCCAAACTCGGTCCTGGAGAGCCAGTGTCCTGTATATTTAGCTCCAACCCCAATTAAACACACCTGAACGGGCTCTTTCTAGGTATACTAAAACTTCCAGGCAAGTGTGTTGGACACCCCTGCCATACATGTTAGTATGGTTATCAGCTGAAATGCTCACAAGACTCTTACTAAAGAGCACCCCATACATACTCCACCAGCCATTCACCTGGACTTCAACTCCTATTATGAAAGTTCCATCATACACACCACAGCTGTTTTCAATCTGCAAACTGATTACACTAATACAGGTGCAGGATAATGCAGGATATTACAGCCATACTATTGGAGTAAGACCCTCACACACCTTCATTGTGGGTATTGTTTTGTGTCACTAGTGTTTATAGTTTTCTTGCTTGTTCTGATTCAAGGACTGTTTTTGTTTTATGATTGTTAGCCCTCTGCCCTGACCTTCGCCTGCTTTTTGGATTACTCTTGTGCCTTGCCCCTTATGATATAGTTTTGCCCCTGTTTTGACTCCTGCCTGTTAAATCATCCTTTATAGTAAATGCTGCATATAAAACTCCACCCCTGTTGTCACGCCTCATCATGCTATATACAGTTGAAGTCAGATTTATTTGCTGATTTGCCGATTGTCGATAGTCTACAGATAAAACCATCGCTATACAATAACTTGCCCAATTACCCTAACCTGCCTACCTAATTTATCTAGTTAGGCCTTTAAATGTCATTTTAATCTGTATAGAAGAATCTTGAAAAATATCTAGTCAAACATTATTTACTGTCATAAATCAGTTATTATACAGGTAAATAGGTTATTAAAACTATTATGTTTAGAAATGTGTTAAAAAATGATCTCTGTTAAAAAGAAATTGGGAAAAAAATAACAGGAGGGCTAATAATTCAGGGGGGCTAATAATTCTGACTTTAACTGTATGTCTACTGTATATCGACAGCAATCTATGAAACCCCTCTCAAACAGTAGATTTGGGTATTCTGTTTAAACATCAAATTCTCCAAAACTTATGATTAAATTTCATATTTGGAATCACCAATAAAATGTAAAAACAACTGTTATTTAAATTAAATTTCTAAATGTTCATATCACATGAAAAACTGATTTTTTCAGGTTGAAAAAGCTAAGGTGTATGCGCACTGCGAGAATGAGATCACGACACCAACCACACTTATTTCTGTTTCTAAAGGACGCAATCAGAAGTCATCTTTTAATTAAACTAGGTATCTAGCATACTAATGAATAACTTATGTGTTACATAATATCTAACTTAGTCTTGCTGGCAAATCTCAAACAATGAAAGCAGCCTTTTTTGTTTACAAGTTCAAGTGGTTTCCGTAATGGGATTTGCATTTAAATATCAGAGGCTGGACAGAATGTACTTCGCCTTCATTTCTACAGATTACAAAACCAGCAAACGTTTGTTTTCAAGTGTACACTAAAAAAAAAAGCTGTTAATTACCAGTTTCCATATTTTGTGATTCACAAAAGTTTTCTGTTTATTTACGGTTGTGAATTGCTTTATGGGATGTTGATCTCTGCTCTGTCAACTTTTGATGTTAAACAAATGACAATATTGACATTTTATTAGACACTTTATTTAATTTTATCATAGTCTGAAATAATATAATGTATAAGAAATAATGTATACATACGCTATAAACCTGAAAAATAACAGAACATACTGGCAGTTTATTTGAAGATTTTTGTACCGTAATATACAACACCAACAACAACAACAAAAAATCACTTTAAACTATTAAAAATGTAATTAAAAATCACTTTTTCTCAAAGTTAAATGTTGTTGGAAGATCAAGGTCCCGTTATGACATTTAAAAGCTTATATAGATGGCGAAAAATAAAATAAATGTGTCATAAAATATGTAAAACTGCAAATTTTTTAATATTTTTACAGTATAGTTGGTTTGTTTAAAAGTAGGGTTTTCAAGCTGTATGTATATGAATAATTAGATTTTTTTTCTAACCAGAGAGGGTTCATAACAATGAAACTGTTGTAAAAACAACATGTCTGTCACTCCCCCATAGAATCGTCAGTCTATAGCAAACAATGACCAGCTCCTTTACAAGAAGGTGGGGCTTCCGCTGCTTTTTTAGTGGCAATATTAATAGTTTTTAAGTGTCGCCACACCATTAGGAGAACGTTACTGATTATCTCCCGCTAATCACAGGCAAGTAATTTGTCTTTTTAGGCAAAAAAACTACATAAAAAACAGAATAATTGTTGTGCAATAAAGTTTAGCATTACTAACCAATGAGGTGACACACCTGAGCTGTGCTTCTACAGAATTCCTTTAGAGAAAGAACAGCTAGAAAGGAGAAACTTATGAATTTGTGCCAAATAGTAGCATTATTGACCCATAGCAATTCAAGGTACTTACAAATGTCAGTGCGTTTGTATGCTTTTTATACAGTTTATATCCTACTTTGCAGGTCAAGGGCAATTAAACTATGAATTGAAATACGAAGTATAAATAGCAGAAGTGAATGAATAGATTTTCCCTATAAGCAAATAATCTAAGTAAAAGACAGGTGTTTTGCTAAAATGGTAATATGTGATCCTAATATAGCTTGAATGAGATGGAAATATGACCGGTTTGTGCTGCGTTTCTATAAAGATCTCAGTGTAGCTGTCATAACTCAAATGCAATAATAAAATTAAATAAAATAATAATAAATAAATATAAATAATAATAAAATAAAATAAAATTAAATTAAATTAAATTAAATTAAATTAAATTAAATTAAATTAAATTAAATTAAATTAAATTAAATTAAATTAAAAATAAAAGTAAAATAAAAAAATAAAAAATATAATACAAATAAAAACAAAAATTAAATTAAATAAAAAAAAAATCAAATTCAACAATACAAATTAAATAAAATAATAAAAAATATGAAATAAAATAAAAATAAATTAATAAAATAAGAAACAAAAATAAAAATACATTTTAATTAAATTAAACAATAAAAAATCATAATAAAATAAAATAAAATAAAAGTTTATTTTAGTTTTCTGTTTTCTATAGTCTCTGACTATACACGGTAGGCCTACATAGAGCTGAGTTACTCTATGACAGACTAACTACAGTATAACTCCACTCCAGACGCTCCAGAATCCTCATGATCTCCCAAGACACTAATCCAGTCTAACTTTTTAGTTCCTACAAAAGCACCAGATGATTAAAAATGCAAGATTATGGAATGCGAGAGGGATTTTTGCTTGTGCGGCTAAAGCGAGGATCACAGGACTGTCTGAGTGTCTGTGTCTGCTCTTCCTCTTGGGTAAAGTATGAGTGTCACATTCGCCAAACTTGAAGTTTTTCAAGGACTCTTCTGCTAAAAGAGATGCTGCCTGACAGGAGCCAGAACTGCACTTGTTTCTTTTCAAGGTCTGACAATATATAAAGCTGCACAGCCTAGAATATTCTGTCACCTGCACAAACATTATATATCACGCATGTTTCACATGTGGCATGGTGCGGAGCATGAGGAATTACAGACTTGTAGGGCTGAGGATGAATACTGGAGGATGAGTTACAGCCTCAGTCAAGGTCTCTGCAGAAAAGGCTTTGTCTGTTATTATATAAAATATACTGTGCAATGCTCATGCTTGGTTAAGTTAAAGCAGTGTCGATACTACTGTAATAAAAAACAAATAAATAAAGTAAAATAAACTATTAGAGTAAAATTTTACTACTAAATTTATAGACTCATGTATATTTTAATTAATAATATCCCATAAAAAAGATTATGTTTACCACTGTTTTGAAAGCTCAATTTTGCCTTTAATAAAAAAAAAAAAACTCCCTAGAAAAAGAGATTTCTGTTATTCTCAATTCATGTTTATTTATAGTGCTTTTTTTTCAATGTAAATTGTATCAAAGCAATGGGACCTTTCTGGAAAAAAATATAAAAATAATAATAATAATAATAATCATAATAATAATAATAATAATAATAATAATAATAATAATAATAATAATTGATAAATAAAACTCACATTGCAAAATGTAGACAATCTTACATTTATTTTATATGTATAAATAGTATATGCATGCACATTAATATTTATATTCATCTAAAAGCATATGAATTAACATTTTAATTATTATATTTAAAACTTTTTAAATGTTCATACATAACTTGAATGCAATAATAAAATAAAATAAAAAATCTTTCCACAACATACAGTGATTTTAAAACCTGGATTATATGCTGAAAATGTGAAAATGTATTATTTAGATGATAAAAAAAATAACATTTCATGTGTATTTATATGAATATAAATCAGTTTTGTTTTAGTATAATTCAGAATCTATTTCCTTATATCTTTTTTTTTTTTTGCATATTGCACATTATTTTTTTCCTAGTTTACAACTCTTGTATATTAAATAACAAATATGATGCTAGTTTTATGGTTTTACAAGTTTACTATAGAAACTAATAAATCTGATATTATAATTGATAATAATATGACATATCATGACTACTTAAATCAGTATATAATCATAGAGTACTTTATATCACTAATATACATTGTAATTCTTATTATCCCATAATAAAATAAGTTATGTATAACACTTCTGAAAGCTCAATTCTGCATTTAATAAAAAATCTCCCTGGAGGAAGAGATGTCTGGTAATCTCAATGGGACCTTCCTAGAATAAATATAAGAAATAATAAAAATAATAAATAAAATTCACATTGTAAAATATAGACAATATTACATTTATTTTATATAATAATAATAATAATAATAATAATAATAATAATAATAATAAAATAAAAAAATAAATAATAAATTGAGGCAATAATAAAATTAATGAACTTAAATAAAATTAAATAAATTAAACAAAAATAAACAAAAATAAATTAAATTAAACAAAAGTAAACAAAAATAAATGAAATGAAATTAAATTAAATTAAAGAAGCTTAAATTAAATTAAATAAAAGAACAAAAATTAAAATAAATTAAATGATTCAATCAAATTAAATTAAACAACATAAAATAAAATTTAATTAAATTAAAAACTGAAATACAAATAAAATAAAATTTAATTAAATGTAAATAATCTATTACCCAACCCTAATTAGTTGTTCACTCATGGTGCTTTTGTTCAAAATGTGCTTCATGAAACACTGATGAGGTAATTACTCCAATCACACAGTACTTTGACCCCCAAAGACCCCCAAAGTGCAAATCTCCTGACCAAATAGTTTTCCGGCTCTCTGTTCTCCATCTTTTGTGGATAAAGACACCACAGGAATGCAGGTCTATCATCTCAGTTTGTCATTCCTCACGGGAAGCTCTACTGCAAGCGTCTGCAAGTTTTAATTAAGCAAAGACTCATAATAAACACATACGCTCACTCACACACACACCAACCGAGAGGCTGAAGGATTAATTGTCTAGAGTCTTCGCCGATCTAATTAAGGGTCATTTCGCATCATGGCCATATTTTACCAGCCCCTGTGATAGAGGCGGTAATTAAATATGAGGGAGTTAGCCGCACTAACGATCTTGGGACCTTGCCTTTTTCCATGCGCACGTCAATTTAAATCCCTCATAACAGCTCGCTCTTAATGCCGCTTTATCATTGCGGATTAGCACATTTTATTGAGGTTTTTGTAAACTGTGGTCAGGGGGGTCTTAAGGGCATCTTGAGCCAACTTGAAGTAGCGAGGTAACAGTGAGACAAACTGCAAATTATAGCTCCTTGCAATTAGCAACCTAATATATAATATTAGCAATTAGCAATCTAATATATAATATTAACCGTTATTTTTTTGTATTGTTAAATTTGTTGCAACTATAATTACCAAAAATTACCAGTACTTTATGGTTTAAAATAATATTTTACTTACTATAAATTTGATATTTGTATAATATATTAGCCTATATAGTATTTAATGTGGGAGATCATTAATAAAAAAGTTATTAGAAAATTAAGCAAATAAATACTATTAAATCGCTTGAGTACAATATATACATTTATTAAATGTAAAAAAATATTACATATATATGGTTTGCCTAGATCGTGTGTGCTGGATTGTGTGTGCCTG
>CAIGQZ010000217.1:7749570-7769335 GCA_903798205.1 Danio tinwini | reverse complement strand
ATATATATATATATATATATGCTGGATAAGTTGGCGGTTCATTCTGCTGTGGCAGCTGCAGATTAATAAAGGGAATTAGCCGAAAAGAAAATGATTGAATGAATGAATATATATATATATATATGACAGTTGCTACAGTTTAGTAAAAATCGTAGTTTAAATCAGTTTATAACTATATATTTTTTTATTAATATCTATAATAATTCATTTTAATGTGACACATTATTACTTGTTTTTAATATTTTACAACAAAACTATTTCAACCAAGTATGACAACATTAAGATCCTGAATTATACACTTAATCCTACAATTAGACAGTCTGTTATGTTTTCTTTGAGTATGTGAATAAACTCATAAGTGTTTAACCAATTATTTTTATTTACATAATTTGAGTTCAGAAACTGCAGAGATATTAAAGTGATCGTTATGATATAATAATGAAATAATGACTGAAATGGGAAACCATAAACTGTTCACAGTCTTATGAATGGCAATCGTAGCACGGACAGTCTCGATCGCAATATTTGTGAAATACAGTAGGTGGCGACAATGCTCCTAAGGAGTTCGTTAGTTACCAATATATGGTTTGCCTAGATTGTGTGTGCTAGATTGTGTGTGCCTGTAACGGGTGTGGTTCTGCGGGCCTGCAGCTGGATATATCTTGTGATATCAGCCATCGGCGGCAAACTACGGATATATAGGGCCTCTTTCGCACCCTCTCGGTGTCGCGCGCACTCGCTCTCTCTGCTTTCACGCTCTCTGTCTGTGACGGTGCTGCGCGCATCAATTCCCCGCATTCCTCAGAAGTTAACTCCCAAATTGACACAGGTAATACAAAGATTCAACTTCAGCCATGTTCATGTTGTGAAAAACTATCAAAATGTCCACTGTTGATGTTTTTTTAATAGCGATTTTAAACATTGTAATATAGGAAGTCCTCGGCTATGCAGAGGCTATAATTAATCAGAAATTGAGTGTATATAGTTTTACGTTAGGAAATCCAGTCTTGAATTTACAAACAGTCAGCAAGTACTGAAAAACAGATGTAGCACATTGATCAAATTTAGTTTTCAAGTCATGTTAAAAGTAGCCTAATATTCAACTCGTTTAGTTTTGCCTTATTCGTTTTTGATGTCAGTATAGTGACGTAGAGCACGAGTCTTCAAGACATGATTTATTTACAAGTTTTTAAACATAATAGTTTAACTTACTAATTTCTAATAAATACTTTTTGTCTTTCCCATGGTGACAGTCAGTGCATAATATTTGACTAGTTATTTTGCTAGATGGTTGTATTCAGATTAAAGTGTAATTTAAAGACTTAACTAGATTATGTTAACTAGGAAAGTTAGAATAATTAGTCAAGTTATTGCATAACTGATTTGTTGTGTAGACAATCAAAAATATACAGTAAATATTTCTTAACAAGGCTAATAATACTGACCTTAACATTGCATTTAAAAAATTAAAAACTGCTTTTATTTAGGAAATGAACTATAAGAAATAAGACTTATTATGACTTTAAAAGAATTAGTTTTGTTTTCTAGGAAATACTGTGAAAATGTCCTTGGTTTGTTAAAGATCACTTGGAAAACATTTTTTTTTAAATTAATAGGAGGACAAAAGAAATTGACTTCAAAGTTTACCAGTGTAAAAATGTGCCTTGATGTACTTGAATGTTAAATATGTCACAATACAAAGTTACTTGTCAAATAAATTAACAAGGACGATTATTTTGAGTACGGTGTCGCAGTGGGTAGCACGTTCACCTCAGAGCAAGAAAGTCGCTGGTTCGAGCCTCAGCTGGGTCAGTTGGCGTTTCTGTGTGGAGTTTGCATGTTTTTCCTGTGTTGGCGTGGGTTTCCTCCGGGTGCTCCGGTTCACAGGTCCAAAAACATGTGGTATAAGTTAGGTAGGCTAAATTGTCTGTAAATGTGTGTGAATAAGTGTGTATGGATGTTTCCCAGTGATGGGTAGCAACTGGAAGGGCATCTGCTGTGTAAAACATATGCTAGACAAGTTGGTGGTTCATTCCACTGTGGCGACCCCGGATTAAAAAAGGGACTAAGCTGAAAAGAAAATGAATAAATGATTGAATGATTAATTTGAGTTTAAGTTATATAATTATCTAGTTTATGAAGACGGCATAGTGATGCATAAAAAAACATTACTTTGAATAATTGTTTAGGTAGTTTGTGATGCATGTTAAAGTGTTTATTTAATTACATTTACATTAAACGGTTGGGTTAAACATGGACATATACAGTCAAGTCCAAAAACAATTATCCCCTGGTGTATGAATACTTTCGGGCTTGACTTTACATTTATAATATATATTTTTATTATTATTTATTATATTATTATTGCAGGCAATTAGCAACCTGAATAGGCTTTATTTTGAAGAAATGCCATTTTAACCTACTACTGTATGCTTAATATCCATGTAGCACTTCTGTAACAATGTACAAACACTAAAATATAGCATCTAGTTTTGTCTGCGACTTCACAATTCCATCACGCTTCTCTAATACTGCCATTTTATCAGTCTAAACAGACCAAATATACTCAATATAAAAGCTCAGATAGGCATAAGTCACATTCATTTTGTCTGTCAAGCCTAAAGCTGAAAGCTCATGAAGATGTAAATACATAAAGTCTTCTCATCTTGTTGTCACAGTACCTTTTTTTTTTCTCAGAGGCAATTTTCCCTTGCTGCCTTCAAGTGCTCGTGGGAAGGTTGTACTTATGAGCTCTGAAGTCAAAATTATGCTGACATTCTAGTTTTTCTTTTTTTAGGGGACTAATTTGTGCTTTATAAAGATTGTACGCCTCTTATAAATCATTCTGGCACAGGGAAAAGTAGAAAGCTACCAACTCTCAAGTCAAAAGCCAGCTAAATCAGTGGTATTTTTTAGTATTTGATCACTGTTCTGGAGTAACATCACACAATGTTTTCAAACTACTGTTGACATACAGCCAGCAGCTAAACAGTTATGATCAATACATAATTTATTTTGATCATTATGCTTAAATTCCTCTAATGACAATTCAAAAGAAGGGAAATATTCAGACAAGTGCTAATTCTGCTGAGATTGCATTGTTTTGCATTGAATTTAGACTTTATGTGTATTTTACTGTATGTTTCTAATAAACTATCTGGCACAGAATCAGCTTATAAACCAACTAAATGAGCAAAAAAAAATGAGTTTAATATAATAAAAAATACACCTACAATGAAAAGCTATTTGCTTATAACATTTTTTTAATTTTCCAATGTCAAAAAACAAAACAAACAAACAAACAAACAACCATACAAACTGATATACAGTGTATAACCAACAATTCCCATTAAAATGACAGCCACAAATAACTGTCCTTCACCATTATTGATTAATAATTCAGTTTCCATTTGAATTCTTGACTATTAAAAAGTGTCATATGTTCAGTCAAAATATGCTTGCAAGAAACATATTATGCACACAAATTTATAAAAAATAAATGCAGCAAGAAAAATCTTTATGCACAGTAAGACAGATTTCAAAAACATACTTCCAGCAAAAGGCCCATTAAGATGCATTTAAAGCACCTGGAGGAAACCCTGAAACCCATGCCAACACGGGGAGAACATGCAAACTCCACAGAAAAATGCCATGTGACCCAGCCGGGACTTAAACCAGCAACCTTCCCTTCTTGCTGTGAGGTCACCGAGCTGCCTAATTTATTATTTTCTTTTTTTTAAGGTCACAGGAGGTTGTGTAAGCATTCCACTGCATATAATACTGTGTATGTGACAAATAAAATTCAAATTAGAATATTTTTTTTTCAACTTTCGATGTCTGGAAAAGTTATTTTAAAATTCGGTGATATGTAAAAAAACTCCATGACCCAAGGGAAACCCTCACTGTAAAAAAAACAAAAAAAAAAAACAGACTCAACTTAAAATTTTATGGCAACAAACTTCAGGACATTTTTTGAGTTGACTTTCAACCCAATTACTACACTTGACTCGATTTAGGTTGAGTCAACTCAAAAAATGCCCTTTAGGTTGTTGCCTTAAAATTATAAGTTGAGTCAACTTAATATTTTTTTTACAGTGCTGTTGTTTCTGCTGTTTGCAATAGTGATGCTGTGTTGTCATGGCAATGCTGGTAAAATGACGCCTCTCAGCATATTCATTTCAATAATTTTATATTAGCTATGTTTCCATCCAAATATGCAAATTAAGTTTATGAGCATATCTGAAATATTGTATAAAAGACGTGCGAATAAAGCAGCGTTTCCATCCAACGAGTCAAAGCGAACAAAATCGTCACTTTCTGCTGAACTGGTGCCAAATATTAAAAGTAAAAACGGAATTGACTGCAGTAGGTGAAGCTGCGTGTGTCTTTTCCTTTTTTATGAAATGACTTGCACCTTAGAAGACTAATTCAGACATGCAATAAACACATGGTAGCGTTTGAAGGCGTGAAACGCGGAGCACAGATGCTCTTGCTATTTCTGGAGGTAATAATATAATAACAATAATATTGCTGGTTTGTCCATTCACACACATTTTTATTATCACATGATCTCTTTTAACAAAATCACAAGACTTTTTTTTTTAATGTGCATACTGGAATTTGTTCGGTAAAAGTATACATAGTTCCATAGTAAACAGTTGCATGGTTTACCGGTACTATGGTAGTATGGCGATAATATGGCGCAATAATAAGGATAATAAGTTTGTAAACGGTAGTATCGTCATTAACGGTCTATCTACAATAAATAATGTTGCATGTGAAAACGTCACTAGAATGCTCACACATTTATGCAACAATTGACCATTTTATTTTTATAGTGTGTGGAGCCCTGATGTTTGATGTTTTCTGACGTTTTAAATGCACACCTGAATCGCTTCATTGCTGTCCTGTCAATATGATTTAGTAGCTACAACAACCGCAACAATCTCTTAGAAAGAGTGACTCACAGAGTGAAATTTTGAATTACTTTGGATTCCTACCTGATAAGACTGGGGGGGAGGGGGGTGTTGGAATAATAATAAAAAAATATGAAAGACCCAAAGTAGCAACAGGAAACATTGAAACTATTTTTGACCACTTCAAATAGCCTAATTTTGTTGGAAAAATGCTCTTTTTGTAACAAATTTCGTTTGGTATAAATTGTATCTTTATTTTAATGTACTGTTTGTTCATCAGTTATCTACAAAAAAATAAAATAAATAAATAAATAAAAACATTTTAGGTGACGTGCAAATAATACATTTTTCAATAATATGGGAATTGTGAATTAAATTCAAGTGGACCTATTATAAAATGTAAAATATAGTATTTCTAACAATATTCTTTATAATTTGAGTTATGAATTACAGTATCGCAATACTATTTGGTATCGTTATACTGGTATAGTATCGTAAGATGAACTAATGGTATCGCGACAACCCTATTCCATAGTAGTTTATGCTAATTTTTTCTTATTGAATAAAAAGTTTATCCTACTCTGTTATGTGCACACATTTTTAAGTGCATTTTCAAAATGTATTTACATCTTGACATTTCTATCAACTGTTTTTTTTATATGCACATGCAAAATGCACAAAAATAGGTGGATGAAAATGTAGCTAGTGTCAGAGTTGTCAATAAAATGTGGTTAATGTACTGGCTTGTTTCTTTTTATAAGTACAAATTAAGTAAGTTATTGATTTAAATTGTAAAAGTCTTACAAAATGACTTACTATTATTCAATAAAATACCAATTTTTTTTTTTTTTAACAAAGCTTTTTTGGTTGTCAAGTTTTATTTCAGTGCATCCATAGTAAAACTTACATTTTCTTGTGCGCTCAGGCTGGAAATAACATCTGTCTCTCGTTCTCTCTCTCTCTTTATTTCCCCTGCATTAGCCTATGCTTGAGTACCCAGAATAATGATCATTTCCATATTTCTGAAGATAAGAGAAGTCACAGTGAACCAGCAGCGCTTCAGTAGAGAGACGTAAAGCACAGGAACACGACCTGCTGAATCAATCTCCACTTCACAGAGAAGATACACTGAGAGAATAAAAGGAGGACACTGGGATGAAGAGCTGCCCCCTGCTAACGCTCTCACAGTAGCCATTAAACAACGCTTATTGAATCAATTTACAATGTCTAATGCGTTTTTTGAGTACCGCGGAGCTCAAGGACAGAGCCGGTGTGTCTTTCATTGAGATTCTACTGTTGTTTAAATATAGGTGCCGCTGATACTGAAACTGAATGTCAGTTCATAGCTGATAAATCGATTTTAAGTGAAGTTTTTTCAACTAATTTCGGGAGAAGCACACACAGATGTTAAAGGCAACGAATTTAGCAATCACACTAATCATCCAATCAGAATCAAAGAGAATTCCCATAAATAACCAAGCTCATCCTACCTCAGTCATCACATTGACTTTGCTTCCCTCCTCCATCCCAACTCCACACCTTTAACCTGAGACTGAGAGAATGCCCCAAGATCAACGTCTAGCTGAGGCCTCAGACTTCTCTCCCTGGACAATATGCTTATTTTGATCAGTTTTCTATGTATGGGTGTGAACTCATGAAAGTAACATGCGTATATAGGAATCAAGAGTGAATCTGTAGAATCTGTAGCAGATATTTCGTTTGATCAATCACATTTCAATGATTCTGTAGTATGAAAAATGATAGATGGCATTTATTTCTTTCAGATAGACAAGACAATTGTCACATTCTAGTTGAAACTGTTAAATAAATAAATTAAATTAAATAAAAGAAAAAAATACCACAAATTTTATATCACTTTATTTTGAGGACATTTAAAAATGTCAACTTTTCACTGCTAAATGAATAAGTTTCATTACAAACAAAGAAACAAATACATTAATAAGTAATAATTAAATATTTAAAATAAATTGTTTAAAAAACTAATAAATAAATAAATAAATAAAGTGTGTAAAGATGGCATTTAGTTAAATAAAATAAAATAAAATAAAATAAAATAAAATAAAATAAAATACATTTTTATCACTTTGGAACTTTTACAAAACAAATACAGAACTATATAAAAAGTTATACAAAAATCATATTTAGTGTTTTTATTGTTTAGTGTAGTGCATATTTAGTGTTTTAATAAGTACAAATAAAGTATAAATAAATAAGTATAGGTTTCATAAATATATTTCATTTAACAAGTTTCATCACAAACAAATCAATAAATAATTATTTAACATAAATAATTTGAAATAACTAAATAATTAAATATATAAATATTTTGGTAAAATGGCATTTAGGTAAAATGCTAAATAAAATAAAATAAAAGGCATTTTTGCTTTAAATCTACATTTTCATCTAATTCTCCTTTGGAACTGTTACAAAACAAATACAAAACAAATTTAACATTTAGCGTTTTGTTAAATATGAAAGCCTGATTTTTTTACATAAAATGCATTAAAGCATTTTACACACAGCAAGAAGGTCGCTGGTTCGAGCCTCGACTGGGTCAGTTGGCATTTCTGTGTGGAGTTTGCATGTTCTCCCAGTGTTTCTCCCACAAGCCCAACGACATGCGGTATGGGGGAATTGCGTAAGCTAAATTATCTGTAGTGTATGTGTGTGAATGAGTGTGTATGGATGTTTCCCAGATGAGTTGCAGCTGGAAGGGCATCCGCTGCGTAAAACATATGCTGGATAAGTTGGCAGTGGCAACCCCGGATTAAAAAAGGGGCTACGCCGAAAAGAAAATGAATGAATGATTATTGCCATAGTTGTAGGTACTAATATGCCAAGATAGCCTAGACTTACCCTCTTAGGAGATACTACACTACTTAATCAACAAAGCATTAATCAGAGATTTGTCAGACTAGCCCTACTAGCAGCCATCAAATGTATAACTTTGAGATAGAAGGATTCTAAACCACCTTCTACTTACATGTGGATTAAAGGAGTGTCATCGTAGATGCCATCTTATATGTTATTTATTTGTCAAATTCTGGGGCAGCTTCATTTCTTACATGAAATGGGTACAACAGGACAGAATGCTTAGAGAGTACCTAACTTTTTTATGTTTTCTAGTTTGATTTTATTCATGGGTTGTTTGTGGCACTATGGGGTGGATGTTTGGGGCATGTATAGTGCAGTATGAGTGGGGAGAAACGATCTATTTAGATTGTTCTGTACTTTGTTGCACTTTGTGTTTAACTTAGAAAAACCCAATAAACATAATGTTAAAAACAATAAAACAAACAAAAAAAATAATAAAAATAAATGCATAAATAAATGCATAAATAAATGTATAAATAAATGCATAATAAATAAATAAATAAATAAATAAATAAATAAATACTGTCTCATCCACATTAAACCCCTTGTAAAAACTGAAATAAACACATAAAATCCCCCTTTGTACAGTAACTAAAACTACACATAAATCTGGTCAATTCGAAAGTTTCCAAGTTGGCTCCAGACTGACTTGCTAATGCTAATAGATTCATTGCCCTATTTGCTATTTGGCGTGGAAACAAAATTCATGTTTCACAAGATCGACAAGCCCGCGAGGCAAACACAGGAGAACCAGCATGACTCGAGCCAAAATGATGAAGGCTGTCAAATCTCAAACACCAACCAATAAGTCAAGCTGCACTTCTGAGCTGCTGTTTTGCTGTGCTAAGCTAACGCCATGCAAAGACTGTATCGATCAAGGCCGGTGAGCACAGACAAGTGATGAAATAAGGTCAGAGAACGAGCAAAAGGTCACTCGCTTGACTTACACATTTATGTAGTTCATAAGCGTCTGAAATATTTTAGCTGCTGTTGTGTTAAAATAGCACCAATAAGGAGATTTAAATATGTGCTTGTTTACAAAATAAGAAAATGTTAAGTGCGGTGCAACTTTTTTTTTACATTACTTAAGCATCTATAACTTTTTTCGTTTTGAGCATTATAAACTGTAGATGACAGATAGTAAACCACAAAGTGTCTTCTTTCGAAAGTAAATGAACTGTGAATATAGACCAAATTATTCAGCAACTGTTACGGTTTTAGTTTGGAAAGGTCATTTTTGAGAAAGTGCCTCTGACGCAGTGTTAATTTCTTCAACATCATTTTCATGACGAACAAGTTTCTACAGACGAAAACTAAATACAGATTAAGTGACGATGACGACAACTATAATAAAAATATACTGACTTTTTAGTTGACAAAAAAAAAAAAAAACGAGACGAGACGAGAATTTTTTTTTTGGTAAATATCCAATCAGAATTAATCTTGGTGTGTGATGCAAGACAATCGTCACATTCCAGTTAAAACTTTAATAAAATAAATAAAAAATAAATAAAAAATAAATAAAATAAAATAAAAATTAAATTAAATTAAATTAAATTAAATTAAATTAAATTAAATTAAATTAAATTAAATTAAATTAAATTAAATTAAATTAAATTGAATTAAATTTAATTTAATTTAACAATGTCCACTTTTTATGTTGAGGACAGTTGAAAATGTTAAGTACTTTTCATAAATATGTGTAAATAAGTATGTTTCAAAAATAAATTTAACTTAGCAAATTTCATCACAAACAAAAAAAAACCAAGCAAATGAGCAATAGGTTACTTGCATGATTTACACATTTATGTTGTTTATATGCGTCTGGAACATTTCAGCTGCTGTTGTTACTCTGTTACAGTTTTTAATTTCATTGACAAAAATTTTTCGTCATAATTTTCGTAATGAACAAGTTTCTACTGACAAAAGCTAGACGATAACTAAATAAAAAAATAAGTGATGATGACGACAACTATAATAAATATATACTGACATTTTCGTTGACTAATAAAAATGAGATGAGAATGTGATTCTGGGAATGATGCACAACACACACACACACACACATTTAGTGAACGGTGGTGTCGACAGGACGATTTCCCCCCCGGGACCCCAACAACAGGCGCTATGTCATAATCACTCCCCTAAAGCTCCTAATTGGTTAACACGCATGGCGCGAATGTCCGGTGAAGTTCAAATTTTCCAACTTGTGCCGCCTCATTCACACATATTGCGCCACAGGATGTCTATTCACGTCTTTGCATTGACTTAACATGTAAATCACTTGCGCTTGATGCTTTTTCTGCGTCTGGTGTGAACGCAGCATTAGACTTCAGCTGTTTCATGCATTTCTCACGTTCATAAAAGCTCCCTGTCATCTGACAGCACAAAGCATTGAGTGATTGACAGCTAAAACGAACCAATAAAAGACCTACACGGCAGGGAAGAGTGATTCAGCATATTTTTTGAAAAAAATCTAGACATGTCGCACTACAACTGTTATTTGCAGTCACACAAATGCTCCTAAATATATTATAAGTTAGCATAGATTAAATTTTGAGCCCTGTTACAGGTTAAATGCAGTCAAAGTTGTCATTCTGGGGTACGTTTCCCACAGCCATCGTTAGCCAGCTAAGGTCACAAGTTGTGTTGTTACAGACATAGTTCGTTGATTTGCCGTTTCCCAAATCCATCGTTCCAACGAACATTTGCACTTGGAACAACTTGTGCACTTGGAACTACACCTCTGAAGCTGTAGTTGGAAACATAGTTCCTGCTGTGTTCTATTCCTACTTACCCCCCCTATGCCCCATTCATTTAGGACATTCTAACATATAAACTTGGAATGATTAAAAATTTAAAAGCATTAAAGTCATCTCTCGTATGTGTAATTTGCTTTCAACGCATTTTTAAAGTTCAGTTTTATCGATCTTCATGTTTACATTTACGCTCCCTTCGGAGTGCACTTTGAAAACATTGATGTCATTTTGAACACAACCTCATGACGAAAGCTATAGGTGGCTTATTATTTAAAAGCAGAATTTATGTTATGTCTCCAAAGCTTGTGAAAACAAAAAAACATGACATACGTTAATGCTTTTAATTTATAGTAGGTTATGTATTAAGTATCTGTACTGTATATGAGATGGGCCTGTTGGTTAGAACATTCTGCTGTGGTTTGCATGTGTCAAATTGTGAAAGTAGACTTTTTAAAAAATAAATAAATAAATAAACAATATCCTACTTAATGATAAACATAAACATAAACAAACATAATAATACTAATAATAATAATTATTATTATTATTATTATTATTATTATTATGATTGATATTATTATTAAAGTTTTTTTATTTCCTAATAAACAAAAAGTATTAAATTTCATTTTTTTATAAATAGCCTCATGATTTATTTATTTATTTATTTATTTATTTATTTATATGATTTATATATGGTATTAGAATACATTTAAGCTTTTGTAAGTGATTTTATGTTTTAGAATAGAAAATGTAATATTTTCAATAATATTTGTAATAGGAAATATTGGCGCTATATGTACTGTTTACATATTTCAATTAATACGGAAAATGAGGGCATGTTTTTACCAAAACTAATATTGTTTTTTTTTTTTAATGCGTGTGCTTGTAAAACAATATAATTTGCACAAAGAAATTATTGGGTTCTTCTCTAAAGAAGTAGTTACTCCACCCCGTTTAGAGCATCATTATGGGTTATGGCATTTTACGTTATAACTAATGTGATTCAAACGATGGATCTGTGACAGAGAAACTACGGGTTTTGGGAAACACTTGTCACTACATTGTTCTTTTTCCCAACCGATGCATTATACTATGATAGTTCAGTCGCGAGTTGAGTCGTTGTTTGGGAAACACACCCCTGGTCTGTTTGATGCTTTTATCAACCTTATTTTTCACATAAGAATGTACAGTTGAAGTCCTAGAATCATCATAGCTCTCCTGAATTATTAGCCCCCCACAATATATATTTCTTCCCCAATTTCTGTTTAACAGAAATAAGTTTTCTAAACTAGTTTTGATAATTGATCTCTTTTATCATTGTCATGATGTCAGTACATCATATTTTACTAGATATTTTTTCAAGATACTAGTATTCAGCTTAAAGTGACATGTAAGGACTTAGTTAGGTTAATTAGGCAAGTTAGAGTAATTAGGCAAATCATTAAATAATGAAGGTTTGTTCTGTAAACAGTCAAAAAATACTGCTTAAGGGGGTCTAATAATAATGACCTTAAAGTGTTTTTGAACAGTTGAAAACTGCTTTTATTCTAGTCAAAATAAAAGACATAAGACTTTCTGCAGAAGAAAAAATATTACAGGAAATACTGTGAAAAATTTCTTGCTCTGTTAAACTTAATTTGAAAAATATTTGAAAAAGAAGGCTAATAGATGGCTAAATAGGGCTAATAATTTTGGCTGTACATGTACAAAACTGAAGATTTAAACATTTTGCTTACCTTTCCTACATATTGTGCATCTGTCCCAATGTGTTCCTCTAAGACAAAGAACTGGTTCCATATCCATCCGCGTTTGGGCCGATGGTGAACCTCGGTTTCCCCATCCTTAGTCTGGTTGTGATGAGTTGCATTGTGGCTCCTGGAAATAACTTTGGCCTGGCTGTAATTTCTGGCCTCATAACCCCTCTCCAGAAAACACAGACACAGAAGTACAGGACACAAACAAGAGCTCGGGTTCACCTTCATGACTGCAAACAGGACACAAATTCCCAATATTCCGCAAGGACTCCCCAAAACTACGGTGAAACTCCCAAAGTTCGGCAATATTCCAAACAGACGGTGGTATTCCACAAATGGTATATTCCAATGGATGTAGATGTTTCCCAAACCCTCCTCCGCCTCCACCTCCTCCACCACCACCAGCCAGCAGCCACCTCTACTCCTTCTTCCCCTCCTCGGATGCGCGTCTGAGGGGCTTGATTTAATCAGACGTTGCCCCGGAGGTCCAGAACGCTTGAATGAGTTTCATATTTCAGTCCTTCATCTTGGAAAGGCGTCAGAAATGCATTTACATCATGCACCCGAGAAGTATTTGCAGATGCGTTCAAGCCCAGCTGCAACGGACATGTAAGGTGACAGCGGCGGCCATGTTGAATCTCCTGTGAATAGATAAGATGCAAGCACTTTTATGTTTCATATTGTTATTGCAATGGAACATCTCGAAAGGCATTTCATAATGAGTATGGCGTCATTGCGTAATCTGGCTTTCTGTGAAGGGCAAGAGAACACGGAATTACACAACTGATTCCTTTTATCTGGTCTTACTGTGAAAGATTCATTACTGCAAGAGAACGTGTTTGTTATTTTTATTCAGAGTCTTATAAGGCTTTCCCTTGATAATGTTAACCAAGATCCAATTAGCTGTTTAGTCAGCGTTAGCTAATTTGACTTGGAACCACTTTCTCTCATGCTGAATTATGTCAAATAGCAATTTACATTGGAAGTAGGGTTGTCAAAAGTATCGACATTGGTACCGATTAATACCAAAGTCAATACTTTTGACAACCCTACTTTCAACCTGTACCGATGTGTGCATAATTCATTCATTCATTCATTTTCTTTTTGGCTTAGTTCCTTCATTAATCTGGGGTCGCCAAAGCGGAATGAACCGCCAACTTATCCAGAATATGTTTTACGCAGCGGATGCCCTTCCAGCTGCAACCCATCACTGGGAAATGTGTGCATGATAATGGCCGACAGACATCATGATGCTGAGCCGGCATCGCGATCCTCCGTCCCGCTTCCGTTGTAGCAGTTGAAAAATACAAACATGGCTCCTAGCTTTGAAATAGCATTTTAAAACATAAACGATACACGTCCAAACTGGCGTTTCATCTAGCATTTCTGAAAAGTCCTTCTTCCACACTATACCTCTAAAAAACACACATCATGTGACCACACACACAAACACGCACACATTTATGGCGAGTGGATAATGCCACAGATAACTAAACTATGGAGACAAAACCCCAGAGAGCAGTGCACGTCGGACGATTTATCAAGGATGTACCACTGGATCGTGTCTCACTTTCAAGAGTTCGCCCTTAGCTAATGATTGATTATAGAGCGTGTTTGGCATGCTGTCCAGGGAGAGAGCCCTGAGCTCATGAGATCCTCAAGCCCGGGACTCCCTCCTGTTGTAGGGCGAGAGGAGAGTTTGAGCTCAGGTAGGTCTTGAGAACTCCCCTGCCTGTTATGGCGAATAGGAATTAGGAATTACCATGGATAGATATACTACTTATTAAGTGCTCTTCTATGGTGTCTATTTGGTTTGGTCAATTTACTTATGTCACATGTCTTGCCTGTGGGAGGAAACCGGGAAGCCTGGTGGAAACCCACACGATTTACCCACGCATAATTTGTGCGTAACATATCTTTATTTATTTTTTTACTTGGTTATGGGTAAAACAAAGACCATGCGGGTGTAGTAGTTGAAACGGTAGGCTACAAATTATTAATTTGTTATGAATTAATAAATTATTCATAAATAATTAACTCACCGCCTCCTACGAAAACGATGCCATCGTCCATTGCGATGTTTCACATTAGACATTGTACGATGCCAAATTGGTCGACATCGCACAACCCTAATATATATATAATTTTTTTATGAATTATTTTGCACAAATTACTTTTATAAGGGGTTTAAATGTAGGATGTAACCGTGAGCAAATTGAAAATAGATTCAAATATGTGACGATTCAAACCAGTAGAAATGTTGAACAAATCGTGATACATGTTTTGAACAGAGGGGACGCTGTGGTTACAGCAAACTCGCTTTACCTGCACATCAGCGGCGAGCAAGAGGTGGGGCGGCAGAGTAAAATGACAGTGGTGAAGTGAGAAACAGAGACAGAGGTGGAAAGTCCTGCCTATTAGTGATGATTTCTCCTTTATTAGCATAAACAGCCCTAAGTGAGAAGCAGCCGTCAGCCATTAGCTTTCCAAGACATACTTGCTGAAGATAATGTCAGCAACTAAAAGGCATAATTGTCAAGGTTTAAGATGCACAAAGGAAAACTGCAGTCTCCATAGACTGCCTTCTTCTGACCCACGTGTTTAGACATTTTTATTTTTTCACAGAGATTATTGTTAGTCCTGTTTTGAATCTGCCACCATGCTAAATCATATATGTGTTTGTAGCTCTGCCCTCTTTTAAAAAGAGCACAATCTTATTTGAATTTAAAGCGACAGTCTTTAAAAAAGACACAACTTTGATTTGATAAAAGCCTAATAGGGGCACGTTCAAAAATTTATAACAAATGAATTGTCCAATATTTTGAGCTGAAACTTCACATGCACATTCTAGGAACACCAGAGAGTTACTTTTGCATCTTGTAAAAAGGGCATTATAGGTCACCATTTAAAAAAAGTATAAAAACATTCATTTTCCTCTTAAATCTGAGCATTGTTGAGCGCATTTTTATAGACCTCTGATTGGCCATTTTGTTCAGGTACTCATTACTGTGATTGGCCGTGAATGTCATTGGTTTACCAGTCTTAACCAAGTGCCAACACAGATACACAGACAGTAAAGCGTTTTTAAGCAGCGTTGATCAGTAGATCCATCAGGAACTCGCTCATATGTCAGCTCATAGACAGATCAGCTGATAGACGCAGCTTTGAAATGCTCCAGTGTAGGCATGGGACAATAACTGGTTTCAAGGTTTACTGCGGTTTGGTCAAGGTTTTAAAACCGCTAAAATGTTCTGTTATACTGTTCCTACAGTATATGTGAGTTGTTATTTTTTATGACTATTTTATGAAGTTTCACAAACTAATTTCGAGAGGAGCACGTGATATGATCAACTACAGCTGATCCTCATCGCTAATCATTAGCTAGCCTATCAGATTATTCTAAAACTACTATAAATACCCTTCCTAAACTCCATTCATTATCTTCGTTTTTTGGAAACCCCCTTCCCCACTCTCACTATCCTTCCCTCCTCCTCTTTTATGATCGGGCAACACTGTGGCTCAGTGGATAGCACTGATGCCTCGCGGCAAGAAGGCCACAGGTTCAAATCATAATTGAGGCAGTCGGCACTCCCTGCGCGGAGTTTGCATGTTCTCCCCGTGTCTGTGTGGGTTTTCTCCAGGTCATAAGCACTTAACGTGTACATACATTACATACCAGAAATTTACCTAAGTTTAAGGGGGCACTTGAGAAACACCTGATCTCGTATCCCTCCTACTCCTAACACTCATTGACCAGGGGGGAACCTTGGGATCATCTATCTCCGCGCTCAGGGTTCTCTCCCAGGACAGCATGCCAAACCTGCTATCTCAGTTGAGCATTATCTAAGTGTGAACTCTTGAAATTTAGTTTTTTAGGGCAACAGTATCTCCAGCAGAAAAAGGACTTTTATATTAAAAGCTACTGATCAGCTCATGATCCAGCAAAGGTCTGAGAAACATTATAAATCAACATCCAAGCCTGCTATAGACCTGAACAGTGCAATGGCTTACTGTTTATTCCAAAAAAACAAACAAAAAAAAAAAAACAAGAAAGATATCCAAAGATGCCTTTTCAAGTAAAGAAATATGTGTTTTTGAAACTAATAAACACAGCAGGAGTCAATGATTTATTTGCATTATTTAGCCTGACATGTTTACTGCTCCAAAATGTTTCTTAAAATAAAACATATTGTGTTCAATGGGGAAAAAAGTAGTAATTTTTTTTACTCAGACATTTAAAAAGAACATATTTTAGATCAGGAAATCTAAGATTATCATATCGTCAGAATCTTATAACAGTCAATGCCTACTTCAGTGTCCATATATCTCTGTTTTGACAATCCTAACAGGAAGCTCATCCCAAAATCACCAGCTACTATCAGAATCCACTTCTACCTCAATGTAAAAGAGCAGCTTGGACATGCTTTCACCATACTTCATCTTTGGCAGCAGAAAATAATTGGCCTTGGACCAACGTGAGGATGAATTAATGAGCACTGATTTTTCTTTTTTGGGTGAACTAGTGCATTAAAAAACGTAATTCATAAAATTTCTTCACAGAGAACCAAAACAACAGATGCTTGGCACAGTAAGTCCGTAACTAATTAGCTCCAAGTTATAATCAATATTTTGCTGTTTAACAAAGCTTGCCATCTTTGAAATCAGTCATACGCAAAGCAGACTGAACTAGCTGATAATGTGGTCAAATATACAGTTGAAGTCAGAATTATTAGCCCCCCTGTATATTTCCCCCCTCAACTTCTGTTTAAAGAAAATAAGATTATTTAAACACATTTCTAAACATAATAGTTTGAGTAACTCATTTCTAATAACTGCTTTCTTTTATTTTCATGTAGACAGTACATAATATTTTACTTGATATGTATGATCCTTATATGCCTGTCATCTAGGCGGCAAATATTGTATAAGTCAGGGGTGCCCAAACTCGGTCCTGAAGGGCTGGTGTCCTGCAAAGTTTAATTCCAACCCCAATCAGACAGACCTGGGCTAGCTTATGCTCTTACTAGGCTTTCTAGAAACATCCTTGCAGGTGTGTTGAGGCAAGTTGGAGCTAAAATCTGCAGGACACCGGCCCTCTAGGACCGAGTTTGGACACCCCTGGTATAAGCTATTACGTTACATGAAAAAATACTCCAGTAAATACTGTTTGGAAGCATACTGTAGATAATTGAATGAAACTGTTGGAGTAATTATTGCTGCTGACACTAATTATTCAATATCAGTTTCTATAATTATACACCATCACAATACAGCACAGTTTACACTAACGTTACAGTATTTATTACAGTTTATCAGTTTACTATTCTGTAGCATTCATTAACAAAGAGTTGTACGGATTATACACTTCACTATGTGGTTCAAAATCATGTTTATTATAAACTACTATAGTTATTATATGCGGATATCTTCCAGACATCACAAGATAACAGATGAAAGCATACAAAAGCATGGAGGTATGGTCTACATTATTTATTTATTTTTGTACGGGAGAAAAGTCGTTTAAACTATTAACCATCTAGTTTTGTCGCAAGGATTGCATTTCTTTTTTGTTTGGTTCGCCAGTGAATACATGTATTATTGCAAATCAAGACGGAGATTTCATTGCAGCGATTACATGGCAGGGTACGTTATTTATATTCTCCGAGATTTTGTATAAGTGTGGTGGTGTTTGTATCCAATATTTATATATCACATTAACATATTTAAACACATATCTAGCCCTGTAAATAATCTTTATTGGTGCTGTCAGATGAACTATCATGTTCAAAAAAGGTTGGACACATGGATGTATTGAAATGATGGTTTCTTCTGTTTTTCTGCTTGTTTCTTGAACTTTCCCCCTTTATGAGCAAAGACTTTTGAAAGTCTATAAAAGCTGTTTGTCATTTCTTATTTTGGCTGATTTAAATAATTATAAACAACATAAAACAGAAACATTATGATGTTCTGATAGCAATTTCTATGTTGAAGATTCACTTCCTGCCCTTCTTCTGAATTTTGCATGTCATTAATGACGTCATGTGAAAACAACCTAATAGGCAAATCATTGTATTATGATGGTTCGTTCTGTAAACAATCGAAAAACAAATGCTTAAAGGGGCTAATAATATTGACCGTAAAATGGTTTAAAAAAAATTAAAACTGCTTTTATTCTAGCTGAAATAAAATAAATAAGATTTTCTCCAAAGGAAAAAACATTATAGGAAATACTGTGAAAATTTCCTTGCTTTGTTAAACATCATTTGAGAAAGAATAAAAAAGGACTAATAATTTTGACGTCAACTGTACGTTAGCATCTAATCTTATGTTATCAGCATGTAGATGAGTTCATATAGCTTATATAAAGTTAAATGATTGCCTCTCAGAACGATGAATTAGGCTGTATGACACATTTTTGAGTGTTCTTGGCGATATAAGGAGTTACTAAAAACCAGGCAAGCGTGAGACACTTTAGTCGTGCTTTGGTAATAAACAGAAGACAAACATTTAATCGTGAAATGCAAGAGATCATAGTGTGGAGTTGCGAGCGGCATATTTAGTCTAATGAATTCACAAATGCTAATCCTTTCCATGCACTAACAGCACTCTCATCAAGGTTTAAAAGGTCAGAAATGTTATAAAATATAATTAAAATGAGAGAAATCTGCAGGATTTGCATTCTGTCAATTACCATAGCAAATAATATCAAAAATAATAAATGCTTATATTTACAGTAGCTATGCTGATTTTAGGTTCGACAAATTAAATAATATGTATGCTGCATTAGATAATACTGAAAATCTACTGATTATAAAAGAAATTGGGTTTTTCAAACCCCTAACCTGATTTCACCAAGTAGGACATGTTCCTGGATTAGCATATATATTGATCCTGGAACAACATTCCAATCAGCCAATCAGAATTAAGGGATATGCTTATCGTTTATGTTAATTTTAAGTTTAGGCTTACAGTTAGGTTTATGCACCTCTACATAATTGTTGTCCAACTATTATTCCCTCTAATTTTTATTTATTTATCTATTAAATTATCAGTTTGTTTGTTTATTTGTCCATTAATTTATTTATGTGTTAATTTATTTAATATTTATTTATCCATTAATGTATCTGTTTGTTTGTTTATTTGTCCATTTATTTACTTATTTATTTATTTAATATTTATGTATCTATTAATGTATCTGTTTGTTTATTTATTTGTCCATTTATTTATTTATTTATTTATTCATTGATTTATTTATTTAATTATATTTAATATGTAATTATCCATTTATTTTTATGTTTGTTTATTTGTCCATTTTTTTTATTTGTCTATTTATTAAATTTTTAATTTATTTATTTATTTATCATTAATTTATCTGTTTGTTTGTTTATTTGTCCATTTATTTATTTATTTATTTATTTATTATTTATTTATCTATTTATGT
>CAIGQZ010000217.1:7698039-7709180 GCA_903798205.1 Danio tinwini | reverse complement strand
TATTATTATTATTATTATTATTATTATATAACACAAATTATGTTCCCTTCTTGTAATTTTTGAAAAGTGGCCCCAAAACACCTTAAAGAGCCAAGGCACCCACTTTATATAAGTCTTATGAATCAGAATGAATCACAACAGAAGGGTTCATGAGGAACAGCTTTGTCATGCACTGTCAACTGAAGTCTCGGAATGTGAAAAATCACTAGATTTTCCAGCTGGAAACTTCCACATCATTGCCATATGTAACTAGGCCTATATATCAATCGTCAGAGGCTGATTTATCCAGCCGAACGCCGCCACTGCCGCTGCTCTCTAGAGAGAATCAAATCCCTCTCAAATCCTACAACCAACTCCTCTGCAAAGTGGCCCAAATTGAATCATTTCGCAAGAAGGAGCTGAGAAAAAAGAAAGCTCTCCACACACGGCGGACTCAGAAAGCCTTCTTTATCTCTTTCACAACCGTTCTCATTCCATCTTACGAAATCTTCCATTTGCCAAGCGACGGTCCAAACAGCACACGCTCTGTATCCTTTCAGAAAGCTGTAATAGAGCAACATTGTGCCAAAAACAACAAAACGTCTCAGTGTGTGTGCAAAACAAGCTGCATTTGAAGAAAAGTGACATTAAGACCTGAGACACACGCTTCAGCAACTTCTTCTCCAGGGGTGGAATCTCCCCAAACATTATTAGCATTCATCCGCCACCCCTGATCCCTTCGTCTGGATGACGGCGCGACCCCGGGCTCAGAGCTCCAGCAGAGCGCTGGATTTTAAGTGCGGCTGTAAGAAGATAAGCCTTATAAGCTGCAGACATGCACCTCTCAGCTGCGTCTGGCAATCTGATGAAGCGCGCACCATCACACACACGCACGGCCGAACGGCGTCTGGTGAAGGTTTACTTCACACAGCAGCGCAGCAGGAGATACTCAGCAGATAGCACACACTGAATACAAATCTCTTTTTATCCTCATGTTTGACTTCTTGTCTGGAAAACAGCAGCAGCATCACTCAACTCGGGTTTCAACTTCCCACAGATAACTCACTCTCTGCATGCCACACACACACACACACACACACACACGCACACAAAACATGATGCAGAAAAAGATAAATGTGCAACGTTACCTAATAATACAAGTCCACAAATGTGTCTGCGTCTCTGGTGCTTGCTGTAAAGTTTCCAAAGAGACTTTCCGTCCCATGCGTACCATTGTCACCGCGTGTGTGTGTGTGCTCCCTTGTCGAGCGTGTGCTGCTCGGCTGTGTTCAGATGCGCGTGTGTGGGTGAATCCTCTCTCACTCCTCCGCTGCTGCAGCTCAGGCGAGTCCAGAGCTCTGATTGGCTGATTCTGTGCTCAGCGAGCATCCGTCATGTGTGTGCCTGCCCTCGAATTCTCTCTCTCTCTCTCTCTTTTTTCAGACTCTGTTCCTCACAGCCTGTACACGCTGCATGTCTACAATTTATTTTATTATCTCTGATTTGGAGTTAATTTCATTGTTCCCCCTTTGATCATGCTAATATTATCAGCACTAGTATTTTATTTTCTTTATTGCACACTGCTGTTTTTTTTCTCTCTGCTCTTTTATTTTTTTCTTCATGTTTTACAATTTTCCACTCATAGCTGATTTTGGTGCTGTCATCTCTTTTATTATTATTTTTTCCCAGATATTTCACTGTGTGGTTAATAATTGGAAATATAT
The DNA here is from genome assembly GCA_903798205.1 of Danio tinwini. Lineage (NCBI taxonomy): Eukaryota > Metazoa > Chordata > Actinopteri > Cypriniformes > Danionidae > Danio > Danio tinwini. The sequence continues at coordinate 7,707,477 of CAIGQZ010000217.1, read as the reverse complement.
GTACTTAAACTAACTGGTTCTGTTTACCTGTGCATATATAGCATATCGTTTTCTTTGGATTTAAAATTAATCATATTTTTGTGACATTTCTTCTAGATTTGATAATAAATGCTGCCATGTACAGTAGAGTGTTTGTTGCACACAATGACGATTGGTATAAAAACAAGATTTTCACATGTATTTAGATTTTTTTTTAGATGTCACCAATTTTACTAATTTTTAATTTTAGATGATGTGACAAATCAGTATTTGGTAGAATACTACTGATTGTCAATCATAGCAAATTAAACAAAAAATGTTTTGACCAATTGTCATTTTTCTGTTAAAAAACTAAAGAAAAAGCTACAACTACAATATTTTTATTTCACATTTGGAACAAAAATGTATAATTTGTGTTATTTTGATCAATTGTCATCAATTGTCAACCCTCTAAATTAATATATTTGGTCACACTTTGCAATAAGATTCATTAGTTAATGCATTTACTAACATGAACAAATCATGAACCACACTTGTACAGCATTTAATAATCAGAATTCAACATTCACTAATGCATTATTAACATCCAAGTTCATGCTTGTTAGCATTCATGCACCATGAATTAACATGAACTAACAATGAACAACTGTATTTTCATTAACTAACGTTAACTAACATGAACAAATACTGTAGTATATGTATTGTTCATTGTTTGTTCATGTTAGTAAATGCATTAACTAACATTAACTAATGAACCTTATTGTAAAGTGTGACCAAATATTTGTATTCATGTGAGACCAAAATTTATTACTCCTTAGCACACTGTAAACCCTATTAAGTTGAGACTACTCAAATTATTTGAGGAAAGTGATTCCCTCAGTTTGTTTGATAAATGGAAAATCGACAACTCAATTGAGTTGAGAAAATGAGGTCTCTTATTGAATTAACTTAAATGTGTAATAACAGATGACTTAAATGTAAGTATAGACAACCTAAATGTTTAAGTACAGATAACTTAAAATGGCTAATAGACTAAACTTCCAAAAATTTCTGCTTTTTTATCCTTTACTTATTCCCAGGGCTGTTTATATCTAAGATGATATATAGCCACACCATGTTGGTGTTTCGAATCATCTCATTTTTATGAGGTGGGTCATTATCCCAACGCTCAACCCCCAAGGACCAGGACATACACACATTTTAGCTTACCCAATTCACCTGGACCACATGCCTTTGGACTTGTGGGGGAAACTGGAGCCCCCTGAGGAAACCGGAGCCAACACAGTGATAATAGGGATGGGTATCATTAAGGTTTCAACGGTATTACTACTTTTATCGATATCACTTATCGGTTGAGTACTTTAACGGTTCTCTTCTCTGTACTTTTTGCAGTGTTTTTTTATTTTCTATAAAAAAACAAAACAAACTGAACAGAATTAACAACACTTTGTTTTATTATTACGTTTTTAATGTACAATAAAATGAAACCAATATTTGAAAAACTAATTAAAAAAAAATCTGCAAAAGAATGTAGAATGGTTTAAAGGGTAATGACGTTTTTAACCATTCTTCTGGAGAAAAGTCAACATGTTTGACTTTTTTGGCAGAAGTCGGGACTTTTTTTGATTTACTGTGCTTCCTGCAGTTGAAAATACCCTCTTTGAGTTGCAAAATGCTGTTAAATGAGATAATGTTTATGATTTTTCACAAACACATTCACACAAATGAGCTAACAGTGTTTTGGGAGTTAACTGTGTTTTTAATACAGTTTTGGAGCATCTTGCTATGTAAAAATAAGCTTTCCTAATAACCATAGTTTATTATTAGGCTATTCATAGGCTATATTTGTAAATACAGCTGATGTAAAAGCATTTATTGATTTATTTAGGCTACTGCAGAAAAAAATACTGTTTTCATTTTAACCAAATGTGTGTGTTTATTTAACTATTAATATTATACTAATTTAGGTGATTGATGGCTGGCATAATGATGTGAATGATGTAACGTTACAGTTAAGTAGCTAGGCAGCCAAAAACCTTTCACTTGTCTTTCTGCAGTTAATGCCGTTTTAAAAGATACTTTCACTTAGCCAGATTGCTTGCGTTTCCGCTTATATAAGAAAACAACTTGTTGCGTTTGTTGCAACGGGCATTATTGCTGTCCACTCAGGAAATACAAGCTTACGAGCCGTGTGTTTACAAGTCTGTGTCGCGAGCTATGTGTGTGCACTTAGTGCAAGCCTCCGCTAAGTGTGAACTGTAAAGGCTTTTAAACTTGACGCACTCGACGGAAACACAAGCATTTCTCATGTGAGATTGCCAACTGTGCAGACGAATATCAAATATGGCAAATTCAAAAAGGTTGGTCAGTTAAATTATGCAAATGTAAGTAATGTTTATTCAGCAATAATTTTCCAGTACAGATAGCAGAACCGTTAACCTCAGAGCTTATCGATACTTCTGTCTTTTATAATTTAGCACCGATACCGATAAAGTACCGAGTTTCTGTACCCATCCCTAGGGGAGAACATGCAAGCTCCACACAGGAATGCCAACTGACCCAGCCGGGACGCGAACCAGCGACCTTCCCGCAGTGAGGCAACAGCACTATCTACTGCACCACTTTGTCGCCACAGTGCTATCAGTGTCCATTCAGCTATCAGTTAAGAAAAATGTATATAAGCATTTAAATCTCTACTCACTAATTTAACAGATAGGTTCGGGTAATGCCTCTGTTCTGCTGCGCTTTGCAAAATTCAGCATCACAAGCAAAATGAGCACCTTGTGTCATATAACATATATCGACCAATCAGCACAGTTGTCAAGGCAGAATTTCAAGCTCAACCAATCATTTTAAACAGAGACATGGTGAAACATTCATTCATCCATACATTCATTCATTTTTTTCCTGCTTAGTACCTTAATTAATCTGGGGTCGTCACAGTGGAATGAATTGCCAACTTATCCAGCATATGTTTTACACAGCGAATGCCCTTCCAGCTGCAAGACATGGTGAACGTTTAAAGAAATTAAAATGTTAAGTTCTCAGAACCTAAAATATATAGACTGTTAGACTGTTAGGTTGGGGTTAGGGTTAGTGTAAGTTGACATGTACTTGCAAAGTTTCTTATAGTCAGTTGAATGTCTGTTTGGCAGCAATATCAACAGATATTAAGCAGACAGTCTACTAATACTTAAATGGACCATCAAAATAAAGTGTTACTAAAACTATTTATAGGATTTTTATTTTTGCCATCACTACTCATAACTGTTGTTTGAATTTAAGTGTGTGGGGTTACCATAGAAACGTAAGTTGTTTGCCCTTTATTGGTGTCGCAATTCAAGTTTATCCACAGTGCATAAATCAAATATTAACATTATAGTCAGAGCTGTAACCAATAAATCCATTAAATAAAGATACCTTTTCAAGCGGCCTTTCTATTTTTAAATGAAAGAAAACAGCAAGTCAACTCACCACTTCCTAAACCTGAGATCTGCAGATGAGCATCTCTGAACACAACACATCCAACCTTGAAGCGGATGAGCTACAGCAGCAGAAGACACTCCTACAATTCACGCATGCTCACCAACATAAAACAAGACAACACAAAGATTGAAAAATGATTGCCTGGTTTAAATAATCTTGATTTCTGCTGTGACATCCTGATGGTAGTGTCAGAATTCAATCAATGAACTAATGTAAACATCATATGATTGTCACTTGCATACTTCTTTTCAGCACATCCATTGTGGGCAAATGTTATTTCACTCAATTAATATTCATGAGTTGTTTACGAGTCAGTCTTTTCAATTCATTAATACAACCCCTGTAAGCCTATTTATTTGCTCTTTGGCCATTTAGTCTCATTTCATTTCAAAGACCACTAATGCTGCAAACAGTAATTTACATAAACACCGACCCACTGACTTGTCATCCAAACTAATCAGCAGGTCAGTGTTTATATAAATAATGTCAGCTGCATAATCACAGTTCGCTTAAAATAGTTTAGGACTGCAACGAGTAATGTCTCTTAAATTATAAAAATAATAATACAGATTCCAAACATATAACGTTAGCACAGGTAAGTCCTTATTATTTCTTATTATTTCTTATTATTTCAACAGAATTGCAGGATTGCAGAAATTAATGACGAGTTCCATAGCACCAAATGTCAATGTATGACAAATTGTACATGAATAAATGGACTAGTGTCTGTGAATATGAAAATATATAAAGACTACTTAAATAAGACGTCAGCTAAATAAGGTGCACAAATATTATAATATGAAAGGCTTCAATGCAGAGTGGCACATATTTGGATTGATTGTGTCTAATGGATACCTGAGAGAACAATAACAGAACTGGAGCTGAAAACATTACACATTCACAAAATGAAGTCGAATTAATAGTTGGGTTTCCATCACCCTGTGTTAATGCACATTTTGAAATGTTTTTTAGTTAGCTTGAGGTGGTTTTGAACATGTGCCAAAAAATATTAAATAATGTGAATAATGGAAGTTGGAAATGCATTTGTTGAATGAACTATGTAACCAATCAGCAGTCTCCATTATGCTTGCCATGTTTACTGTTGGTTACTAGGTTACCAATACTACAGTCAGCCACTCTAACAATTTGACAGGAACCTAATTCACATTTGTTTGTTTTTTTGTTTAGATTTTTGAGAACTTTGAAAAGATTTGCTTCACATTTGGACGCAAACTTGAATAATGTGTTTTACACCATACCCAGTGGATGTTATCTTATCATTTGGTGGGTATACCTTATCCACAAAGTAGCATAGGACCTAAGAATAAAAAACAAACAAACAGTATAACATAGCCTTTGTCTTTATTATGTGATGCAGAGCAACACAAACTAAGCACAAATCTACTCAACCAACTTGTTCAACATTGACCAGATCAGTGGAATCAGTGAATCATTTATTGCAGTCTCACTCTGAATTTATCACTTGAATCAGTGAATCGTTTACTGGAGACTCATTCTGAATGGATAATTTGAATCAGCAAATCCTTTATGAAATCCTCACTCTGAATGAATCATTTGAATCAGTGAATGATTTACTGAAGACTCACTCTGAATGGATCATTTGAGTCAGTAAATGATTTACTGAAGACTCACTCTGAATGGATCATTTGAATCAGTAAATGATTTACTGAAGACTCACTCTGAATGAATCATTTGAATCAGTGAATAATTTACAGGAGACTCGCCCTAAATGGACCATCTGAATCAGTGAATGATTTACTGAAGACTCACTCTGAATGGATAATTTGAATCAGTGAATGATTTACTGGAGACTATCCATTTGAATCAGTGAATTGCTGACTTGTGAACAGATGTCAGTATATATTCACAAATTAAATGTTCAGTGAAGTTTGTGAACCAATTTATAGGGTTAAAATATTTCTTTCATAAAAAAAAAAAAAGATTAAATTCCACTTCATCACAAAGTAAACACCACTAACTTTTCTCTGAGCAGGTGACAATTTCTCCCTTTCAAATGAACCTTTTACAGTACTGAGCTTTATTCAGATAATTTACTGAAGTAAAATATACAATTTTTTTTTGTAAATATAAATAGATACAAATAAAAGTAAAAAAAAATGAACATAAAAATATAAAAAATAATAATATTCTCTAAATAAAAATAAATATTCTCTAATGAAGTATGTATACAGTTGAGGACAAAATAATTAGCCTTCCTGTGAATTATTCTTTTTCAAATATTTCTCAAGTGATATTAAAAAAACAAGGGAATGTTCACAGTAATTCAAATAATATATTTTTTTCTTCTAGAGAAAGTCTTATTTGTTTATCTAGGCCTCATTAAAAACAGTGTTTTATTTTTTTTAACCATTTTAAGGTCAATATTATTAGCCCCCTTAAAAGTGCTGTATGTTTTTGACTCTTCTAAAGCATAAAAATACCATAATATGTGTGCAGATATTTAAGAAACATCCCAAGTGAACATACTTGTTTAACTGAAAAACAATGCTGAAGTCAGATATTCTGCTTTGAAAATCGTTATTCTGTGGCGGAACGCTGACTTTGTTTAGGTAAAGTTAACCTGCACAATGCCAGTTTAGCCAATTATATTTCAGCATCCTGGGTTGCCTTGTTGGAAAACAGCGTATTTCATTCATTTATTCAGAAAGACTGTGAAAGCATGCGTCCGTGACCGAAATCATATGATTGATCATCAGAATCATATGTCGAAATAAGACAGATTCAGTTCCATGTGAGGTTATTAATTAGCAAATGATATAATTATTCTGAACGTAAACATTAGGTGAGCAGGTTACATTGTAACCGTGTGTCCTGACAACACACTTTGTGACGAGATACGCAGTGATGAGCAGTTTGGCTGTTTGCATTAGAATAGAAGCTGTTTCTAATATATCAATTCGAGCTGGTGGTTTTGACAAAAAACTCCTTTTAATATGGAAAATATTCCCTCTATTGCATGTTGTTGCTTTTATTTAAAACACAGTTTAAATCACTCGCTCCTGTACTCAATGTGATATCCCGCGCTTGTGTTTTTCATTTTGATCCAGGAGTGCAATACCTAGTTCAACCACTGGGTGTCAAACTTACATACTGCACCTTTAAGCAATATGTATATATATATTAAATTGTCTACATGATATCCTATCGTCGTACAGTGATTTGAATAATTACCATAACTTGTCTAGTTAATCTAATTAACCTAGTTAAGACTTTAAATTGCACTTTAATCTGTATACTAGTATCTTGCAAAAAATAAAATAAAATAAAATATAAAATAGCAAAATATTATGTACTGCCATCTCAGATAAAATAACTTAAATTAAATTAAATTAAATAAAAAAAGATACTTAAGTACAGTAATGAACAAAGGATACTTCAGATAAAGATCCAGTCCAGCACTGCCGGTAATACATAATAAAATCCTTCCTACACTCTCAGAAATAACGGTACAGGAGCTGTCACTGCGGCAGTACCTTTTCAAAAGGTACATGTTTTTACCTGAAGGGTCCATAATGGTACCTCAAAGGTACTTTTTAGGTACATTTGGGTAATAATATGCACCTTTTAGGTACCGCTGTGGACTCTTTGGGTACAAATATGTATATTTTGAAATGGTACTGCCCCAGTGACAACACCTGTACCTTTATTTCTGAGAGTGTACAGTACTAAATGAGTGAAATCTGAACAGCATTTCACAACAACATAACAGGGTTATGCCTTATACCACATTTTATAGGTTTTAATTATTCAACGGGAACTCAATGGGGTATATGCACAGCTAGGTTTTTCAGCCAATAATAAACTTCAGGTTTATAAGGTTCCTTTTAGGTCCTTTTACTATAATATAATTCAAATATAATCAGTTAAATAGACTAAGCTTTCATTTAGTTGTTTAAGCCTAAAGCGAAATGAAAGACCTTGTATACACAAGCACTGTCAGTACCAGCAGGCTAATGCAAAAACTCCATTGAAAATACTGGGGTAAAATAAACTGTCATATTTTAAAGACATGGTGGGGGAAATGGAATTTAATGCAGAGCTTCTTGTCCGGTCTCAGACCCACTTCATATCGAATATCTACCAGGTAGTGAAGATCACAGATTTTGAAAGAAATCAGACCTTAAAGGTGGCAATTTTATAATGGAAAGACAGCTCACCGGAAGTGCTGAGGCTGGCTGAAATTAAAAGTCTGTGTGCATATACCCTGTTGTACAGTAGCCACAACAAACCGACTTTATGACATGTCCCCTTTAAGAGTGTTGGTGATTTTCCCTCTCTCTGCTGCAGGTGGGTTGAAGTCCAGCAGCCTCCCCCCCCCCCCCCCCCCCCCCCCCCTCTGTCTTTCTCTGGAGCTTTGAAGGGAAACTTAATGAATAATGAAGAAAAGAAGAGACGGAGTGAAAAGGGGAGCAAAAAAAACGAGTTGAGGAGATGGGGAGAGGGAATGAGAGACACTTCATGAGCCTTTGAAAGGATAGATATTAAAAAAGGAGATAGAAGAAGCAGTGAAGGCCTCTCCAGCATGTTCAGCCATCAATTAGGCGTGGGACGGCAGGAGCGAGAGAAGCGTCAGACGATTAAACCGCTGAGGAGGAGAGGTGAAGGAGAGCTGAGGAGAGCAGGACTGCTGAAAGACACCAGACACTCACTGACTTCTCAACTTCACTCTTTCGAGCCATTTATCATTCACACACACTGTATGGCCTGTCCCTTGAGTGCGGACACACACACACTCACACACATGGTTGAAGAGCTGCGACTCAAACACGTTTGTGGTAAAATCAATGATGACCTTTTAACCATGACTGTTCACTATTTTGCTGCTAAAACTTTGAAAGCTTCATGTCTAAAACAAACTACTGCTGCTGTCAGTGGACTACATGATTACAATAGAAATAAAACAACAACAACTATTTTTGGGGTTGATTTCAGCTGGTTTTCAGTAAATAAATGTCAAATGATTAATCACTATTATTTACATCCTAGATAAAAGTTTGTATTTATATTACATATATATGTTTATATTTATAAATGTATATAAATACACACATACACTACATAACAATACAAAAATATGCAAAATAAATCATTAACATCTGCAGCTGATGGTCAGAACAGCAAAAACTGTTTCTTAAAAACACGTCACTTTAGAGCTAGTACTTGAATGATTCTCTAGCGCAGGGTTTTTTTCACCTGTGGGGCATCTATTAAGAGGGGCGTGAGAATTTGAGGCGTGCACTCGTAAATTATGATGATGATTTTTATGCATTCACTAGAGTGAATTTGATGTGGGCACCAATCTACAGGGATTCAAAGTATTTCTTTGATGCAATCGAGAGATCACGATAATGAACTCAGAAAAAGCCAAAGGAAAGCAAACACTACCAGATTACTAAGGTGTAAATACAGCACTAAAACATTTAAGTAAGATAGAGTTAGAATGTCACTTACATTTATAATGATTATTATTTTATAATGATTTGATCAGCTGTAGTTTGAAATACGAAAATAAAAAACGCGGAGTTTTTCTCCCCTAAGAACTTATTATGCGGTCTCTGTCACCGTCTTGTGGATAGACAACGTCAACTATCTTTGCTCTGCTCAGTATGACAGGCTAATGATTGCCGACGCACTCTGAAATTAAAGTAATAAATATTTAAAATAGGCACTATCCTTATAAATAAACTGCATAGTTGCAATCTAAACAACATTCTGGCCTAAAAAAGCCTCAAAAGTACAATGTTGTCCAACAGCTGCAATATTTGTCAATCTGTAGTGAGTTTATTGATCTGTTGTTACTCTATGTGGGCGAAGTAATACAGTAGGGTGAAGAGGCTGTTTGAGTGCTGTTATTGCAGAATATCACTCTTAGATTAAAGAACCAGTGTGTGTGTTTAACTCTGTGTGTGTGTGTGTGTGTGTGTGTGTGTG
>CAIGQZ010000217.1:7670092-7683039 GCA_903798205.1 Danio tinwini | reverse complement strand
AGCCGTCTTGGTGAACTTCTACCGCTGCACTATAGAAAGCATCCTGATGAACTGCGTCACAGTCTGGTATGGAAGCTGCTCTGTTGCGGAGCGTAAGGCACTGCAGCGGGTGGTAAGAACTGCCTATCGCATCACAGGAACCACACTGCCAGCCATAGAGGACATCCAAAGGAAACACTGTCTGCGCCGAGCACGCAGTATTCTTAACGATTCCTCTCACCCTGCTCACAGACTGTTTTCTCTCCTACCTTCTGGCAGGCGCTTCAGGCTCCCCCGGACAAAAACCAGCAGACTAAAGAACAGCTTCTTCCCCAGAGCTGTCTCCCTTTTGAACTCTGCCCCCCACTGACTTTTTGCCCCCCTAATACACCCCCCACTCTCCTCATAACTCAGACTCCTCATAATCACTGCACTAAACATTTGCACATTTAAAAATTGCACATATTCATTGCACTGATTCATTTATTTGATCTGTACATACCCACTGCACATTTGTAATTATGTACACACCCACTGTACATATACATTTGTAATTATGTTTATCTATCTGCACACTTCTGATTTTTAATAGCAACCTGTACATTTATCCATCTATTGTAAATCTCTGTTTATAGCTAATACAACCGGTATATAATGTTCATAGTACATCCATTTGTAAATATCACCATAGTTTTTCTATAACTGCACTTTATAACTTATACCTGTATCCTGCACTTGCTGCTATTGCACTCCTGGTTAGACCTAAACTGCATTTTGTTTCCTTGTACTTGTACATGTGTGATGACAATAACGTTGAATCTAATCTAATCTAATTAGCTTTAAATAACCTTAAAGGTACAGTGAAAACTAGTGTGCTCCAAAACAGTAAAAAAATTCACGTTTAGAAAATATGAAACTGATATAAACACCCAAAGCTTGCAGTTTTTTTCATGTCACCTCATACTTCAGTTCCTCATCAAATCTTAACCAATCAAATGCTCTATAGTATCTGACATGCCCCGCCCCCTCCAATACACATCTCATTAGCTGTTCATTTGATGCACTTGAGCTCAATCACTCTTACTGCTAGTGCTGTGATAAAAACAAAACACTATTGGCTGTTTTTTTTAAAGGGGAGGAGCTACTCTATGCCCCACCCTCTCTTCATATATCAGTTGCAATTATATTAAACATCACAGGACATTTAAGACTAACATACTGATACTAAAACCCAAAAGAAAAATACAATACTAATAATATTGATTTTGATCTGACCAATCAGAGAAGAGCAGGGTTGTAGAGAGACTGGAGTCATAAACGAACCATTTCAGACATAGTGGGAAAATCTCAATGCACATTTTTGACCTTAAATGGATATACACCTATTCCAGGACACAGACAAAAAAACAACAATGGAATAATTTAAAATAGCATAAGTAAGCTAATCATTATAGATCGCTTTTCATGAGAACCGGCTCTAGAGGCTGCATCAGAGGCTTGATTTAAGCCGAGTATAAATATTACGCTTTCCCAGAACAAAGCGTAGTGATATCACCCTAGAGGAGGCTCATCAAACGACCTTGAAAATTTCCGTCAGCACAGAAGCCTCTCTGCACACATTTGTATTGTAGCTTAAGGCTGTGGGTCAAAGGTCCCCCAGTGGGAGCCTGTTACGTCCTTTCTGAGACGTTTCAGTGACCTTCATCATCTTCTCCCCAAACAGCTGAGGAATAACAATTATAACCGCAGAAAAAAAAGGTCCTTCAGTTATTATGCGATTCTAATCAAACCGCCCTCCCCTTTACATAATCAATGGTACTCGAGCAGGACGCTATTTAAACACGCACTGATTCATGCCCATCTTTGTTTGGATGCTTCAGGGACGGCTTTTTTCTCGTTTAATAACATGGTATATCTTTTTTTAAAGCATAAAAATGCTATTCAAACTGTTGCAGATAGTTTTTATAGTTAGGATAAAACTATGTATATAGTTTACAGAAGACACAAGAACATCACTGATTTTCATGACTAATATAAAGTGTCTAGAATGACTAGAATCAAAAACACTATTCTACTTTCTTGGGTTGTGGAAACTTTATATATAAGCTCTGTGTACAGTATATAAGTGAAAACAAAGAGATAAATGATTAAAATGGCTACGACAATGCACAGTATATTATTTCAGCAATGATATCGCATTGTGCACAACTGCAATAGTCACATTGCAGAATCTGCATTGTTAAGTTGGGATTATAGAGTTTAGAATTCTACATATATTATTTATTTATTAGTTTTCCTTCAGTTTAGTCACTTATATATCAGGGGTCACCACAGCGGAATGAACCGCCAACTAGTTTAGCATTTGTTTTACGCAGCAGATGCCCTTCAGCCACAATATAACCCATACACTCTCACATTTACACACAGTCATGCACTATTGCCAATTTAGTTCCAATACACCTACTGTATAGCGCATATGTTTGGACTGTGGGGAACCTGGGAAGAACATGCAAACTCCACACCGAAATGCCAACTGGCTCAGTCAGGACTCGAACCAGTGACCTTCTTGCTGTGAGGCGACAGTGCTAAACACTGAGCCACCATATTGTCTATATATATTATATTAGGATTGTATAGCCACAGTTCAAAATACATGATTTGTGAAGTTACTTTTAGTTTAAGTTAGTTTTAATCATTGAGTAAAAGTTTTTCATTTGCACATCTTAAAGCCCTAATGCCCCATTCACACGTGGCATCAGAGTCAACGCTTTCCATTTACTTTGAATAAGTGACGTCAAGCATTGCTGAACTGAATTGTGGGCCCTTTTCAAGCGCCAATGGAAGCGTCAGCCAATTAGATCGCTTTATGCTAATTCCCCAGCTCATACAGCAGCCGATTGCAGACTTGTTTCATTGGCTGACGCTGCTATGATGATCGCATCAGCCCCAACTTCAGACACACACTCGGTCAAGCGTGACTGTCATACCATTTGCAACTTTAATAGGATTTGAGTTGAACTATTCAAAGAACAGTCTTTGCAGTGTTTTTTATATTAGTTTTTTTTTTTTTTTTCAATTTCTGTACCTGCATATGATTTGACTACTCTGGAACTACTTTTATGTTTGCTATATTACATTTAGCTATATTTGTAATTTATTATATTTTGTGCATGATTTGTTCTCTTACAGAGTCATGCCAGTCAATAAAAAAATAATAAATTGTTTCCAAATAGAGCTATTCAAGTCATTTTATGAAATTGTAATTACTTTGGAATATATCGCAGAAATACAAAATATCACATTGTGAGTTTATTTTCAATATCGTGTAACTCTAATGGATAAAATGAAATGATTGACATGAAAATTACCTCATAATTTACTTTCCCTCATGTGGTTTTAAGTCATGATGAGATTCTTGTTTTCTCCTGCTGAAAACAAAATAACATATTTTGAAGACACATGCAGCTATTGACTTTCAAAGTAAGAAAAAATATACAGGATATTATGGAAGTCAATGGGTTCCAGAATTTATATTGTGTTTAACAGATGAAAGAAAGTCAAATAAGTTTTGAACAAGTGAAGGGTGAAATGATGACAGAATTTTATTTCCTTTTTTTTTTGGGGGGGGGGGGGGGGGGGGGTGATGAACTATTTCTTTAAGTGAATGCTATTCTACCCAAATGCATTTGTAGATTTATTATTTACCACATAAACTTTATTTTCAACCACAAAAATGTTTCCTAATATAACCTAATATACTCCATCATTTTTTGATCATATTGATAAGACAAACACATATTTGAAAACTATGGTCTATCTTTATTAGTACACTACCTGAAAAAATTCTTGTCGCCTATCCAAGTTTTAGAAACAACAAATAATGACTTGACTTCTAGTTGATTATTTGGTATCAAAAGTGACTTATATGAAAGGCAAAGGCCTCTAGATTATGTTTACTTTACCTAAATAAAATATGATCATGCCTTGATTTGTAATGACTTTATGAGGACAGTAAGGTCTGACTTTGCTTAGACAAAAGTCTTGTCACTTAACAAAAATAATGCACATTATAGAATGGTGCAGTGAGAAAAGAATGAATATTGTGTATGACTCATGTGAGCTTGAAGGACTGCATCCATACATCCCTGCAATGACTCAAATAACTTATTGATAAAGTCATCTGAAATGGCAAAGAAAGCGTTTATGCAGGACTCCCAGAGTTCATCAAAATTCTTTTGATTCATCTTTAATGCCTCCTCCTTTATCTTACCCCAGACATGCTCAATAATGGTTATCTCTGGTGACTAGGCTGGCCAATCCTAAAGCCCCTTAACCTTCTTTGCTTTCAGGAACTTTGATGTGGAGGCTAAAGTATGAGAAGGAGCGCTATTATGCTAAAGAATTTGCCCTGTAATGGGCAGCACAAATGTCTTGATACCTCAGGCTGTTGACGTTGCCATCCACTCTGCTGATCTCTCACACACCCCTATACAGAATATAACCCCAAACCAAGATATTTCCTTCACCAAACTTGACTGGTTTCTGTGAGACTCTCGGTCCATGTGGGTTCCAATAGGTCTTCTGCAGTATTTGTGATGATTAAGATGCAGTTCAACAGATGATTCATCTGAAAAATCTACCTTCTGCCACTTCTCCAAGTGATAAACTAGAAATCAAGTTATTATTTGTTCCTCTTACAACTGGCATTGACAACAAGACTTTTGTCAAGTAGTGTAGATATTCATAATATTAACCTTCTGACTAAAACACAAATTTCTCCAATCGCTTTTAACACAAAATCTCGTTATATGAATTAATTTTCTATCATACAGTACAACTTCAAAAACAGGTTTTTTGTTTATTTTATAAAGGAAACTACCTCTGCAAGAAACATATGTGGGAGAGAAGTGATGAACGCCTGTCGGTAATATCAAATTAGAATTTTAATTAACGAGCTGTCTTTAATTGACTCTCACATGCAACTGTTATTCCCCAAGCAATATTGTGTGAACTTCAGCATGCTAATGTGAGCAGCAGGTATGCATACATCACCAAGAGCGAGCTTTTTATACAGTACAAAGGGAAAAAAAGATGATAAACACTCGCTGCGCATGCATTCATGTGATTATTAGGAGGACACTAATGGAGTCTCGTGCCTGTACATGATGCATGGGATCAATATTCACCCTGAGAGAAGCAGTATTTATGTCTGCAGATGAAATCTGACACAGATATCAAAGGGTTGGAGACGCAGCTCTGCTGATGTAACCGAACACATCCAGCCGGAGTCTGACAAGATATCCAAATGACGCGATATGCCAGAGACACAAACGCAGCAAACCTCTCGCATCTAAGAAAGGACAATATTATACACTGAAGGAACAGAGAATAGAGCAACATATGAAAACTAACAGCTTAGAAACTCAAACGACTGCTAGTAACATACTAATGTGGTATTAAAACACCTAAGACAGGCACTCAAATCACATGAAACACCCTCACATTAATATGTAAAGGTTTACAGATATAGTTTTTTTTTATTTACATAGATGTATACTGTACATTTTTTGAAAAATTAATAATTTTACCCATCAATTATGCATTAAACTGATCAAAAGATGGCAATATAGACATTTCTAAAGACAAAAGTTCATAAAAGTTTTCTAAAAATTACCAAAAATGCACCAAAAACACCCTTTCAAGCCATTTTCAGCTTTGCATCTCAAGAAGATATATAATGTTCCTTCTTGACCATATCATAAAAATGATAGGAAAGTAAAAATAAACCATAACAAATCAAAATATAACCTATTTGTTATCATTATTCATTGAAAAGAGTTGTTTTAGGACATTATGCATTTTTGGGTGAATTTTAGAAAACTTTAAAGAACTGCTGACTTTAAAAATGTCTATATTGCCATATAACTGATGTGTAAAATTATTAATTTATGTAAGACCACAACTTCATATACAAAATAAGCATTTATTGAAAGAAATAACAAAATATAACAAAATGTCTAGGGATTTGAAATAAATACAAAATAATCAGAAATAATCTCTCAACTAAATAAAATGCTCTACAACACACACAAAAACAACAAGACGGCAAAACAAAAATGAGT
The DNA here is from genome assembly GCA_903798205.1 of Danio tinwini. Taxonomy (NCBI): domain Eukaryota; kingdom Metazoa; phylum Chordata; class Actinopteri; order Cypriniformes; family Danionidae; genus Danio; species Danio tinwini. Next base: position 7,676,938 of record CAIGQZ010000217.1, on the reverse strand, counting down.
TGGAACAAAATGACCTCTCTGGGGAATAACAGTCCACCAGATGAAGTCCAATTCTTTACAATTATATATATATATATTTATATATTCATATTTTATTTATATAATATGTATATATATATATATATACTCACCGCCCAGTTTATTGCCTTCAGAACTGCCTTAATCGTTCATGGCATAGACTTAACAAGGTACTGGAAATATTCCTCAGAAATGTTGGTCCATATTGACGTGATAGCACCATGCTTCCATGTTGTTGATGCCAAATTCTGCCCCTACCATCTGAATGTTGCAGCAGAAATCAAGACTCATCAGTCCAGGGAACATTTTACTAATATTATATTGTCCAATTTTGGTGAGCCTGTGCGAATTGTAGCTTCAGTTTCCAGTTCTTAGCTGATAGGATTGGCACACGGTGTGGTCTTCTGCTGCTGTAGCCCATCCGCCTCACGTTTCGATGTGTTGTGCTTTCAGAGATGCTCTTCTGCATATCTCAGTTGTAACGAGTGATTATTGGAGTTACTGATGCCTTTCTATCAGCTCAAACCATTTGGCCATTCTCCTCTGACCTCTGGCATCAACAAGGCATTTGCACCTACAGAACTGCCGCTCAATGGATATTTTCTCTTTGTCAGACCATTCTCTGTAAACCCTAGAGATGGTTGTGCGTGAAAGTCCTAGTAGATCAGCAGTTTCTGAAATACTCAGACCAGCCCGTCTGGCACCAACAACCATGCCACATTCAAAGTCACTTAAATCACCATTCTGATGCTCGGTTTGAGCTGCAGCAATCGTCTAGGCTGAGTGTATATATATCCTCCAACCATAAATTAATTAATTGATGGTGACATCACACTTGAACACTGCAAGGCCACCAACGGATAAGAGAAGGGAAGACAAGGTCGTAAAAATACACACACACATATACAGACAGAATTTTTTATCAAATAAATGTAGTCTTGGTAAACATAAGAGAGAGAAAAAAAGAGATGATCCTGGTCTTTTGAACATCAGATAAGGTAATTTTTGAGTAGAACATAAATCCTCAATACCATGAAGCACAACTATGTAAATAAACCCTGAAAAGACTGAAATGACACACCCTGATGTATTATTCATAACCCGCTGTATGCTGTGAGTATCTGCATCTTGAGAAACCACTATCTCATGTGCACCAGGACCACAAACATGACAACCACAGAACAACAACAACAAAAAGAAAAGAAAAAGAAACAAGGAGCACACTGGCAATGCTAATGTTGCACGCCTGATTCCTATGACATGCATAAACTGATACAATTAATGCAATAAACTGCAAAAATAAAATGCATGCATGCATCTGCCAGGAATGCATTTTACATTGGAATAACTATAAATGAACAAAGTAGTCATTATACTGCTATTAATATATACTTGCTGCATTTTGTGCTAAAATTGTCTGCTTGTTTTTGTTTGTCAACTTATTCACATGTAAAAAGCATGTTTTGCTTCATTTGTTTAACCAATTTTTTTTCTAGTGTGCAAAAAAACAACCTCCAGCTAGAGCAGCATACAAACACATTTAACCTCATCTGCTGCAGGCAGCTCATGGATCGTGCTTTTGCTCATTTGTTGCACTTCCTTTAATACTTTAAACCAACCAGTTGCTCTGGGCATGCCTGCATTAGTTATGTGTTGTTTTGCTTTGGCCTGAAGATCAAGAACTCGCTGCAAAATCCTCTTTTGAGAAACACACTAATTCTTATGTTTCTCTTTTCTCCGAGGACGAACGGATACGGGAACTCAGAACCGGATCCTTCAGGCAAAGTTTTATCGCATGTGTAATGAGGCTCAAAAACTGACTGACCTCTGCCTGTATAATCCTACTAGAAAATTGGATCATAAGAGTCAAAATTAATCATTTTTTAGGTGTTAGTGTCAATATGTTAAGGTAAAATATAAGCTATTGTGTTTCAAAACAGTGACACAATATGCATGTAGAAGATATACACATTCAATCATTTAGGTTTGTCACTTTCAGCAAAATCAATACCTCATATTTCATTTTATCATCACATCTTCTTACCAATAAAATGATTTTCAGTATTTGATACACCTCTCCCTGCTGAAAATGGTAATTTAACTACTTTAACAGAATTTGGCTAAACACGTGCAAATATAAGAAGATAATAAACGGGAGCCAAATTGTGTTGACCTGAACTTCGGACTTGCCTCGCTACAACAAGTCCTGAGGGGAGAAATACATTGCAGACACATATACAAACACCCTATTCCTACCACAAACCATTATCTTGAGTTGTTTTAAACTTTGACTGCTACGTACACATGGACTGTATGCCCTGAAATAAAATAAACGTTTCATAGTGCAGTGCTTTCCGTGTCCAGTGTGAAAGCCGATTTGGACTGTACAGTGACTACGGTTTGAGGGAGACTGAAATCACTGCACTGAACACTGCGGAGCAACACAGTTCATATTTTCTGCCATTAATTTTCCTTTAGATGAAAGCTCAAAATGTAATTTTTGTGTGCAAAAATTGAATCCCAAAAAAAGTTTGTCCCTAGATAAAAGCATTGCAAAGTGATTTTGGTAATGGTTTGAAGAGTTGTAGACTTTTTCAAACAAAGTCTACTGACTGTTTTGGACTATGCAAATGAGTTTTGCAGATGGGACTAATTTCCCAAACTAGTATATTACGGAGGCAGGAGTGTCTGTGTTGTACATGTGAACGTTGCACAAGACCATGTGTTCATGATACATAAAAATACATTTCAGAAACATAATTGAAAAACTGCCATTGGACACAATTTATGAAATTTGATCTATATTTTGAAATTAAGTCAACCTACAGTACATTGAGCACTTTGAAATGTAAAGTAAAACATCTTGATTAGTGTTTAAACATTTTTTAAAAGCAAAAAAAAAGAAGAAAACATAATAAAGGGGCAGCACGGTGGCGCAGTGGGTAGCACAATCGCCTCACAGCAAGAAGGTCGCTGGTTCGATCTCCGGCTGGGTCAGTTGGCATTTTTGTGTGGAGTTTGCATGTTCTCACTGTGTTCGCGTGGGCTCCAATTTCTCCCACAGTCCAAAGACATGGGGTACAGGTGAATTGGATAAGCTAAATTGGTTGTAGTGTATGTGAGTGTGTGCAAGAGTGTGTGGGTGTTTTCCAGTGTTGGGTTGCAGCTGAAAAGCTGATCCACTGGGTAAAACAAGCTGAATAAGTTGGCGGTTCATTGTGCTGTGGCAAGCCCTGATTAATAAAGAGACTAAGCCAAAAAGAAAATGAATGAATGAAACTTGTATACATTTAACAAAATTTTAACATGATGGTTTCATAAAAACTTTCTATTTCAGTAGTCGATTTAATTGTTTTAATTCGTTGCGGGGTAGCAAACTCATCTATATCCCTTATTGGTGTACAGAGAGCAGAAACCTGAATACCAGCGCACGATAAATTGCACAGTAGTTCACGTTCACCAAACCCCACGCAGGAAAACACGTTTAAAAAGAAAAAGAAAAAGAAAAAAAAACTTTTTCAGCAATCACAGACATTCGCATTCAGGTAGTATTAGATTTCTAATAGGACCACCATATGTGCTGAAAAATAACAGTAGGTAAGTTGCTCTGGAGTTTTTACAGTGGTCGTGTGAGAAGAAGAAAGACATGGCAGATTAGGATGGGATTAAAATCAAAATGTACATCTGTCAAACAGAAATTTAAAACGCTAGTCCCGTTCGAATAGGGCTAAAGTCAGCATACAGGAGATTAGAACTAGAACTAGGAACTAGGAGATTAAAAGTTTAAACCATTACACACGGTGCCTGTTTTATTTGGTGAATAGTACTATATAAAGATATTATATCAGTGCAAACATGATATACTGGTTTATTGAAAAAAAAATCATTGGGTTTTCTCTTTATATCAGGGGTGTCCAGACTAAGGTCCTGGAGGGCCGGTGTCCTGTAGAGTTTAGCTCCAACTTGCTTCAACACACCTGCAAGGAAGTTTCTAGAACATCTAGTAAGATTAGCTGGTTCAGGTGTGTTTGATTAGAGCTGGAGATACACTCTCCAGGACACTGACCCTCTATTAACGAGTTTGGACACCCCTGCTTTATATGAACTGAATTTAAACAAATCTAGTTGAACATTGCTAAATTATATTTGTTTGTTTAAATTCAGCCTGTATAAATTGTTTGCAACCACTTACCTAAAAATAAAATGTAGTAAATCCAATGAATCATTGTTTTCAGTGTATGGTCTTCATCCCAGAGAGATGCAGCACATAATAGATCATATGTGCGAGTCTGTATGGACAACAAACTTTATTAGATCCATTTGAAGTATGCGGAACACTGTATTTTAGATCAGACTATAATAAACTATAGCTCTGACTGGCAGAGTTGTGATATAAATTGGCTGTTGCTCAAGAAACACTTGCGTCATAATAGAATAGATCATATGTGCGAGTCTGTATAGACAACAAAATGTATTAGACCATTTGAAGTATGCAAAACACTGTATTTTAAATCAGACTATACTATACTATAGCTCTGATTGGCAGAGTTGTGATATAAATTGGCTGTTGTTCAGGAAACACTTGCCTCATAATGGAAACATTTAGTTATCAAGCTTTTTAAAGTTATCAAGTTGAATAAGAAAAGTTTCAAAGCCAAACTTCAGAGCACTGAGAAACAGGCAAAACTAACTTTGTCTTTGTCATTTGCCCAATCCACTGTGTAGATTACTCTTTAAAATTTAAACCAAGCATAAAACTGGCTTGGGGAACACTTGCAAAATCCTTTGTCAGCCCCGTCCAATTACTCTGCACTGTTTCAGTGGACATCAGTGACAAATTCCTCTGTTCAGGAATAAATAAAACAGATAAGTTTGATGTCCTCATGTTGCCTAAACTCTGTTCTTAAAAGTCTACAGAATCGGTCATTGCTTTGAATCTTCCTAATTAAGGTGCAATACTTCCATATAAAATATATTTCAATCTTAAAGATAAAACATGAACATTTGCCCAGAATGACTATCATGCATGAACTAAAATGTTTGCTTTTAAAAGGTAAACATACTAGTTTTGACCTCACTCTGAACTGGCCATAAATAGCTAATCCATGTGGAGTTGTGTTAGAAGTGGTAAACTCATGCATTATTCTCAGTGATGGATTTAGGTAGTTGAAGCATGACATGACTAAGAAGATAACAAAAAACAAAACAAAACAGTATTTTAGATTAATATTTATATGCACATAAAAACAGCACATCTTGTCTTACAGTAGACAGGATTTTCATTTAGTCAACATGAGTTTCTGACCTTCATCCATCTCAATACAAGCTCTTCAATAAAAACTGCAGACCATAATATTGAGCACTGAACATTGACTGTGATGCATACAAGTTTACTGTACAGCCAAAAAAAAAAGAACATATTTCATAGCGCAGTGCTTTCCATGTCCAGTGTGGAAGCCAATTCAGAATGCACAGTGACAATAGCTGGAAGGAGAGTGAAATCAGGGTGCTCAACACTGCTGGGCAACACACCTCATTAATTAATTAATTAATTCATTCATTCATTTTCCTTCAGCTTAGGGTGTACTCACACTATGCTATTCGAAACGTGCCCAGGCCCAGTTTCCCGGATCATTTGAAAAGTGTGAGTGCTCTGAATCGGGCTCAGGCAAGGTTCACTAGGGCCTCCCTGGCCCAGTTGGAAGAGGTGGGACTGAGCGTGGGCTCAGGCGGGGTACGCTTGCAGTGTGAGTGCAAGCGTGCCTGAGCCCAAAACTGAAAGCGAGACCTGACTTTTAAAGGACTGTTTTATAAGGATTAACTAATTATTCGAACCGTTCAATGAACGCAATGAACGTCGTAGTTTATTAAAGATACAAATCCCTCACTGCACGACAGCTGCGCCTTCAGCAAACCACCTAATTCCTGCAGCACAAGGACTTCATGATTGTTATGAGCATCAAAAGTGGCTGATCTGTTCGACAAAATATTTAACTGCATGTCATCGCATATCAAACGACTTAAACAATATAACTAAAGAAATCTCTACTGTGCTGAGCAAGAGCGCTTACTGAACAACGCATCATCGATGACGTAAGCGCGCCCAGGGCCGAATGCAATGTAAGTGCGGGCCGTTGGGGGAGACGGGAAGGGGGGACAAGTGTGCTTTGGCCTGGTTCAAGGCAACAATGCATAGTGTGAGTACACCCTTAGTCTCTGATTTATCAGAGGTCACCACAGAGGAATGAACCGCCCAACACAACTCAATAAATACAACAATATTTTCTGCAATTTTTTTTCTTTGAGAAAAAAAAAAAAAAAACTAAAACTCAATTTTTGCTGCATCCCAAAACTTTGGTAATGATTTGGACAGTTATTGACTTTTTAAAGCAAAGTCTATGACTGTTTTGGACTATGCAAATCAGTTTCGTAGAGGCAAAAAGGAGGGAAATAGAGAAAATAGAGAAATGTGCCTTCAGCAGGCATGCTTTGCTCTGAGTCTCCAGTGTTACCAGTGAAACACTAACAGAACAAGAAAAGTTCAGAGTCAGCCTCCAGTGATAGGCATAAAAAGCTGAAAGCTAAATATCTATGAAAGTTTCTTAAAATGCCAGAGTGTAGAATATCCAAAAGTCAGGGTAGTACTTTCAGTGAATAAATACTTTGACAAATCCAATGACAGACAGACAGACAGACAGACAGACAGACAGACAGACAGATAGACAGACAGACAGACAGACAGACAGACACAGTAATACAGTAGATGGAGTGATAGATGAATGAAAGACTGGTAGATAGATGGAGTGATGGATGGATGGATGGATGGAT
>CAIGQZ010000217.1:7618268-7633598 GCA_903798205.1 Danio tinwini | reverse complement strand
ATAATAATAATAATAATAATAATAATAATAATAATAATAATAATAATAATAATAATAATAATAATTGTTGTTGTGGCATCATAAAGCCAAAGTAACCTGTGTGGAGAAAGTGGGAGAAAAATCTGGCTTGGTCCAGCAAGCGTGCCATTGCAGAAAGATGAATAGACACCTGGCTCTGAATGTTGACCTATAAACGCCCCAGACCACATCCATTCCCTAACCTTCTGCAGTCAGACATACTTTATGAGCTGTGCTAGAGAACTTGGAAAAACAACCTGAAACAAATTCCCCTCAGTGTCACTTTCTCAGGTCATAAACCAGCACTGAATTCTATGGAGCGCTTGTGTAGAAATAAATCTATCAAGTTCCTTTCTGCTTTCCACAATAGATCATAGGCAGGCAGAAGCATAAAAGACCTTGTCTCTCAGACAACATGAAGGATATAAAGCATGTTGAGACCATATCATTTTTATGTAGTACGACTTGTTACAAAGAAACAGTTTGAAATAATTGAATGAAAAATGGAAGTCATTATTTTACCCGATATGAGGCTGAAAGTATGTACAGCATGTGCATGTGTCCTTATCTTCTTTAGTTCTTTAATCTTTCCATAAAACCATACATAATACTATAGACTGAGACAAAACATTTATGAGCAGAAAACATCTCAAAACATATCTAATACACTGTTAAAGAGACAGTTTATCTAAAAATGAAAATGTACTCTTTATTATCTATTGTTGAACACAAAAGAAGATATTTTGAAAAAAGCTGAAAACATGTAACCATTGACTTCCATAGTAGGAAAGTCATATACTAAATTAACGGTTCCAGGTTTTAGGCATTCTTCAGCCTATTCAAATGTTATCACTCAATTGAATGGCCATTATCAGTGGTTATCAGCTGATAGATATGGGCCAGTAGGGGCCTTCTGCGCAAACTAGTAGGCTCAGAAGGCTGTTATCATCCATCCACATGGTTAATCAGCTATAATCGGCTGCGGCCAGAGGTTAACGAGAATTATTTATATCATTTATTTAATTTCCAGTGTTGGGCAGTAGTGTCGCTACAAGTGATGTTACTAGCTTAACTATATTTCTCTGTAGCGTGGTGGTAGCGTTGCTACTTTCTAAATCAAATAGTTTTTCAGTAGTAAAGCTATTATTTTAGTCAAGTAGCGCAGTAGCGTCCACACAAGCTACATTTACCAATCGCAGATCAATAAGTGATGGCACTGATACTCACGGAGCTGTAAAGCCAGTATCTGGCCGATGAAAGTAAATCCATATGATGGCGAGACTGTATTAGGTGTCGACAACAAACATTTTGGTGTATAAAAAAACGCATTAAAGTCATCTCTCTTAGGTGTAATTTACTTTCATTTTAACTGTTCAGTTTTAGCGATCTTCATGTTTTTAATTACGCTCCCTTCGCAGTGCACGTTCAAAACATTGATGTAATTTTGAACACAGCCGTGGCTCATGACAAAAGCTATAGATGACCTATTATTTATAAGCGGAATGTATGTTACGTCTTCAAAGCTTGTGAAAACAAAAAAACATAGCATACGTTAAAGCTTTTGATATATAGTAGGTTATTTATTAAGTATCTGTACTGTATATGACATGGAACTGTTGGTTAAAACATTTCTGCAGTGGTTTGCATGTGTCGAATTGTAAAAGTAGACAAAAAAATAAAAATAAAACAATATCCTACTTAATAATAATAATAATCATCATCATCATCATCATCATCATCATCATCATCATCATCAATTCATTTCCTAATAAATAATAAATATTAAATTTCTTAATAAACATATTATTTATTTATTAATATTTATATTATATGATTTATATATAAGATTGGAATACGTGTTAGCTTTTTGTACGTTTTTGGAGATTGCGAATTATGTTGCCAGAAGTACGTATGGCTGCATTTCGTCTTTAAAACGAATGCTACGAGGCAGTATGATCCTGTTCCTTTTCACGTTTACCAGCTTACCTCCGTATGAACGGCTTTCACACTGTTAACAGTTTGTCCAGCAGCTGGACAAATGTACGTTGGCGAACTTCAAACGTAAAGAGAGTTGACCAGGATGACGGTGTTCGAGTCTAGCGAAGAATGGTTCCAGAATAGCGGGTAAAACAAAAACAAAAGCCAAAAAATAAAATAAACAAGTAAATAACAGGGTGAGAATGTGGTAAAATCTGAAAATGTGGTAAAAGTCAGGCAAGGGCTTTTCTTTTTCTGGATTGCTTTCCAAAACACAGTAGATTGGGTTTAGGGAAGGAGGAGTCAGTCGATCAGTCAGCCGACAACGGCCCCTGGTGGATTTATGCAAGAACAGCAGACACAAATGGCACTCGCAAGAGAAATTTGAGATCGGAAAAAGTGTACACTGCAAAAAAACGAACCTCCTGGAAGGTATTTGGCACTCTCTAGAAATGTATATAGCGGTACATTTTCTGATTGAGCCTGGGTTGAGTATATGATTTCACAAAAAAATTTGATACCTCGTCTTTGACGTATGCATACATTATAAATTCTACTAAACAAATGAGGAGAATAATGTGACCAGAAAAGCAATGCAGCATGTCAACATAGCCATTTTAATGAAAACCGCTTGTCTAAAAACCCATGGGTTGACAGCTTGTTTGCTGACAATTCTCATAACAGTCCAGTCTGTGTTCTGACCCTCACAAAAGCCTCAGGTAAAGCTATACTTATTCAATTTCACAATATACTTCAAGGCCATAGTCTTAGTTTTTTTTTTTTTTATACTGGCAGAGACACATTTTAAAAATCAATCAGACTAGAGTGCATGCCTACACAGTGGAGCTGACAAACTCTTTTTTTCCAGTTACCTTTAGTTCGCTAAATAAATAAAAAAAAGACAAATTGAGTTTGATAACTTCACTTAAAAATGTATATGACTCACTTTGATTCAAGAGCATACAAATAAATGCACTTTTAAAGTGTTTGAATGCAATTTGACTTCTTTTTTCAAATTTTTGACTTTTTAAAACATTTTTAAAATGGTCAAGTCAACATCTAAATCTGTTAACTGCAAGGAATGTAAGTGCTTGAGTGCATGTCTAGACACAGTTGGTTTCAGTATTTTTTTTTATGTTTTGTTCACCTCTGACCAACTAGCAGTGAGTGATTACACCTGGGAAAACAGGAATGTAAAGCTCAACCAACTTCTCACTTCACAGACTGTGCTGTGTCTCGCAGGTTCAGGTGATATTCTCTCAGTATTGCCTGTTAATTTGTGTAAAATACTAACAGTAGAGTTGTGCAGTGATTAAACACATTGTAGTGTCTGTGTGAGTTGTGTGAATGTGAGTGTTCATCTAATGTGCTAAAAAAAAGCTAATCTAATAAAGTGGGATAGTGATGCACTGATCTGCTGGCAAAAAAAAGCAAAAAACAATAAAAAGTTTTTTTCAACCCAGGTTCGTTCAAAAAACATAGTCCTGTATACATTTCTGGAGAGTGCCAAATACGTCCCAGGAGGTATGTTTTTTTGCGGTTTTTAGTTTTCAGGAATCCACCAGTGGCCGCTGTGTATGCTTTTAAGATCTCAAATTTCTCTCACAAGTGCCATTCGCGCCTGCTCTTCTCATGTAAATCCACCAGAGGGCACTGTCGACTGACTGACTGACTGACTGACTGACTGACCGACCGATAGCCCCACCCACCCCCTTCCCTTAACCATACCGATAGTGTTTTAAAAAGCACCCTTTTGAAAACACTATCAGTTGGGTTTACGAAAGAGGGTGGGTACCAGTGGTGTAAAGTAACTAATTACAAATACTCTAATGACTGTAATTAAATAGTTTTTCTCATGAATTGTAATTTACTGAGTAGTTTTAAAAATGTGTACTTTTACTTTCCCTTGAGTACATTTTTAGTGCTGTATCTGTACTTTTACTCAACTACTTTCTTTCAACCTGCAGTCACTACTTTATTTTTCTTGTCCATGGGGATTAGAAAAATCTGTCCTGAGGTTCCTGTCAAATCAAATCGCACATACCATAGAAGGTAAATCACATCATAATGAACTACCTCAAGACGTGTGCACTTTATAATTGCAGCAAACTGTTTGGAAGTATTAAAAGTGTCCATGAAGATGTTCAAAATCTTTACTTGAACTTTACTTAATCTTTTAATCTTGACGTCTGATTGACGTTGAACGCTAACGTCATGGGGACTTTGCATTTTGTTTGGAAATTAAAATTAGGTTGACGTTAAAACTCAACGTCAGGCCAATGTCAATGTCCAATGTCCAACCTAAAACCAACCAAATATCAACGTCTAATGATGTTACAGCTTGACATTGTGTGAATGTTACCACTATGACATCTATCAGACAAATAAATGTCAGTATTTGACGTCATATATGATGTTGATTTAAGATGTTGGCTCGATGCTGGATTTTGGTCACTTTCTATCAACCAAATATCAATGTTATTTGACGTCATGATTGGACATCAAAATAACATTGTCCTTAGCTGCTGGCTTGACAATTAATTTAGGTCACCTGACATTACAATCTAAATCTAACCTAATATTAATGTCTCATGCTGTTGTGTGCCTTCTGGGCAATAACTAAATGCACTACAGAATGTTACGTTTACACACAGATGCACAAATTACATGTAAACACATCAGCTTTTAACAGTGTAATACTTACTACTCTTGAGTACTTTTGAAAGGTCTACTTTTTACTTATACTTTGAGTAATATTTACAGCAGATACTTTTATTCTACTTGCACTACATTTTTAGGCAAGTAATGGTACTTTTACTTGAGTATGATTTTTCACTACTCTTTCCACCACTGGTGGGCACTGAACAATCTGTGCTTTTGAAAGTAAACAGAGTTAAGTTTATGATTTCACAAAAACATGTGACACCTCGTCTCGTTTTCGCGAATCCTCCAAAGGCCGCTGTGTACGCTTTTTCAGATCTCAGATTTTTTCTCATGAGTGCCATTCAAGCCTGCTGTTCTCGTGTAAATCCACCAGAGGCTGCTGTCGACTAACTGACTGACTGACCAATCAATACCCCCACCCATCCCTTTCCCAAACCGATAGTGTTTTCAAAAGCACAGATTGACCAGCATTCACCCACTTCCCTAAACCCAATCAACAGTGTTTTGAAAAGCAATCCAGAAAAAGAAAAGCCCCTTGAATTTTACCAGATTTTCCAATTTTACTACATTCTCACACTATTATTTACTTGTTTATTTTATTTTTTGCCTTCTGTTTTTGTCTTACCTACTTTCTGGAACTTTTTTTAACTGGACTTGAACCCTGTCGTCGCTGTCAGCTGTTCTTTGCATCTCAAGTATGCCAACATAAGCAGTGAGCCGCTGGACAAACTGGTAACAGCAGGAAAGCAGTCGTGAAAAGGAATAGCATTAATTAAAAAATAAAGTGGTGAATGACAGCTCAGAACAAACCCAACATGTCCTTGCAGTCCACAGTCAAGTGTCTAAAAGCCAATGACTAACTTAATCCCCACATTACAATAAAGGCTCAAGATCCTGAACAAAGCCTTTTGTAGCAGCGTGTGTTCAGAACACCACACTTCCATAATTATACCTGGAATAATACACCCAGTAATCAATCCTTGTGTTGGTTCAGTCTTTCTCTGTTTGCAAACAATAATATAATCTGCATGCTACACGCACCTCACACAGGTGCGAACGAGCCACATCTGCGCAATGTACTTTGAAGTGTAACAGACTTTTGTTTTGCTTAAAGACAAAGAGACGAACATGCTTTTGGCTTGTAAAATCATTAAAAAAGCTAATAGAATGTTTTGTATGCTTTTCCTTTAGTGGGTCATGTATTTTCCAACTCATCCAAACTCATATATCTTCAGCAAACATTTACATTACAAAGGTAAATGCATTTACTGAAATGGATAAAATAAAAGAGTGAAAGGGAAGTGAATGATGCACCAGGTTGCTACAGACCTAAATTATATATTTAAAGGATAAGCATATGCTTTTAGCAGACCTACTAACAGTAGTAATCACACTCAAAACTCAAACTTACTGTGATTTAGATCCAACAATATGGGGGAAAAAACCTGCAGGTATAAAGGTTAACGTCCGCAGGTTTAATCCTGTTGAAAAATCCATTTCACTTGCAAATGCATAAAGGCTGATCCTCTTATGAATATGCATGAGAAAAAGCCCATGCTGGAAATAAAGCGAGGCACTAAAATATCAATAGCAATGGAGGTCTCTGGAAGTCTCGTTATAATTAGCTTTTAACGAAGACATGAGTGTCTGCCGGCATTTGAGGCATAAAGGAATGGAGGATTTCCGAATAGAGTAGCATTCTCACCCGGTAGACTTCATTACGCCAACCACGGAGCATGAATAGGATTTATCGAAAAAGACATCTTTCATGAATAAAGAAAGATGTTTTGCTCCCTGAAACATTAAATTTGAATCAGCTAAAAAAAAAAAAAGGACCCGTATGAGAATAAACCAGAAAAAATAATAATAATAAAAATAAAAAAACACTACACCGCAAGCTTTAAATTATATGCATTAAATGTATGGGAATTTTCATAATGGCATTATTTGCCCCCAAATGAGACCATTTAAATGTAATTATGTTTGTTATATTATTATTATTATTATTAGTTATATATGTATTAATGCAGTACTGTACAAAAGTCCTAAGCACTATACCAGCTTTGTTGGCCTAAGAGACTTTTGCACAATATATAAGCAATCACTCTCTTTATTAAAACCAACCAGAAAATATAGAAAATATGTATAAAAACAGCAACACAACTTTTTTCTTCAAGTCAATGTTTAATATGGCTTCTCTTAGCACCAAGCGCAGCTTGAACTGTTTAGTTTTAATTGTCCTTACATTTTCTGAAATAATGTGCTGTGTAACATCAGGCTTTTTTAACCCTTTCCTGAGTTCTTCTTTAGGTTTAGAATGTCTTATCTTTCTTTTTCTGCTCAGGTGATCTCATACAGCTTCTACTGGCCCGTTTCCACTGACTGGTACAGTACAAACGGTACCCTTTTGGTGGGCGTGGTATACGACAGAAAGTTTCAGTCGACGTCATTCTCGCTCAAGAAAATGTCAAAGTAAAGCTGTATAAATTGTTCACATATATGAGAAGCACTTCTCACAAAACAGATGCTTTATACACACAAATACTTGTGTATAAATGTTCGTACTAAAGAGATGAGGTTCTCAAGGTGAATGCGTACCTTGGCTCTAAGGGTCAAACAACAAAAAATAAGGTCAAGAATCTTGGTGTGACTCTGGAGTCAGATCTGAGTTTCAATAGTCATGTCAAAGCAGTGAGTAAATCAGCATAGTATCATCTCAAAAACATTGCAAGAATCAGATGCTTTGTTTCCAGTGAAGACTTAGAGAAACTTGTTCATGCTTTAATCAGCAGCAGGGTGGATTACTGTAACGGCCTTCTCACGGGCCTTCCCAAAAAGACAGTCAGACAGTTGCAGCTCATCCAGAACGCTGCAGCCAGGATTCTGACCAGAACCAGAAAATCAGAGCACATCACACCTGTCCTCAGGTCTTTACACTGGCTCTCATTTACATTCAGAATAGATTTTAAAGTATTATTACTTGTTTATAAATCACTAAACGGCCTAGGACCTCAATACATTACAGATATGCTGACTGAATACAAACCTAATAGAACACTCAGATCTCCAGAATCATATAAACTAGAATTTCTAAGAGTTCAGTTAAAGCAGGGTGAATCGGCTTTCAGCTACTGCGCTCCCCGCTGCTGAAATCAGCTGATCAGACATGCTCCAACATTAGGCACATTCAAATCAAGACTGAAAACACATCTGTTTAGCTGTGCCTTTACTAAATGAGCACTGTGCTACGTCCAACAGATCACACTATTATGTTGTTCTATTCTTTTTCATTCTTTTATTACCTGTTTTAACACATTTTATCTGTTTTTATTTTTCTTATACTTATCTTATTTATTCCTGTTTATGTAAAGCACTTTAAATTGTCACTGTGTATAAAATATGCTATATAAATAAACTTGCCTTGCCTTTCTATGAACATTATTCAATTATATCTGCAGATCAATGACAGTGCCAAATAGCCTACTGTAATGTCTTCAATTATAAATAACAATTATAAATGCAACATTATAAACACATTATAAATTATAATTATAAACACATACAGTCCCTTACAATCTCTGATATGTTAGCAATTACAGAAAAAAACTACATACAGCATGCATTTAGTCCTTATTTGGGTACAAAAACAAGATGTAATGTATAGCCTACAGTCAATGCAAACCTCTAATCTGTATCTTTAATCTGCACCAGCACATGTAACCTCTGTTAGAAAGTAATTCCATCATTTTGAGTTCATAATAGTCCAAAAGGTGATCATAATAGTTAAACATGGCGGTTTGATCATCTTTTAGGTTGCTGAAAGAATCATTTGCTCTTTTGTTTTCGGCTTCTCCTTTGCTTTTTCAGCTTCTCCTTTGTTTCTCCTTCGTGCTTAATTCTGGCATTTGTGCGTTTCTGAGAGGATGTCAATAATCACGCGCACGTCATTACCATCAGCTCAAGAAGTTTGTTATTTCAAATATAGACATGCACGTGAGCAATCGGAAGTTCTCTGGAGAAAGTGAAACCACTCGCACTTTTAGACGGCCTCGTAAAACAAAAACAGGACGCTGCAGATTTTGTTCTTCTGGCTTTGTGGCTGTTCGTCAAGACAAAGACAAGGTTTGTTTAAGCTTGCGTCGACCATGGCTTGTATTTTATGTATTTATTATTACAGTGTAATTTCTCGGCTGTGTTTTTAAAAATGGCACTTCCTTTGTTTCCATTCTCCTGCTTGTGTATGCACTAGTGACGTATCTCTGTAAACCAATAACGTTTCAGCTGCATGTCTTGCTCCACCTTTTGGTACCCTTTTGTAGTGCTAGGTACCCAAAATTTGATACGGTACAGTTCGCTTTTTGGTACCCTTTGACAGTGGAAACGGCCATAAAAGTGTACCAAACTGTACTGTACTGTACCGTACCACTCAGTGGAAACGGGCCATATAATAATCACAACACTGGTGCATTGTGGATACGTACCCCTGTATACATCTCTGGAGAGTGCGAATTATGTGACCAGAGGTAAGTCTGGCTGTATTTTGTTGTTAAAACGAATGCTACAGGGCAGTATGATGCCTTCTGTTCATTTTAGCACTACCAGCTGACAGCTTACATCCATACGGATGGCTTTTCCGGTGTTACCAGTTTGCCCAGTAGCTCGACGCATACATCCTAACAAACCAGACATCAACTGAAAGATCATTTATTCACCCTGTATACATTTTTATAAAAAAAAATGACAGAAAATCGTACACTTATGACTGGTTTGACCAAATTCGTAGTCCAAGAGATACAACTGCTTTATATAAAGACATAATCTTTCATTTTTGGATGAAAAGTGGCCAATAAAATAAGTGTGCATGATGCTAACCCACTCTGAATGTAATCCTAAGTGCTTTATCATTCTTTCTACCGCAATGAAATGACCTTACTTCATCTCTTATAACTCCACTGAAGAAGTTCAGGACTGAATTCATCAAGAGGGGAGACACATTCGTTGGCCTTTAACACTTCCTCTTACTGTCACTAAATTAATACTTAGAATAATTCTGTCTTCATTATGAAAGCCAAATAAGCCTACAAGTATAACCTGAAATTTTGTGGGAAAAGATGGCAAAAAAGTGTTAATAGAGTTAAAACAGAGAACTTTACATGTTAAATTCACTATACGTTATAAGTCATCTAGATCAGTTGGAAAGAAAAATGAAGTACTTTGATTTTCATTGATCATTATGGTGTTCCTAGAAATGCTAAAGTGATATTTCTATTTAATGGAAGTTAATTAAATATATTTGTAAAAGGAAGATTTTAATTATCTACAATGAGTTAGATATATATATATATATTATGAATTAGATATATTATTATATATTATGATTATATATCACTTCACTACATACATATACACACACACACACACACCAGCTAGCGAAGTGCAGGCAAACCTTGTTAGAGCAACCGACTCCCATACAAAGAATTGCTGTTTCGATCCCAACTCACAGTATTTTGGGTGCAATAAGGACTGGTGGGTTACATGTGGGGGCTCGTTCAGGATGAGAGTAAAGTTTAGGGCCGTGAGTGTAACGGAGACCAGCTAGCAAAGTTTTATGCAGGTAAATCTCACTCCTCTGACCTTCATCTCATGCACACACCCTGCACAGCGAAGGGGCGTGGCCAGAGGCGCTGTAATGTTATAGCAGAGAAAGCTAAAATGCTGTCCAAACGCTGCTCTTTCCACAGAGCTTCTTCTGTATTTGGGCTTCCAAAAGACACAACATAAAAAAGAGAAATGCTTACTGTTTAATATTAATTATGATTTGGAGAATTATAATAAATATGGCACCGCTTAGCTGCAAATTCATATTTATCAGTCAATCCGCTGTAAACAGCCACAATCTGCAGCAGCGCATACAGTGTCTCTCTCTATGCGGACGCTTTCAGTGTCTCTCTATGCAGATGCTTTCAGTGTCTCTCTATGCAGATGCTTTCAGTGTCTCTCTGTGCGGATGCTTTCCCTGCTTCTACATCTCAAATAACAAACTCGCAAAAGATTTGAGAATGTTTTATATTACTTACACATGCTTATTCTGAATATATGTGAAAAACACTTGTCAGATTTTATTTTAGAGAGCAGGCGTGAGCTGTGTGCTCTTTATTTCTGTTTGTCTGTATTTCGGTGCTAACAGCTGCTCTGAGACTCTGACTGGAGTTTCCACAGCGCAAAAGTGCACGCGTGTAGGGGCATGACGTGGTGACGTGGAGCCAATTCGTGAATCACAGCACATTATGTTAGCTGACCAATCAGAGCCTCTTGAGGACGGGCCTTTCAGAGGAACTAGGTAATATGACAGTCATTTTCATGTTAGCTGAGTAGCTGTATATAATCAAAGTAAGATAATTTAACAAATAACGTGATTTTCTACAAATCAAGCATGAGCACACATTGCTTTGCATCTTATAAACACACCCATGCCTTAAAAATACACTGCAGACCACCCCTTTAAATGTTATTTGCCTAGGTTATTCAGCTGTTGTTATCGTGAAATAACATACCTTGGAATGACATAACTGACCAATCAGAATCAAGTATTTCAGTCAGCCGTGTAATATGGAGCAGTAACATGTATACATTCTTACAGCTATAACGGGCCCTTTAAGTGCAGCAATAGTGCTGAAGTGACCCTCAGTAAAAATGAGTTTGACACCTGTTTAAATCATCTACGCACATTAAAACTTTGACTCAATCAATCAAAAAAATAATCTGTTCAGGAAAAAACAACAACAACAACAAAAAAGATTATGATTAGTGCAGAGCCAAGAGTGATGGCGATTTCAGCGGTTGCAGCTTTATGACAGCACAGTCCCGCTATTAACACACATTCATCTGCCGGATCATCTACAGCTCAACAGTGTGTGTTTGATTCCTTTAATGTGTTCTGGATTGCCGATGGAGCATTTGGCTGGCTGATTGATCCAGGTATTATGATCAGTATGCGGCACTAATGCATGCGCAGTCATTACAGTTTAATGCTTCATAGGTCATTGGCTTGTCTTACTTGACCTGCTCGCCAGGCAGAAAAGGTCAAGTTATCACCCGAGGCCAACCATAAACAGTTGAAAACACAGCCATCTTTCTATGAATCAATAGGCAAATCGTTTGAACAAAGAAAGTGTTGTTTGAATGTGATGGACTGAGATTGTTGTGGCGCTTATTATTATTTAACCCTTTGATGGATGAGATAAATCATTAAAACTTAGCATCAGCTAACATAAGTAGAGAGGAATTGCATCAGCAAAAAATAATAGTAATATAAAATATAAATAAACAATACAATAAAACTAGATATAAAACATGAAGGTGGAATTGGGTCAAATAAATGCACTTTAAACAATGCTAGGATGTCCTAACACAAATGTGGATCAAATATGAACAAAGCTGACAGTTTATTCAGTTAAATTCAAGCTTATTTGTATAGCGCTTTTCACAAAAGCTTTCACAAAGGTGTTGTCTATAGGGTGGGCAGTTTATACAGTATATAGTTGTAATGAAGTTACGGGAAGAAGGAGGCGGAGAACCGACGAACTTTAAATAAATATTTATTAATAAAAGGGGACGGCAGCTCCTCACGGAGACTGCCGTCTAAATCAAAACAAAAGGACGGCAGCTCCTCACGGAGACTGCCGTCAAACTGAAAGCAAAAGTAAAACATGTCCGGGCCCGGTCCTCTCTCACTGTCCTCTGCCATCGTTCCTCCTCTTATAGTCCAGAGCTCCTTCCGTGGGATTAAAGGCAGGTGCGCGCCACAGGTGCATCTCATCTGTGGCGGGCCTCGTTTCGCTCCCACGGCTCTCGGCCACGCCCCCTCGCCACAATAGTATTATACAGTATTGTGGTCTACAGTATATATACTGTATATATAATGTCCTATATGCATTCAGTTTATTTTCTTTTTTCAAAAGGTGATATCAATGTGTATACTATATGTGTAATGAAGTTCACGTTTTGTATTATTTATGTTGCTTGCCTATATTTATCCCACATCAGCGTTAAAACACTCCATCAAAACTCACCATAATTCATCTATCATGCTACAATTATGCTGTAGGAGGTAATAATAATAATAATAATAATAATAATAATAATAATAATAATAATAGGAGATTTATGCAAAATTATGAATAAAGGTTCATAGATAACAGACCCTGTTGGTTTGGAAGTTAATAAGAGTACTAATAATTAATTAAATTGTTTAATAATTGTAAAATGTGCATATACAAAGTAAAATAAAATAAAATAAAATTTAAGATGAAATTAGGCAAATGTCCTTTTCCAAAAGGTGATATCTATGTGTATAATATAAAGCTATTTTATTGTTGCTTATCTTATTTGTTTGTCCATATTTGGACAACCCACATCTGGGTTAAAACATACCAGTATAATTCATCATAATTCATCTGTCATGCTAAATGTATGCTATCAAAAAAAAAAAAAAATAGATGCAAGCATAATTATGAATAAAGGGTCACAAGCAATATACTCTGGTTTGAAAGTTAATAATAATTGCTCTTAAATTGCTTAATAATTGTCTAATGTGCATATTTTGTTATTGTTAAATAAAACAATATAATAAAAAAATTATTTAATTAAATTAAACTAAATAAAAAAATTATAAAATAAAATAAAATAAAACAAAAACCAAAACAAGAAATAAATAAATAAACAAATAATAAAGTAAAACAAAACAAGAAATGAAAATAAAAGAAAAGAAAACAATAAAACAACAAAACAAAACAAGAAATAAAATAAAATTAAACAAAACAATAAAACAAAACAATACATTAAATAAAACAAAACAGAAATTTAAATAAAACAAAACAATAAAATAAAACCATAAAAAATTTAAATAAAAACATGATGTCTAGTATTATTTGTGTTGCTTTTGCAAATTCTTTGCCCACATTTGACCCATATGTCATGGTAAAAAGCATCCCAGTATAATTCACCATACCTTATCTATCATGCTATAATTATGCTGTCAAAAATAAAAGAGCTGATTCATGCAAAATTATAAATAAAGTGTCAAAAGTAATACATCATGTTTGTTTTTAGTTAATACGATGGCTAGTATTTGTACCTAAATCACTTAATAATTGTCAAAAGTTAATATTGTTGTGTTAAATAAAATAAAATAACATAAATATCCTTTTCCAAAATGTGATTTCTGTGATATATTTTTAAATGAAGATATTAGTTTTGTATTATTTATGTTGCTTATGTGAATTGTTAGACCCATATCTCTGGGTAAAAAACATCCAAGCATAATTCACTATAATTCATCTATCATGCTACAAATATGCGATCAAAAATAAAAAAGTTGATTCATGCAAAATTATGAAAAAATGGTCAAAAGTAATACATGACTAGCAGGGATGCTCAAAAAAGATTAACCATTAACTGAAAGGGTGCGTTTGTAATTGATTAATGGTATTAGTTAAATGGTTAAAAATATTATTTAATATATTTTTAAGGTTTGGCTGCATACGGGGCCGATCACCGAACGTGCTTTTTGCGTTGAGAGAGGCATCTTTTGAATAGATTACTAATTGGCGCGAGTGTTTTACGGGCTGCGCGCCTCGCCTTTTTTGCTGTTGCGCGCTATGTGCTCACAATTGAAATAGAAGTCAACTCTGAGCAGAAAGGGCATGTTACGTCAGTCGCGTCTTTTTCATTCTTCAGTCAAATGAAAGCAGAGGCAGAGTTTTTGTTTAGGTGATAGCAGTGTTTGTGTTGTCAAGACGACTACGGATAATGTTTTATGATAATATTAAACTGAGGCTTTCATTTTATAGCTTACAAAACATGTATGCAGATGAATGCAATATCATATATAAACAACAAAATTGTTATATGTCAACATATGAGCCTTAATATTCATTGTCATTGTCTTTCATCACACGCAGTCTGCGCACACATGAACCACGAGTGAGACGAAGGAAAGAAAGAGGAAATAAGTTATAATCATAAAACATAATCTTTAAACTAATGACATCCATAAAAAACAGTGTATCATTAATTAAATGCATATTTTCTGTGGAGCGATTTATTTGACGTAGCCTGATATTTTAATTTGAAAAATAATATATTAATTATAATTAAATAATAATAATCAATCAATCAATCAAGCCTTTATTTGTCACATATACCTCCATGTATTCACATACACTGACAAATAGTGAAATTGGACCCCCCCCGACCATACACAAACATCACATTTCAGGGGAAGACAGGTCAACGGGAGATAGCATTTAGAAAAAGGAAGTAAGATACAATTCAGTAAAGAGAGGTGAAAAAACAAAAACTCCCTCTCATCTTGCTCTTGAGTTAGAGCAGTGTGAGATCAGGGAGATAAAAAAAAGCCCCAGCAGTCAAGCACATAAAACACATAGACATGACATACATCGCAACAGGGGGTGGGAAAGGGGGTGTGGATATAGTCCGGCAAGGGCAGGCAGCCGTCGATTCCTGCAGCCATGGAGGCGCTGGTCACAGACCCGCCTACCCCCTCCAGTGGATGAAAGCACACGAAGGCGTGGGATGAAGGGTTAGGTAGTAAAAGTCTATCTGTAGCTATGTGTGTGTGTGTGTGTGTGTGTGTGTGTGTGTGTGTGT
>CAIGQZ010000217.1:7593246-7608268 GCA_903798205.1 Danio tinwini | reverse complement strand
AATTATAAGGTTCTGTCTGCGTTCTGAATGATTTTGAGATATTGAGCTTCAAAGTTTTTGCATTCCATAGCAAACAGCATGTGTGTAACATTTGTTTTTGTTTTTATAAAAGGTCTTAATGTAAACAACTTATAAAAAAACATCCCATAATGTAAATAAGTTGTCATTTAATAAGAATATGTCAATAACTCAATTTTGACAAAAATGTCAGACAGAACCTTATAATTGTAAGGTGACGATTTAACCACTTGCTAAGACAGACCAGTCTATTGACATTATCGGGGACAACACACACACACACACACACACACACACACACACACACACACATCCGCGACACCCACCCCCCCCACTCCCTTCAGATCATCAACACGCACGATCGAATCAAATTTGCTTAAACTAAGCGTTTTAAAGTATGGCTTTATTTCTCAATCAAGGATTCTGACACATCAACGTGAAGCAGACGCTTTACAAAAGTTGATCACGTCGCCCTCAACCCGAAAGTGAAATAGAAACTTACCGGTTTGCGGTTAAAAGTTAGGATCGGGAGGGAGGGGGTGGGTGTCGCGGATGAAAGTGAGTAGGTCGCCTCTATGTGCACGCCGGTGTTTATGGTGTAACACCGGCCCTGAACACACGTCGACCACAACAGGAAATGAAAAAAAAAAAACTGCAACTGCGATAAATGCGTTAATTTTTTTTAACGCGTTAAATATTTCAAATTAATCACGTGCGTTAACGCGCTCATATTGACAGCCTTAATATATATATATATATATATATATATATATATATACAGGGGATGTACATAAGTGTTGCACATGCTAAATCATGGAAAGTATATATATATATATATATAGTTACTTCTCACAAATAGTAACTGATTTACATAATTATAAAAGTAACTAATTACCAGGGAACGTAACTATTGCGTTAAAAAATATAATTTGTCAAATGACTACAAAATAAATATAAAACATTGTACACTAATCTACACTATTTAAAAGTTGCTATGAGACAATGTGAGAGACAACGGCAGCATGTGCTCAACTATATATCTAGATATTTTTGGTTGAATTCTGTCTGAGTAATAAGTGTTATTTGCTTCGACATTGTGGCTTTGTCTCCTCCTTTGGTAGCAGAGCTCACATTATCACCTGTGTAGCCTCTTTTGTGGCAGCATGTGACAAAGTGAGGTGCTTCATTAGATTAGAATTACTTGTCACTGAGACTCTTTTTTTTCCTGGGCATTAGTTGCACGATAAATAAACATTCTTGCCTTTCACCTCAACTAGGGAAAAGTAGTGCTTATATTTCCAGTTTGCAAATGCTGCCTTTGAACTTGTTGGACTTGGCCATCATTCTGACTTCTGGTCGTTGGTGTGTGCACTTGCATGTGAACACCCACACTACTCTGCCTCTGATTGGCAAATGATGGAAATGTACTCTATCTAAGCCAATCATTACATACACAGACACACCAATGATCATCACAGGTTAGTTATGTGTCCCCGCCCCAGCCCCGAACACACACCCCAGAGAAATAGAGGTCCTATAGCTGAGAGCAGAAGACATTTTAAAAGTCTGTGTGATTGTGTGTGTGTGTGTGTGTGTGTGTGTGTGTAGGGGGGTGGTCGTGGGGGGGTGGGGGTTGGTTTAAATAAGATACAAAAGTTTACGTTCATATAATTATTAATCACCTGTTTTTAAATGGTCTGTCTCAAAGTAAGGCAGACGTGTGTCCCCCATCCGCCTCGGTTGCTACGCCCCTGGCTGAGAGAGATGCTGCTTGCTTGAAAACCGCTTCAGTGTTCTCAATTATAGCAACAGGCATTTTATTGTCAGTAACGGTAACGGCATTGTAACTGGGGAAACAGTAATTAATTTAATTACTTGTTACTGAAAATGTATTAATAGCCCTGTGTTCCCATCAATAGTCAAATTTTGTACTAAAGTTGCACTGTTATGCAGTGTTTTGTTTGTTGTGAAAATGAGAAGCTCTTGGCAAACAGAATTAGCTTCTACAAAATATCTTTATAGTGCCCAATATTGGATGAGTTATAGATAAAATGACAACCCAGACTCATTCTGAAAATGTACTGCTACATACATTCCTGGAGAGCACCAAATACATCCCAGAAGTTACGTTTTTTGCAGTTTTTGTTTTCACGAATCCACCAGAAGCCGCTGTGTACGCTTTTTGAGATCTCAAATTTCTCTCACGAGTGCCATTTGCGGAATTCCACCAGAGGCCGCTGTCGACTGATTGACTGACTGACTGACTGACTGACTGACTGACTGATTGACCCACCTTCCTCCTTCCCCTAACCCAAACAATGGTGTTTTCAGAAACACAAACTGACCCATGCACCCACTTCCCTAAACCCAATTGAAAGTTTTAAAAAACAAACCAGAAAAATAAAAGCCCTTACCTGATTTTTACCATGTTTTTTACATTATGATTTTTTACATTATGATTTTACGACATTCTCACCCTGCTATTTACTTGTTTAATAAATTTTTTGGCTTCAGTTTTTGTCTTACCTGCTTTCTGAAATGTTCTTCGCCAGACTTGAACCCCGTCGTCGTGGTCAACTCCTCTCTACATCTCAAGTCCGCTGACGTACATGGTGAGCTAACTGGACAAACTGGTAACAGTGGGAAAGCTGTCCGCATGAAGGTAAGCGGTCAGTTGGTAAGCATTAAAAAGGAATGGCATCATACCACCCTTTAGCATTCGTTTTAAAGACTAAATGCAGTCATACATTCCTCTGGCTACATAATTTGTGATCTCCAGATACGTATATAGGGCTACGTTTTCAGAATGAGCCTATGTTGCAAAATTATGTTCTTACAACTATATCATTATAGTCTAATATTATGTCAGACTAATCTGAATGGACAGATGGACATATTGTACTTTTAGTATGTGTTCATTTCACATGTTATTCTGCAGAGTTTTTATCTCCTTTAATAACACAAGACCTATTATGTGCTTCATATTCTACACTGATGAAAAATCTCATCGTGATGAACAGTCTGTCCTCTATTGCCATTCAATCGTGCACTTTAGGAAAATGTAAATGTTATTAATCTATTTTTACTTATAACCACACATGTTTCCAGTCCCTTTTTTTGAACTGCTCTCAATTTCACATTTTCCTTCCAACGCCTTACCTTCAAGGCCTGGCGATTCTTTGCTAATTCATGAAATCGATGCAGGACGAGATAAATAATTCAGCGTTCAGCCACACGCTGAGTGATCGCGGTGGGTTTGTTTGCATGAAAAGGAGGTGTGCAATAGTGTTTGTCTGACGCTCCTGGAATCACACACACACACACCATCTATACTATCAAAATACACACTGACATGGCAAGATTTGCTTTAAAGACCCCTGCAGGTCACACCAAAACCCCTGCGGTGACGAAACATCGATGGATGTAAAGAAAACAATTTAAATACAACAAGAGCAACAGGAGAGTCCAGATCCGTCAGATGTCCAGCAGATGTATTGGTGGCTCGGTTGTAACCTACATTTAAAGAACCTGCAACTGTCGGAGGTAGAAACAAATGGCCAGACATCTTGGGGCAAAATAAATGAAGAGGCATCCTCTGAAGACCGAGAACGACAGCCCACTCCATCCTAACGCCGTTAGAATAAAGCCACTCACCTCTAGATTCAGTCTCCTTGACCTGTTCACGAATCTCCGGCTGAGCGGCAAGAGTTTCTCCCTCCGCTGATCAATGGGATCCCCTCTGCAACCTGCAAAACACATTAAAACCGTGCCGTTGAGCTCCAAAGTCATACTATAGACTCTCATATAGAGAGGGAGAAAGCATCTCTAACATTTATGTCTGGTAAAGTTTCCTTGAATTCAAAATGAATAATTTTTTTGGGATGTTAATATCAATATATCTGATAATTCATACTTCAAAATGTTCACCCAAGATGTAAAATAAGTCTTTGTTACCCTCTAGAGTGTGTATGTGAAGTTTCAGCTCAAAATTACAAACTAAAAACTGCCCCTTTTAGGCTTACTTGTGCCATTTTGATGACTGCAGGTTTAAATTTAAATGAGATTGCTCTCTGTTCAAAAGAAGGCGGAGCTACAAATGCTTGTGTGTCAGCATAGTGGCAGATTCAAAAACAAGACTAGAGTTCTGTGCTAATGAGGGAGAGATGGTCAATAATGGGCTCTTATGATATGTACAAAGAGATAATGTCAATCAAGTGTTTCTACAGATGATGTGTGATTGTAAAAATAAAATTAATAAATTATTATTAGAAGCTGGTTATATTTACACAACTGTGTTTAAACGCCTTATAACGTGATTTTTGCATTATAGGTCCCCTTTAAAGGCATAGTTCTCCCAAAAAAATGACAATTTACTCACTCTCAAGTCATTCCAAACCTATTTGAGTTTCTTTATTCTGTTGAACACTAAAGAAGATATTTTGAAAAAAGCTGAAGCCATTAATGGTTACATTAGGCGTGAACATAAGGGGTTTACAGATTACAATCCACAGTTCGGAACGCATGTGACCCGTGGATTAATATATTTTAATCCAGAATTTCTAACAACTGCATAGAGATTGCCTCCTGCGCCATTAAATCACGTGCATGAAGCTTTGGCTCCTGTAAAATATAATGATGACGGAAAAAGTTGTGGTGGGACTTAAATGCTTTCTTAGGTTATTAATTAAAGGTGTTTTCTGTGTTTAGTCTGCATTAATGCATTCAGTGTAAAGCTGCACAATTAAACATTAAAAGATCACAATCTCAATTCAAACCTGCACAACATAAATAAATGATAATGATTTGCATATGTTTATTAATCTTTGGAAGCGCTGCATTTAAATCTGGTGTTTGATAGAGAGAGAAATTCAGTTTTTACACTTTTTAGTTTGTTACAAACAATTAAATAACAGAAGTACTGGTAGAGCAGTTTATAGTTCAGATATAAACACTGATGTTTATGGTAAAGATTAAAATCATTGTTTAATGGAACTTGACGCTGGTGGATGTTGTAGCAATTACATTGTGTAACCAATAGGTGGCGACAAACAACCATCAAAATTATATAACTGAATAGATTTTCATATATGATACATCTATAATGAAACATTAAGTTTTATGTATGAATTGTTGAATCATTAATTGAAAATAAATATGATATGTTGTACAATATGTTAGATTACTATATTTAGCATTATCAGCAACAGTAGCTAAGATCATTTTCCGTATTAATTATTTTCCTTTTTTTCAAAGCAGTTCTTTCTTGATTTTTATTTTTATTAAAATTACAGGTTCTAAGTTCTGTTTGTAAAACCAATGGTTTTTGCAGTAATATTTTTAGTAATATATAAAAAGCAAATTATATTTGTCTCCTCCCTTTTTTGCTGATCCGAAAAATGGTCCGATCCGTGACTCAAAAAACGTAGTGCAGGGGAACCCTATTCCTGGAGAGTGACCTTCCTGCAGTTTTCAGTTGCAGCCCATATCAAACACACCTACCTGTAATAATCAAGTGCTCCTCAGGTTCTAATTAACTGGCTCAGGTGTGTTTGATCAGGGTTGGAGCTGAAATCTGCAGGAAGGTTGATCACCAGGAACAGGGTTGGTCACCCATGATATAGTGTGATGCGAACTGTGAGATGTGATCTGTCAAACCAGTAAGTTACATGTTTTCAGATTTCTTCAAAATATCTTCTTTTGTGTCCAACAGTATAAAAAAATGTAAATAGGTTGTGGTAATAAGTGAGTAAATGATGACAAATTAAAATTTTTGTGTGAACTATCCATTTAATTCTCCAACATGGATCAACAATTTTTGATGGCGTTCATAAGATTATGATTGCATTAGTCAGAAATCCTCTGCATTATACACTGAACAGATGAGAGGAAGTGTGGCTTGCTCAATCATCTGAACCGAATATAATCAGCATTACTGGAGTTTTCAAGTAGTAACAGATCCATGTTTAATCTAAAAGTTATATTAGACCTGTGGCTTCGCTAGGCTGTGATTGGATAATTAAATTATTTTATTCATTTTGGTTTAGATATCCAAGTAAAATAAACCTAATTCATACATTTAATCCAGAGTTTTCTTTTAAAAATGTCTTGCTGTTATCAGCGCGCATTGAGTCTTGGGACGTTTGAGGCCGCAAAAGGATCTACCGGTTGTGTCCTTCAGTACCTGGGAAATGAAGGAGGCAATTTAAGGCTGCATTTGAAGAAGCCTTCGATTTTTTTTTTAAAATGAGATAGCCTTCGTCGCACTGCAATGACGTAGCGCCCTTCAAATGCATCCTTTGGAGGACAGCTTTCACAAGTAAGGCCAGTAAAGTACGGGGTCCCCCAAGGATCAGTTTTAGGCCATTTGCTGTTTACAATATACATGCTTCTCCTGGGGGACATTATTAGAAAACACGGGATCAGCTTTCACTGCTATGCAGATGATACTCAATTATACATTTCAACTAAACTGGATGAGATGTCTGAACTGTCTAAGCTAACCGAGTGTATTAAAGATGTTAAAGACTGGATGACCAACAATTTTCTTCTCTTAAACTCAGACAAAACAGAATTATTACTTATCTGGCCTAAATCCTGTACTCAGCACTTCTCACAACTTGACCTGCAATTAAAGGGATACAAAGTTAGCATTAGCTCTACTATAAAGTATCTGGGTGTCATATTAGACAGCAATTTAACTTTTGAAAATCATATATCCCATGCCACAAGGAATGTCTTCTTTCATCTAAGAAATATTGCTTAATTGCGAAGTATGCTATCCATCTCAGATGCAGAAAAGCTAGTCCATGCTTTTATGACTTTTAGGCTGGATTACTGTAATGCTCTGTTTGCTGGTTGCCCAGAATCCTCTATTAACAAACTTCAGCTAGTACAAAATGCAGCTGCCAGAGTTCTTACCAGGTATAGAAAATATGATCATATCACCCCAATTTTATCCTCCTTAGACTGGCTGCCTGTTAAGTATCGTATTGATTATAAAATACTGCTTCTTACCTATAGAGCCTTAAATAATCAAGCTCCTGTTTATGTAACCAACCTCTTGTCTTGCTACAATCCAACCCGCTCTTTACAATCTCAAAACTCAGGGCTTCTGGTAATACCTAGAATAGCAAAATCGAGTAATGGAGGTCGAGCCTTCTCATTTATGGCCCCTAAACTCTGGAATAGCCTTCCTGACAATGTCCGAGGCTCAGACACACTCTCGCAGTTTAAAACTAGATTAAAGACCTATCTTTTTAGCAAAGCATATAGTCAGTGCATCACTTAAGCGCTATGACGCATGATGTGCCCCACGCAGAATTTTGCTTCTTGTTTTTTATACACTATGAACAGCAGCTACGCTAATTATCCTCCTTATTCTGTATTTCCACCTGGGGGTACTCATCCCGAGACCCTCAAGACTATGCAGCGCCACTGATGCGATCCAAGACCAGCGACGAGATGATCCCCAGGTTTTCATAATCCTGGACCAGGCCGTATCTTGAGCAGCTGGTGTGGTGGTCATGGAAGAGTGGAGAGCAAGAGACTGATTCCTGCGATGCCCTAGGGACAGACGCGTTTTCGCTGAGGTCCAGCTTCCTGCGCCTAGACTGCAGCTCTGCACAAGACGTTTGGCCATAGGAGAAATGGTCGTGCCCAACTGAGCCTGGTTTCTCTCTAGGTTTTTTTTTTTTTTTTTATCTTCACTTTCGCCAATTGGTGAAGTTTTTTCCTCGCCGCTGTCACCACTGGCTTGCATGGTTAGGGATCTGTAGAGCTGCGCATCGATGGATTTGCTCTTCAGTGTTTAGACTCTCAGTAGTGAATATTAACCCACACTGAACTGAACTGAACTTAACTTAATCTCTGTAAACTGAACTGACACTGTTTCAATTGACTATAAACTTCCATGTGAAGCTGCTTTGACACAATCTACATTATATAAGCGCTATACAAATAAAGATGAATTTAATTGAATGAATTGAATGCAGCCTCTGAAATAAGACACAGCTAATATGTCCTGCTGTTTAACTTCCTGTTCCAGTGAAAGCCATATTAAATCACCTGTAGAAAACACAATCTTTCATCTCTCTGACACTTTCTTAGTTTGCACATTTGTGCCACTTCATTAATCACTCCATATCTCTATAAAAATGTTGTGCATTTCTGAGTGTGCCTCACACAGGTGAGTGGGCATGACAAACCACCTGCAGAAACGCTCTTATCTTTATATTCATCAAAACTATTTTTTAAATACCATCTTACAAGGACTTAATGAAAAAAACAATGTTTACGTGTGAATGTACCACAAAATCATACTGCACTACTAGCTTTTTTCAACAATAGCACAAAAGGTAACTGAGTTTGAGGGCATTTTTATTGTATTGTATTGTATTGCACCATACCATATTGTGTCGTGTTGGTTGATTGATTGAAAGAAACAACTTAACCAATTGTTGTTTCCATCAATCAATCAATCAATCAATCAATCAATCAATCAATCAATCAATCAATCAATCAAATCAAATTTAATCAAATTTAATCAAATTTAAGCATATTAACACACCAAATAAACAGGTAAAAAATGTTTATCAATTTGTATTGTACCATATCTTATCATGTAGGTTGACTGATGTTGATATGACTGACTGATATGATGTTTATCATATTTTATCATATTGTATTATATTGTATTGTATTGTATTGTATATGCTGGTTGGTTATTTGTTTGATTGAAGTAAACAATAACTTTACCTGTTGTTGTTGTTTCCTTCAATCAATCAATTAATCAATCAATCAATCAATCAATCAATTCGAGAAAGCATATTAGCACCAATTAAACAGGTAAACAATGTTTATCATATCGTGTCGTATCATATCGTGTTGGTTGGTTGATTTATCGATTGTTCAATTGAAGGAAACCATTACTTTACCTGTTGTTGTTTCATTCAATCAATCAATCAATCAATCAATCAATCAAACTATTCAAGAAAGCAGGGGCAATTTAAGCATATTAACACACCGAATAAACAGATAAACAATGTTTATCGTTTTGTATCATGTTGGTAGATTGATTGATTGATTGATTGATTGATACAACTGTTCCTGTTGTTGTTTATTTCAATCAATCAATAATTTAATTAATTAAACTATTCAAAAAGCAAGGGCAATGTAAGCATATTAACACACCAAATAAACAGGTAAAAAATGTTTATCATATTGTATTGTATCGTATTCTATCGTATCATATCGTGTTGGCCGGTTGGTTGGTTGGTTGGTTGATTGATTGAATGATTGAAGGAAACAATAACTTTACCAAACTTTTTTTAATCTATTCAAGAAGGCAGGGGCAATTTAAGCACATTAACACACCAAATAAACAGGTAAACAATGTTTAAAAAGTTGATTTTCATCTAAAAGTTATTGAGGAACAACAACAAAAGAGTGTTTCTGCTGTTTTTTATATCAGTATTATTATTTTTTTTCAGTTATGATCTGATGCACTTGATTATTTGTGACAAGCTCAATTTGCATCTCATTATATTCATGGCACAGACATCTGGCAGAATTACTCATTAGAAACATAGCAACTCCTCTGGCCTATTATTACTATTATTTGTATTATTACTGTTGTTGTTTTTGCTCATTTTAAACAGCTACAGTATATTCTGTCATGCTTAATGTAAAAAAAAATAAACCATGATGCACCAGTCCAGTGGATAATTGCATTTATTATGATCACTGGGTTTGTGGTTTCCTAGCAATTAGCTGTGAGATTTATGATATTAGAAATGACAGCTTGTTTGAGATTTTTCAATTTCACGTGAACATTTGGAATGTAAGGTCCTTGAAATTTAAGGTATACAAACTTTGGTCAAGTTTCATTTCAAACCCAATCCAAGGGCCAAATCAAACCATCTGACACAATATTTGACAAAAGCAATGCAAACTTCTTGTGAGAGAAAGAAACAAATGCATGTATTACATTATAAAAATATATTACCAACTTAAAAATAATCACTTACTAATTGTGTCATAACTTATGGATGTCATCAAAATCATTGATTCATGTTGGCAAAAATAAAAGGCTATACGTTTTGAATACTTATGACTTTTAAATGTTTTTCAGACTAACCTATTGTTATTTTTTGCCAAAAACACATACTTTTAAAAACACTTGCTTGGACAGTACACTCTCAGAAATAAAGGTACGCGAGCTGTCACTGGGGTGGTACCTTTTCAAAAGGTACACATTTGTACTTAAAGGGTCCATATTGGTACCTCAAACGTATATATTAGTACTTAAAAATTTCAAGAGGAACATTTTTGTACTTTTTAGGTACCAATATGTACCTTAAGGTATTAATATGAACCTTTTAGGTACAAATGTGTACCTTTTGAAAAGGTACCACCCCAGTGACAGCTAGCATACCTTTATTTCTGAGAGTGTACACTGAGATCTTATAAATCCATTTTCCGAGGCTCAGGGTTAATAAAACTGTACATAATGTTGTACATAATGATCAGTTTTATGCAAAGACTGTCTGTTTCTCTTCACAAGACTTTAATGTACTGTATCAACCGGGGCCATGGGTATTAAGTTAGTTTTGCCTATGCTTTATTAAACTCTGAAAGCCATATGGTTTGAGCTAAACATGCAGAACAGAAGAACAAGCTAAATAAAATCTAAAATTATGGGTGATCTGTTTCTTTAAGTTTTGATCACAACTCCTACAGACTTGTACAATCATAACCAATTTACCTGAAAAGTCCAATTAAAGTGATTACAGGCTAGAAATGAAGACCTATCCAATGACACATTTCAGAATTTCAAACATAGCCTTGTGGCAGAAATTAAAGGCTAAATATTTTGATTTGGTTATGATTTTCTAAAGGCTGCACGGTGGCGCAGTAAGTAGCATGTTCGCCTCACAGCAAGAAGGTTGCTGGTTTGGGCCTCGGCTGTGTCAGTTGGCGTTTCTGTGTGGAGTTTACATGTTCTCCTCGTGTTTGCGTGGGTTTCCTCCGGATGCTCCGGTTTCCTATACAAGTCCAAAGACATGCGCTATAGGTGAATTGATTAAGCTAAATAGTCCGTAGTGTATGTGTGAATGAGTGTGTGTTGATGTTTCCAGTGATGGGTTACGGCTGGAAGGGCATTCTTTGCATAAAACATGTGCTGGATAAGTTGGCGGTTCATTCTGCTGTGGCGACCCCAGATTAATAAAGGGACTAAGCCGAAAAGAAAATTAATGAATTATTTATAAACATGAACTAACCTACTGACATTGTCAACCAAAACATTTTAAATATAAACCACACAGGTTTGTACAGACCACTGAGGTCATATAAAACCATTTTCTGAGGCTCTGGATTAATAAAACTGCAAAGTATTGTGTACATAATGGTCAGTTTCATGTAAAGACTAACAGTTTCTCTTTATAAGACTCCAATGTTCCACCAAGAGCTATTGGTATTAATGTGGTTTTGCCTATAAATGCTTTAACTATAAAAGCCATATGGTTAGTGATAAAAATAAGCTAATAAAAAATCTAAATGCAAATCTAAACTTAGGGTTGATCTATTTCTTTAGGTTTTGATCACGACTCCCACAGACATAACCAATCATAACATTTTATAACAATTTTGCTGAACAGTCCAAATATAGTGATCATGGGCTTGAAATGAAAATCTTTCCAATGACATATATTAGTGAGGGGAAAAAATGCTTTGTGTCAGAAATTAATGGCTACTGTACATGTCACGAATGCTTATGACTTCTAAATATAATTTTTTACGACTAACCTAGAGACATTTCCAAATAAATTCTGTCAAAAATAAATGACACAGGCTTATACAGAACACTGAGGTCTTATAAAACCATTTTCTTATGCTCTGGATAAATAAAACTGTAAATTATCTTGTAAATAATGAGCAGTTTCATGCCAAGACTGACAGTTTCTCTTTGTAAGACTACATATCACCAGGAGCCATTAGAAGCCATTGGTGTTAATGTGGTTTTTCCTGTCTATGCCTTTTAACTCTGAACGTTGTATGGTTTGGGATAAAAATGCAGAACTAAAGAATGAAACAAAAAAAATGGGTGACCTGTTTCTTCAAGTTTTGATCACCACTCCCACAGACTTGTACAACCATAACTTATTCCAAATATAATTGGTTATATTATGTTAGGCTACACATTTTGAATGCTTATGACTTCTAAATAATAATTTTACGACTAACCTAGAGACATTTACAACTAAAATATGTCAAATATAAACAATACAGGCTTGTACAGAACACTGAGGTCTTATAAAACCATTTTCTGACCTTTTGGATTAATAAAAATGTAATTATCTTGTACATAATGATCAGTTTCATGACTATTTCTTTTTATAAGACTACAATGTATCACCGGAGCCATTGGAAACCATTGGTATTAATGTGGTTTTGCCTGTATATGCTTTTTTTTAACTCTGAAAACCACATGGTTTGAGCTAAAGATGTATAACTGAAGAACGAAACAACAAAACATAGGCAATCTGTTTCTTTAAGTTTTGATCATGACTCCCACAGACTTGTACAATCATAACCAATTCCAAATATAATTGGTTCTATTATAATATATTCCAAATATAGTGATTATGGGCTCGAAATGAAGACCTATCCAGTGACACATTTCAGTATGGGGAAAAAAATAGCTTAGTGTTCATTGATTCGACTCTCACGCATGATGTAAGCTCGTGTTCCTGGAATATGTTTTAGAGTCTGTCGCCCACATGTCTGCTCCAAGATATTAACATTCAACACCAACAGTTTTTGGAGGAATTCGATTCACTGATGTGTAATTACAAGCCTGGAGAGCGCTACTGCACAACATACCCTGACAGGATGGAATAATGATGTTGAATTTAAAATTAGAGAGGCAAATAAAATAAAATAAAAATGTCAGACTTTAACTTGGGTCTTTTAAAATGTCTTTTAAGAGAAAGTATTGGGGAAAGGGCATAAGAAATGGGCGCATCCTGTTGTTGAAAAGCTGTCAGCGTAGAATGATTGTGCCGAAAGGTTTTATCATCACACCTTCAAATGGATGACAGACATGTATGAGTCTTCAAAAATCTGAGCGGGCAAAACAGTCACTGCCCCCCCCCACACACACACACACTTTCTGTCTCACACAGTCTTTTAAGGAGAAAATGTAGTTTGTAATTATATTTCATAAGCAGTTATTTATTTATTTATTCAGAATTATTTGATTTAAGTTACTGCAAAGTGTTATTAAACATCAACATCCTTTCTGATCCTTATTTTTGCTAATATTTAAAATTATATAGAAAAATATTATTTTCCATTCACATAGGCTATTAGCAAAATATTTATCAGTGTTTGCATGTTCATTACTGCATATAATTTATTAAAATAGAAGTAACATTCATTACAATTTGATTTAAAGAAAGCACCTAAGTAGCTTAGCGATTTTTTTTTCCAGTTGAATAAAAGACGAATATGAATATTTTCCATTTATATATTTAATCATTGAGGATTTCTTAAAAATAGTGTAAAAATCTCGTCTCGTCTCGTCCTGTTCTCGTGAACCCAATCTCGTATCTCGTCTCGTGGAGTAGGCATCTCATCACACCCCTATTATTTACATACAAAATTATCAATTATTTATTTACATACATTTATTATAGTCTCCAGAATATGCCCGTTTTGGTG
The DNA here is from genome assembly GCA_903798205.1 of Danio tinwini. Lineage (NCBI taxonomy): Eukaryota > Metazoa > Chordata > Actinopteri > Cypriniformes > Danionidae > Danio > Danio tinwini. Next base: position 7,594,528 of record CAIGQZ010000217.1, on the reverse strand, counting down.
TCTGGGTACAGTGTAGTTGTGTTTGTAGTCTGTGGCTTTATATGCAAATAAGCTGCTTCTCTCCGCCCACCGTTCCCATCAGTGTGTCTGCTTCTCCTGCGTTACATCAAATAAACAGCAGTCAGTGATAGAGACAGACATGGATGAAGATGAAATAAGGTTGGTAGTCAAAAATATCAAGCAAGTTTATTTGATGTATTTGTAGTGGAGTTTATTCAAGCCTTTCTGAAATGATGAGTCACACACAAATACACACACAGACACATACATATCTATGCAAATTTACTGACTCCATGCGGCCGTGGTGATTATAGCGGAAAAGAATTACATAGAGGTTTTACAAACATGCTCTGTTTTAAAAAAAAACATTTTAAACTTACAAAAATCACAAAGAGAGTTGGAACAAATATTTTAATCCCAGTTTCTTTGCAAAAAAATGTTTGGTGGCCGGGTAAAAATACACTCCTACGTCATGTTGCGGTGGGCCTCAAAATTGATGTTGGTTCTATTTTAGCGTCAAAAAAAAAAATGGAGACTTATATCTGCACACAGTTCTGTCCAACACAGCTTACACATGTTGATTTTCATCATAGGTGCCCTTTAATAGTAAGTAAATAAGGAAGAAAGTAAATTAGTAAATAAAAATAAAATAAAATAGAAATTAAATAGTGAATTTACAAATAACCAAATGCTGTATGTTTGTCAATCAATTGAATAAAATAAAATAAAAAGGAATGAAATTAAATAGAGTTAACAAATAATCAAATGTTGTATGTTTGTATTTGTTTGCTTGTTGATAAATTGATTGATTCCTTGTAAATTCTATTATACAAGTACATTTGCTATCATTTAACTTTAAACAAACTTTTATTTTGTTGGGGTGTTGTAAATAATAAGGCTCTAAGAGTTCAAATTAATCATTAAAGTAAAGCCATGGTCATGCTGCCCTTTTCTCCCCATAGACTTCTATTCATATGCACGCGAATGCGGGAGACCGGAAACGCAAGCTTGTGCAACAAGTTTGGTAAACTTTGACCTGCGAAATCACATCACGTGAGACCAATTAAAGATCAAAACATGACCTTTCTGTCCATAAATGTAAAATATGGACCAATTGCTTGCTTTTTTACATCTAAACATCTTATTTAATACTGCCCCTTTTCACAGCAACTACGACAGAATATCACAAGCTCAAACTATAGTGTGACTATGGCATTAGTAAGTAAACAAATATATAATTAAATAAAAAAGTTTAATCATTAAAATAAAATAAAATAAAATA
>CAIGQZ010000217.1:7571566-7584651 GCA_903798205.1 Danio tinwini | reverse complement strand
TACGATCAAATAATATACATATATATATATATATATATATGTAACTTATTTGATCTATCTTTAGTATGGAGAGCTCTGCTGTGACGTGAATTTCGCTTTTATTTACTAGAAAAGCCTGGACATATTTATTCAATATTAAAAGTCCCTATGTAGAGGTCTGCATTCCCTGGGAGTATCTGTGATTTCCTCATTCTTATTGAACACCAGTATAGCCAATACTCACTTCTGTTAAACATGCTGAATGCATATGCTTTTTCTTAGCACAGTCTGTGCATGTATCATCTGTATGATGGTTCTCATAGCGAGCTTTACCAACATGGGAGGGCAAAGTAAAGAAGCACTGTCCTTCAGCTTGCATTTGAAAACAGTCAGTTTACTGTTAGGAAACCCACATCAGGCAAGTCTGTTGCATGGGAGTTTTTTCATGCATCATAGGAAAAAAAAATGACCCTTTGTGCGCTGTGATAATAGCTCAAAGTTTTACCCTTTAGCAGTCACTCAGATCACAAAGGAGCAAGCAAAACTGATATTTAGTCAACAATCCTTGCACAGCCTACAGTTTTATTTGTTATCTCTCTTTTGGAACCCAATTTAAACGTGAGATTTTGAAAACCGGATTTAAATTTAGCAAGAACAGTCGGGTCGAGTAGAAAATTATTCTAAGCGGGCAGCGGGTGAACAAATATTGAATATACAACAGGAGCTGTCTGATGCAAAATAAAACCTTGCGGGAACAGGACAAAATAATTAGTTCTGCGCAGACCTCTATGCCCATGCACAAGGTCTGTTGTCCACTGTCATTGATTATGAGCTTTTCTAATGACAAGACAAAGACAACACTTTGGTAGCCATTGCTTTCTGAAGTCAGTCATAAGCTCCACCTTCTCAATGACATTGTGCATTAAAGATGCCAAGTCATGATTGGTTGACATGTAACAAGCAGCATTACATATTTTTTTTCTACAGTAACTACAGACCACCTTTACATTGAAGGAAGATAAACACTGTAGTAATATAAAGTTGTAAATGAGGCCATGTTTACGCAATAAAGTTTACTAATTTGCATTAAGTACAAACCTATCAAACAGATCTACAAAAATGATTACAAATGTTGTATTCTGCATGCCAAGCAGTAGGTGGCAATGTTTTGTAAAGAAACACAATGTATGTAGACCATAGACTGTAAAAAATATGGACGTAGTATCCGTGACGTCACCAATAGGTTTCTAAAAAGTGCAAATGAAGCTACAAGTGGGTGTGGCCAATGCATGGTTCATGCGTCGTGGTTCGTGTGTCATCGCGCCGACTGGGGGTAATCAAAAAAATGGGCAAAGAGGCAGAGCGTGAGCGGAGTTACAAATGCCTGCTAGCATTTTGCTCAGACGAGCATTTCTTTGGGAGAAACGCTTAATACTTCATTACCTGCAACTCGTTTGTGTTTTGACCACATGTGCTTGGTTGTATACTATATTAGCAGTGTTTAGTCTTTTAAAAAACACTGTTGTAATACAATGAGCCACTAAGCATTGTTCCTATGATGTTTTTCTACATGAGGAAAATGCAAATTACTTCCAAATACTTTGGAAACGTTGTCTGTATGAAATGTAAGAAATAATCCTAAAAGGCAATTGATTGTGTAAAGCCACATAAAACAGAATAAAAATACAACGTATTTGCCGAGTACAGTGGCTAATCAGCCAGAAATCAGCTGAGGTGAAGTGATGGCGATCAGCAAGACCTAGCTGTCACTCAAGTGGCCACACCCTTTATTATGCAGGCTTAATATAAATTAATATAAACAAAACGGATGAGTTTTGGATTCAGCGCCCTCACAGTCATTGAGAAGTGGGATAATAGCTATATACACCAAAATCGTTTTTGTACCAGGCTGTAAACACATTTTTCCGGCTGTAAAGCTGGTCATTTTAACATTGTGGTCAATAGAAATGTGCTCTATTTAGAAGCCAGGACTAGCGGAATTTCAATGAATTGAAGTTTCAGTTACTTCCCCATTAGCTTCATGAGGAGAAGCAGGATGTTGCCGCTTGATGTAGACACATACAGTCCTGTAGTCTGCCAGTTTTCTCAAGCTTTTTCAACTACTAATTAACTTCACCAGCCATTTTAGATATTAAATTCTATATTTCATAGGGGTGTGAAGCTACACTGGTCTCACAGTTGGGTTTGGTTTTGATTATCATGCCATTGATTCGGTTCAATTCGATATCTCGGTGCATTGACGATGCTTTCCATACATAATTAGATTTTTCGTCACAACATAAGATTTTTTATTTATTTAAATATATTAATATTTATATATTATTTGTAATACAATTGTGTCCTTTAATACAAGCAGTAAGATATATGTACTGTACCTTTAAATTTACTTGCTCAAAAAAACTGAAAATATTATCCCGCTTGCTTTTTGAGCAGTCAAGCAAGGTCTTACACCACAATGATCGGTCATTGTTTTCACCCACTCAATAGAAAGGGCTGTGATTGGCTTCAGAAATAAAAGCACTGTTCACAGATGAGTGACGCAGGTAAAACTGCCATGGTTACAGTCTATATGCGCACAATACGCGGTTATCAAAGGTAATCCATAAGAGACAAAGTGGAGAAAACTCTCACCTCAGGCACGCTCATATCTGGATCCACAAGTACGGCTTTAACAGCCAAAAGGAGAGGAAAAGTTGCCTCACAAACACGCCAGCGGGTCAAATGTCCAAAGTTAGAGAGAGAGAGAGAGGCATAGATAGATTTTACAGCATTTCTCCCTAGTAGTGAAATAACGGCTTGTGTGCTGTGCCTTTATAGTTCATTTATTCATTTTCTTATCGGCTTAGTCCCTTTATTAATCTGGGGTTGCCACAACGGAATGAGCTGCCAACTTATTTAGCAAATGTTTTTTACGCAGCGGATGCCCTTCCAGCTGCAACCCATCTCTGGGAAACATCCATACACACTCATTCACACACATACACTACGGACAGTTTTGCCTTCCAGATTCACCTGTACTTCATGTCTTTGAACTGTCGGGGAAACCGGAGTACCCGGAGGAAATCCACACAAACGCAGAGAGAACATGAAAACTCCACACAGAAACGCCAACTGACCCAGCCGAGGTTCGAACCAGCGACCTTCTTTGCCTTTACAATATGCATTAATATTTTAATAAATTATGTAACTCAACCCTAAGTCAAAGTCCACATGAACCAGAAGTTGCTAAGATTTATTTTAATATGTTGATCTACTAAAACTGAATATTGAGTATAGGAGGAGGGGCTTTTTTAACACATCATTCCCTCATAGCAAACTAATGTTAAGAGGGGCTTGGCTAAAAATATTGCTGTCAAATGGATGTCAAAAAAAAAGGACAGCCACTTCAAACATTAAACCAAATAGTCAGACTTTGATTAAAAAATGACCAAAACAAATATTGTTTTTTGTGGACTAACTTGCAAATAAATTGTTTATTCATTCATTCATCTTTGGCTAAGTACCTTATTTATCAGGGGTCACCACAGTGGAATGAACCGCCAACTATTCCAGGATGTGTTTTTTAGCGAATGTCCTTCCAGCTGCAATCCAGAAACTGGGATACACCCATACACACTCACATTCATACACACACACATACACTATGGCTAATTTTGTTTACCCAGTTCACCTATAGCGCATGTCTTTGGACTGTGGGGGAAACCGGAGCACCCGGAGGAAATCAACGCCAACATGGGGAAAACATGCAAACTCCACACAGAAATGCTAATTGGCCCAGCCGGGACATGAACCAGTGACCTTCTTGATTTTACATTGACTTTTTTTTCTGTACTTGCATTTATTGTTGCACAATGATATATGTGATTGTATTCAAACACCCTCCAATCAGAAATCACATCAAGTACAAACATGATTTGCCAAACATGAACCACACCTGAACCACCCATTACATCAGCAATAAAACTGAAGCACACCGCTCTGATCTTTATACTCACACATCAAGAAGGTTTCAGAGGGGGTGTTACCTTGTCACTTGCCGTTAAGTCACTTCACCCCTCTTCCCTAAAATGTCTGGAAACACCTAAGTGAGACGTTAAAGTTTGCGGTTTGTTATGTAGCCAAACCTTGAGGCCAGTATTGACGTGTCATTGCTTGACATTGATGGATGTCGGTGTCGCCGGGACTGACAAGCAGGTCTAAATTACATTACATTAGCTTGTTTCCCTCCAGCCTCTCAAGGCTACCGCTGCCCATCATGGCAATGTGGTGGGCAGACTGAGAGAGAGAGAGACAGAGAGACAGAGAGAGAGAGAGAAAGCCACGAGAAGCAACAACGCCTGTTTCAAACCAATTATGGCACAATGGCAGAGCAGAACTGCTGGATTATGGTAATAATGGACACACAGAGATGCATTTGTGCACCTGAAGGAGTGAGGACCATAAAGAGCCACAGTCTGTGCTCTGGATCAGCATGATAATTCATGCACTTACTGCCAAGCAAGAAGTCCCAAATTGTGTCCACTGAAGCGCAAGACATCACAGATGCAGAGATGCAAAATAAACAAATAAATAATTGAATAAACAAGGACGAATTTGGCAGTACTCTGAAAAATAAATATTAATTGGATTAAAATTTTAGGGTTGCAAACTATTTATATGGACAGAATTTAAACACACAAATTAAGTTGAACATTACTAAATTTAAAGGGCACCTATGGTGAAAAATCTACTTTTCAAGCTGTTTGGACAGACACATGTGTAGGTATAGTGTATAGACCGTCACAAGACAGGACATGTGCAAAGCAACCGGGAATAAAAGATTGGAGAGGATTGGAACTTACAAGGAGAGGATGCAGGACTGTCACTGAACTGTGTGAAGGCTACTTAATATTGAGGAAAAGCCCCAATCAGAGAGGCGAATGTCTGCAGCCCCGCCTCCGTTTTCAGATGTCTCCGTTTTCCCCCATCTACACTGAGACGGAGCAGCAGCGTTTTAGAATGAAAACGGCCTGTCCTGCGTTTCCAAAACGCTCAGTTTTTGGGGCTCGAAAACTCCGGCGTAGTGTGGACCGTAGCAAAACTTATGCATTTTAAAACTGAAACGTATTAGTGTAAACGGGGCCTGAGGCACGCTGACAGGCACGTTGGAATGGTGGGCGGGGAGGACTAGCCTTAAAGGCACAGTACACAAAAACAGCAAAAAGCTGTTGAGCGCTATAAAGTACAAACTAGTAAAAGCTATAATAAATAATCCGATAGGTGTTTTGAAACTAGTGAAACATACCGTGTTTGATAATGAAAGAATGATGAAGCACACACAGTTAATATAGGCCTGTTAATAATCTGTTCAAAGAATAATTAAAATGCAAGCAGTGACCGCTGCTGCTTACAAAAGAATGTGTATTTTTTTTTTTAATCTTGAGCTCTTGAAAGCAGCAGGATTGTGGGTTCACGATCATCGCTCTTTGCCCAGTCTATTTCAAAGGAAACCGATCGCACCAGTTGTGCTTCCTCTAGGCACGGTTCCTTCACGCAAGTGCACGCTTCACGAGCGTGCACGCTTTTTAACAGTTGCGCGCATCACATCATCTTAGCATGCGAGTGATCATCCTCTTATTCGGTATTTACCTGCTTTCTGCTCGCGCAAACATTTCTTGTCAGTCGTGCAGCTTCTCGATTCTAAGACCACATTTGCACGAATATTGGGCCATGCTTATTTTCAAACCCTGCTTTTAAGAAAACTACATTTGGCGGTTTGGCAGGTGTTAATGTAAAGCCCTGTATATATATATATATATATATATATATATATATATACACACACACACGCACCCGACCCGCACCCAATCGACACTTTAATAATTCTAAATCTTTGTTTTAAGCATGACAATAGGTCACCGTGGATCATTCGTTATTAACAGCAGATTCAGCTTTTATATATAAATATATACAGGAAAAAGATAACAAAAACGGTGTCACTTCAGCCTAAACGGCAGCTATGTTATGTTTACTTGGCCTTTTTCTTTGCACTGTGCAAAAACAGAATAGCATCTGCTGTGCGTAAGCAAAATTATACATAAAAAAATCTACATAAGCAAATGATAATGTTATAAAACAGCAGAGAATTGTATGAAAGCAATTGATGCATGTCCAAAAGCATTTGCAATTTGTTGGAATGATAAACTGCTACTATGATGTGCACAAATGACTAATTGTTTTGAGAAATGTGAAATTTGTAAATAGTGTTGTGAGAAATGCACCAAAGCCACTGAAAAAAACTGTAATATTCTGTACTAATAAAAGTAGTATTCATATCTGTTTTCAATGAGGGCTGTTTTCAGTTCTAGGGATTCAAAGTGTCCTTCACTTTTCACACTTTGCATTTTTAATCACAGTAACATTACATACCCTACTGCTGAAGCTATTGTAAGAAAATTGCCTGTCAAAATAACTGCAGCTCAAGAAATCACAGAAGCCATTATAAGAGTCTCACGTGAATAGACGATTATGATGAGATAGCATAATGTGGACCAAACTACCAACAAAAATGCTACAATACAAAACAGACACCCTTTGTCATTTGTCACAGATTTGACTCATTTAAGAAATACACAGACACAATAGCAAAACTAACCGGCCACTTTATTAGGAATACCTTACTAGTTCTGGGTTGGACCCCCTTTTGCCTTCAGAACTGCCTTAATCTTTCATGGCATAGATTCAACAAGGTACTGAAAATATTCCTTAGAGATTTTGGTCCATATTGACATGATAGCATCATGCAGTTGCAGATTTGTCGGCTGCACATCCATGATGTGAATCTCCCGTGCAACCACATCCTAAAGGTGCTCTATTAGATTGAGCTCTGGTGACTGTGGAGGAGATTTGAGTACAGTGAACTCATTGTCATGTTCAAAGAAACCATGATGATTCATGCTTTATGACATGGTGCATTATCCTGCTGGAGGTAACCATCAGAAGATGGATACACTGTGGTCATAAAGAGATGGACATGGTCAGCAACTATACTCAGGTAGGCTGTAGCGTTGACACAATACTCAATTAGTACTAATGGGCCCAAAATATGCCAAGAAAATATCCCCCAAACTATTACACCACAACCACCACCAGCCTGAACCGTTGATACAAGGCAAAATGGATCCATGCTTTCATCTTGTTGATGCCAAATACTGACCCTGCCATCTGAACGTCGCAGCAGAAATCGAGACATATCAGACCAGGCAACATTTTTTACAATCTTCTATTGGGCAATTCTGGTGAGCTGTCCAAGTTGTAGCCTCAGTTTTCTGTTCTTTACTGACAGGAGGGGAACCTGGTGTGCATTCAGACATGCTCTTCTGCATACCTCGGTTGTAACGAGTGGTTATTTGAGTTATCATTGCCTTTCTGTTAGCTGGAACCAGTTTGGCCATTCTCCTCTGACCTCTGGTATCAACAAGGCATTTACGCCCACAAAACTGCCGTTCACTGGATATTTTCTCTTATTCAGACCATTCTCTGTAAACCCTAGAGATGGTTGTGCGTTAAAATCCCAGTAGATCAGCAGTTTCTGAAATACTCAGACCAGCCCGTCTGGCACCAACAACCATGCCACGTTCAAAGTCACTTAAATCCCCTTTCTTCCCCATTCTGATGCTCGGATTGAACTGCAGCAGATCGTCTTGACCATGTCTACATGCCTAAATGCATTGAGTTGCTGCCATGTGATTGGTTGATTAGAAATTTGTGTTAACAAGCAGTGCTGCCTTATGTATATTACTTAAATATTTGTATGCCTTTTTGTTGTAACATGGAGGAGTCTAAAAGTATATTTTTAGGGTTAGGGTTATCCAATCAATATAATATTTAATATAAATGCAAGCATAAATAAATGCATGTTTGATAAATATACTATTTATTTAATATATGCATAATATTTTTATTGAATACTCAATCAAATCAATCAATCAATCAATCAATCAATCAATCAATCAATCAATCAATCAGTTAACTGAGTCTTCTATTCAACAAATTCAAGCAACATAAGCATCATATGTCAATTTACATGTGACCTCTACAGTTTAATCTGCTGAATCATGTGTTCCAGACCACTAAACCACAGCTCTAACAGATGATCACTTTTAAATCTTACTGTATAAGCGTTTACAGACTCAAATCTGAAAACTAATTTGTTCTCCACTCCACCAGTGATTCTCTTTGGGTATCTGGAGGTTTGCAGTTCAAATAGCCTGATTGAATTTGATCTGTGGTTATTCATGCTCAAACTTGTGTAAGAAGGCCTTCCATTAGCATCCATTCTCCCTCCACCACTCTATTTTCTCTTAGCAACTTGCTTTCACCTTCTCCTTGTGTTTCCTTTAAACATCGGTACAACCATCAGGAATCGGATGAGGTGATTAATAACTCCATAACTCAAATTCAACATGCATGAAATGACACGATGACCTTGGCTTTACCCGCAGACTTGAAAATGACTGTAAAGTGTCTGCTAATTGAATGCTGGAGGTGAAAGACACACATTGCAAAGCTCCTGATGAATGAAGCCATCAGACTGACAACACTCACCAAGCTGCAATGCGCCTAATATGACATGAAGCTAGAAACAAAAAAATATATAATAATAATAAAATAATAATACTAAAATGATTTGGGATGCACCGAATATTCGGTCCCTGAAAATGTTTTACCACCGAAACAACATGACCGAGACAGTATGTTGTGATGACGCAAATCTGACCCATCTATTCCCATCCTCTGCACTACATAGTGACTGTACTTGATCTGCAATACAAAGATCATTACTTGAATGCGTAAATAAAGCAGTGCACACATGAAATGATCCAGACTACGATGGACCCAGAGATACTTCTTCCATACCGCACATGTAAGCGTTAGCTTTTTTTGTGCTGCAGTGCACAGCTGACCGGCGGCTGCTGCACAGAACAATATAGCTCTGTCTATTCTATCTAGTTATAGATTTATCGATCTATATATAATTACATGTTGTATTGTTACTTTTCATCTGCACCAAGGCCTGAAGCAACTTCCTCCCATGCGGTTTCCTTAACCTGCAAGCCTTTGTTTTGCTAATTATACAGATCATAAAGAACTGTTTGTTTCTCAAGCTATACTGTATCAAGTATACTGTATAAGTGTCATTCATGTCTTTTCAGGTGCACTCAGAAGACAATCGCCTGTTATATCATGTCATTTTGTTTTTGTTTGTCACAATGATGTAGGCCTATCGTTATAATAATATTTATACAATATAGTTATAATGATATTTATACATAAACTAGTCTGAAACTTAAGCCAAAATGATACTGTTTTAAATTAGGTCTTGTAGTTCGGGCCCAAACAAATATTTAATTTTTTTTTGATTGTTTAAGTTCATTTGATTGACTATATAAAAATCAGAGGATATTTTCCATGCTACTTTTTACTTTAATAAGTCTGCAAGTCTGCAATGTACTAAATAAATATTTTTAGGGATTTGGGATATGGATTTTTTTAACCGATATTGATAACTGATAACTCATTTGGAGTTATCCAAATAAGATTTGGAGGCCGATAACCACATATCGGTTAACCACACGATCACCGATAACAACTGATTCTATTTTAAAAACCTCACAAAAGTTTGATCTGATCATATGAACTGAGTAGGCTACTCAAAGCAAAAAAAATATATAATAATTTCAAAATTGCAAGGTGATTAAATAGATATATTCACAATTTCACATAAATCAGCATGCTAAAAATAAATAATTTCCTTTTCTTTGCATAGCAAACTAACATGCAACTTGACTGCTTGAAATAATGAGTTAGATAACAAAATGAGATTTAATTAACGAACAAGATAAGTAAACACATTTTAAATAAAATGAAAATGAAATAACTAAGAACTGAAAATAGCTCAAATGTTCTTAAATCAAATGTGTTACAGTAATGCACATATGTACAAATATGTAATGTCTGAAAAAGCGTTTTGAGAGGTGTTTTGACTGTTCAGAGCCACCGTACAAGAGAAAAGCTAAATACAGATAGTATTACCTGAAACTGCAGCATAAGTTCATCTCATTTTTTGAACACATGTATGTGCTGCTTGTCAATCAGACAACGCTTCTATTGTTCGTTCTTGCTGTAAATTACAGAAAAAATGATCAATGAAAGGTTTATGATAAACCGCTGTGAGTTTGAAACTTTAACTGCAGGCACTGTGTAATGCGCGTACAGGAAGCTGAGTCAGATTTGTCCTCGGAGTCAGCTTTTGACAAAACACCTGAGCATTGAGCACAGATGACTTTATGATTTATAATTACAGTGCAGAATATAAAGACAGAATGTGGTGGACGGTTGAGAACCACTGTGCTTGATTCAGTGACTGGCGCACTGTCCCCTGCTGCTGTTTGGGGTGATGTGAAGGCTCTGTTGGCTGGATGATAGCCATTATGTGAACTCGTTATAATCATTATAAATATGCAAATCAAACTGAATACAATCTTACTTCAACAACACATGGCAAGCAATGACTTGATAATAACAAATAATTATATTGGATTACAAATAACCAGGGCCAGACAGAATCTGCTGACATTTTTTGCTATTTCTGCTGAGAATTTCGGCAAGAATCTGCAAATTTATGCGGAATTATTTTGGGAGTATCGAAACTGAAAACTTAATATATGAAAAAAAATTGCTTTTTAACTTTTATTTAATGTCTACAATTCAAGACCATCTAGATCCACTTACTTGGTAAACAAAGCAAGTCTATCATATATCTACTAAAAGACAGAAAATATGACTTTACACACTGTATTGTAAATAAATCAAAATAACACTTTTATATTAGTTAATATTATTACTGAAATTGATTTAAGAACTGAAAAAATATAAAATTACACACATTTACACAAATAAATAAGTACTCTCAATGATGAGTTACAAATCTGTGGGAATCTGAGAATTTCTGCACGCGCAGATTCCGTGTGGGTCTACAAATAACCCAAGGATTTGTTTATCACATTATCAAACATATCTGCAATGATAAGGAACATGGTTACTGAGTTATTATTGCTCAGCAATACCACAAAAAGCAAGGGCTGACTTTAAAGGAATAAACAATGTGAGGTCAGCTCCGCTATACCTGTAGTGCACTGGACAAGTCTGAACACAGTTGACCCACGCATGCGTGAGGGAAGCAATTACGTAATTATGTACAATTACGTAATCTATTGGATTAAAGATATCGGCCTTATTTTGATATCGGACCGATAACGATAACATTAAAAATAGCATTTACTGGCCGATGCTGATAAGGCAGCCTAAATATTTTCAGAATTTGTAATTGATTTATTCTTTTGAAACTTTGAAAGCAATTGCAGTGCCTTGATTTTAGTAAGGTTAGTACAAAGTCATAGGCCATAAATGCAATGGTATTAATAATTGGCATATTTTATTTTGGTGTTTCAGTTTTCTCCTTTGGTTCACTTTTTTCAGTTTCAGCCAAAAAATTTAATTTCGGTGCATCTCTACAAAATGTAAATAAAATTATATAATAAGTGAAGTTTCTTTATAAACTAATTTCGAGAGCATCACATACTTCTGATTGATCTCAGCTGTTCCCACATCAGCTCATGATTGATTCTCCAATCAGATGATTCCTAACTCACTATAAATAATCAGTTTTCTTATCTCAACATCTTCATCTTGAAGAACCCCCCTACCCACTTCTAGTCCACCTCCTTTCCAGATGGGCGACATGGCGGCCAGTGATTAGCACTGTTGCCTCACAGCAAGAATGTCTCTGGTTAAAGTCCCTACTAAACCAGACTACATTGCTCAAGTGGGTTTTCTGTTTACCTCCCACAGTCCAAAAAACACGCAACCTACGTAAATTGAACACACAAAATTGATATCATAGCCAAGCTCTTAGCAAGTACACCTCTCCTCAGTTATCCATATCAGTCACTTAGCTAGAAATAAGCTGGGGGAGTTCATCTTGATCTACCTGAGCTTAAACTCCCCTCTCACCCTACAAATGGAAGGGAGCCGAGGGCTTGAGGATCTTATGAGCTCAGGGCTCTCTCCCGAGACTGCATGCCAAACAAGCTTTATTATCAACAATCAGCTAAGTGTGAACTCTTGAAATATATAAATAAATTAACAAAATTAATCAATCCACCAATGGGGTTAGCAAATCTGACTTGATATGATATTTTGTAAGAAATCTTTATGTATATTAAACAACTTTATATCTGTTATGATACTCTTCTATAAATAAGAACTTTATTGGATAATTTTTTTTTTGCAATGTGAGCAAAGGCTGAAGAGCAAAAGAGTGAATGCACAAAGACGCTCTGTATAAACTGACAGGACACTGGTTTAATTATGGGCCACTGCACTGTTTATTTCCCATACAAAGGATTCACAGTCGACCCTTAAATTGCTGCGGGTGCAGACAGACTCTCAGTTACATTGCAATGATTCGGGGGCAGAAAAACACTGTAGGTTCATTGATTTTTATGCAGCTCTATTATATACGGCTGCTGACTTGCATGTACTGTCTTTCAGTGATATAGAGTGTTACTGTTGGATCTCCCAATCAAGTTTGAGACTGTAAAAGTGTGTCTGATGACTACGCAAGCAGAAATGATTCAGTTCACATATTGCTTAAATACTGCATTTTTATGAAATACTGACATAATGAAATATTAATGATATGGATTTCTAAGATAGTATCGCATAATGCATATATTATTTTAAAAAGTCTAGTATAATATGTAAAGTATATCTTGCTTTCTATTTTTTATTTATTCCCTACCCATTGTGATGTGACTTTTTAACAGGATTCAATCAACTTGCCTATAACCCAACACCTTTTTTTTAATTATACAATAAATGTATACAAAAATTATGGTAATATTGTAAAATATTATTTATAACTATTATCTTTACAATCTGTAAAGGAGTATACATGCATCACACACACACACACACACACACACACACACACACACACACACACACACACACACACACACACACACACACACAGTTTACTT
>CAIGQZ010000217.1:7538399-7548442 GCA_903798205.1 Danio tinwini | reverse complement strand
ATTATTATTATTATTATTATTATTATTATTATTATTATTATTATTATTATTATTATTATTATAAGTAGTATATTGTTTATTTATTTAAAAAATTTTTAAGTCTACTTTTACAATTTGACACATGCAAACCACAGCAGAAAGTTCTAACCAACAGGCCCATGCCATATACAGTACAGATACTTAATAAATAACCCACTATGAAATAAAATAATTAACATATGCTATGTTTTTTATTTTTACAAGCTTTGGAGAAGTAACATAAATTCTGCTTTTAAATAATAAGTCACCTATAGCTTTCGCCATGAGGCTGTATTCAAAATTATATCAATGTTTTCAAAGTGCACTGCGAAGTGAGCACAACTGTAAACATGAAGATCTTAATGTTTTTTTTATTTTTAATAATTTGAATGTTAGAATGTTCTAAAGTAATAAGGCACAGGGGGGATAAGTGGGAATAGAACACAGCCAGGAGCTATGTTTCTAACTACAGCTCCAGAGGTGTAGTTTTAAGTGCTCAAGTTTGCGACTCAGTTTGCGAATGTTCATTGGAACGATGGATTTGGGAAACGCCAAATCAACAAACTATGTTTCTAACGATGGAACTTGTGACCTTAGTTGGCTAATGATGGTTTTGGGAAACGCATCCCTGAACTTAACTTAAACTCTGAAAATTAAACTGACACTTTCAATTCACTATAATCTCTATGTGAAGTTGCTTTGACACAATCCACATTGTAAAAGCGCTATACAAGTAAAGATGAATTGAATTGAAAAACTCTTAAAACTTGACTTTGTGGCATAAACGATACGTATTTTTTATAATTTTGTGGATTTCCCGTCCGCCATTAACAGTCCTTATCAGTTTCCTGTGCAGCGCATGCGAATTGGTATGGTAAACGTTTTGCTAAGCATTTGTATTTATTTCGAACTGTGATCAAAACTGACTGGAAATACCTGTGCGTTTTAACAAAAATAATGCACACCCTCCAGCCAATCAGAATCAAGAATTTCAATAGACCATGGAATAAATTTATTCACAGTACAATGATTACAATTACAAAATACAAAAGTCTTGTTAAAACTCCAGTACACACCCCAGGGGTTTTCTGACAACTACTTTAATGAGTGCCCTATCATGGGTTAAAAAAATCTTCCCTGTAATTTTTCCATGCAACTTTAGTGAATGTGTGAATAAGTAAAATACCCTTATTTTTCTCTCTCTCTATCATTGCATATCAGACTTTATTGCATTATTTGTTCTTATTAAAAGAGTGTTCAGCCAAGGAGGAAACTCATATAATTAGCCAAGCTTGCTTTTGTCTGTCCATATTTTCAGTCCTCCTCTCATTCAACATTGTTCCCCTCGCAACCCAATAGATGTCCCTCATCATGTGTGCTGGGAATTATTCGGCAAATTCCGCTGATCACCTGAGGTCTGCCAGCTTGCGACAGTCATTCTGACCATGGTGGCCATGTGGTGCTGATGGAAGAAGGGTAAATGAGGCATCCCGTACCATCTAAGATGCCAGCTATTATGGGCTGATTGGGCAGATGACTCCAGGTCCTGCGAGACGGTCCTTGGATCCGCTTGAAAACTTGACTGACAGACTCCTCAACCATCTGTGATTGAAGACTTAGTGATTTTTTTTTTGTTCTTCTTGTTTTAGTAATTAATTGTTTTTCAGTCACTGGCTTCCTTCCTCCTCGCTGTCGCCTAATTCTAGCTCAAAATTAGCACTTAGAGGCGGTTCTGGGGTTTTGCACTGGGAGAAGCAAACAGATGGCCGAGTCAAGCCTGCGTGCAAGCCTTATGTGTTCATTTTCAACTGTGTGGTCCTTTTGGCAGGTCGAATGAGGAAACAGCAAGATGGTTGGAGCACAAAACCCTGTATATCATTTTCTGAGACTGTCAAAGCTTGCAGGCAAGAGCCCAAGAGTGTCTTTTTTTTTTTACATTTTACATGTGTAGTCAAGCTTTACAGGCATGTATTTTTTTTTTTTGCCTTGCACACACAGTCATGATCATGTCGTTTTACAGTAGTCAAACCAACAGGAAGACATCTCCCCCCCTGAGTAAAGCATCAAGAGCAGTTTGCTTTCAAGCTGTGTCCTTCCAATGATGATATCAAGTAAAAATACACTAGCAGCTTTTGGTTGCTAGAGTAAATATAGTTGCTAGAGTGATTCTGAGTGATTTTTAGCATGCTGAAATGTGGTTAGCAGCTCAAGTAATAATATAGCTTTAAAGAAATGTATCTGTCTTTATAAAGAGAAAACACAAATATTGTAGGAATCCTTACGAAATTGGTTAAAATAGTGTCATTTATTAGGCAAATAAAATGTTTACATGCAATATTGAGTTGCATTTAGGGCTGCACAATTCCGGCTAAAATGAGAATCGCTATTTTTTTTTTGCTTAAAATCAAGATCGCGATTTTCTCACAATACTGTAGATGTACAATTAGAGGTGTGAACCTACACTGGTCTCACGGTTCGGTTACGATTATCATACCATCGATTCGGTTCAATTCGATATCTCGGTGCATGGACGATACTTTCCATACACAGTTAGATTTTTTTTCTTCACAACACATTTTTTTATTTTTTATTAAAATCTATAAATATATTTATATATGATTTGTAATACAATTTTGTCCTTTACTACAAGCAATAAGACATATGTTCTGTACCTTTAATTTTACCTGCTCAAAGAAAACACTTTTATTGAACTTTGACACTGAAGACAACCTGAGCATTTATAGCAAATAAACTAATGTAAATATTATCCCGCTTGTTTTGAGCACTGTCGAGAGAGTTCTATGATTGGTCATTGCCCTCACCCGCCCAACAATACAGTTCAATACAGTATGTGACATTTTAACGCCATTTGGAGCCGTCCATGTTGCTGAGCAACGTATATGAATAATGTGAAGACTTGTGCGACCACATTTACACTTCTCTCCTGACCTTGAAAGCATAATTGGCTGAATTGTTTTTGATTATTTGTGCAGCCCTAGTTACATTCAATTCAGAAATGAAGCAAGTATAACATTCAATTATATATATTTATATATATATATATATAAATAATTTAACTAATTAATAAACTAGTTAATAATTGTAACTGAACATCTGAATAAAATTATATTATTACACTGTAAAAAAAAAAAAAAAGCTAGGTTCCACATAATTCCTTCATGTTGTCCCAACACAAATCAAAGACAAATTTTACTAATTTAAGTTGATTGAATATAAAATAATTAAGTTGTCCCACAAAAAAAACTTTTGCTTCAACTCAAGTTGTGTTGCTTGTTGCTTCAACTCTTTAAACAAGTAGTTTGAACAAACAGCAAAAGTCATTTTTAACTTTACTAAAAAACTGCTTTAGTTCTTCTAAAACTGAAATCTCTGAAAGGTATGGAAAGTATTCATTTTCTACTGTAACTAATTCTACTGTAAAATTATACTGAGTGACTAATGCAACTATGCAACTTAAATTGGTGTAATTAAACATATGTTTAAGGCTGTTTTGGTTGGCAATTAATTGTGCATTCTGATTATACACATAATATGCATGCATAAGACATCATACTTTCCACAAAATTGTGATTTTGTAATTTGAGATTTGACAAATTTACAAATGAGAACTCATATTAAAACCTGATTGATGGGTAAATAAAGAGCTAACATGTATAAACAGTTTTTTTTTAAAGCACACATAAACAGTTGAAGTCAGAATTATTAGCCCCCCTTTGAATTTTTTTTTCATTTTTAAATATTTCCCAAATGATGTTTAGCAAGGAAATTTTCACAGTATGTCTAATAATACTTTTTCTTCTGGAGAAAATCTTATTTGTTTTATTTCAGCTAGAATAAAAGCAGTTTTTAATTTTTTTTAAAGCCATTTTAAGGTCAAAATTATTAGCCCTTTTAAGCTATATTTTTATTTGATAGTCTACAGAACAAACAATCATTATACAATAACTTGCTTAATTACCCTAACCTGTCTAGTTAACTTAATTAACCTAGTTAAGTCTTTAAATGTCATTTTAAGCTGTATAGAAGTGTCAAATATTATGCACTGTCATCATGGCAAAGATAAAATAAATCAATTATTAGAAATGAGTTATTAAAACTATTATCTTTAGAAATGTCTTCTCTACGTTAAACAGAAATTGGAGGGAAAAAAAACAAACAAAACAGGAGGCTAATAATTCATGGGGGCAAGTCATTTTGACTTCAACTGTGTAAATGTCATCCTTCAGTGCATAACCTTTCTCTCTGTAAAGTAGGTTAAAACAAAGTGGAAAACCCTCATTTGAGAAGCTCAAAACCTTACTTGCTGTTATTTAAGTTTTGGAAATGACTGCTGAGAGGATCCTATCTCTCTGTCCCAACTGAAGCATTAGTGTGGAGACCTGAGGTTTTTTAGATGAAGTTCCAAATGCCATTACTATGTAAATGCAATGCCAGGACTGGAGGGTAAGAGCCAACAATTGATCTGAAAATTGACATGCTGTCTTCATGAGTGCCCTTCACTCCTCAGATAAACAATCTTGAGCTGGCGTGGAAAAGAAATCCATTTGATTTTTTTTTCTTGGCAAACCTACTGCCCAGGAAAAAGCTTTAGGGCAGGATTTCAACAAATGGACTTCTGCACGACAATAAAAGAGTGATATGACCATATCGTGATGCTGCACAGCTGGACACTTGAGTTTTTAAGATCTTACCATCTGGCATGTTTAACAATGCAAAAATCATTCAATATTATGTGTTTTTTTTCCATTTAAAAACATCTGTTAAACCTTTTAATATACAAAGCATGATGTCATACAAAATAATTTAAATTCTTGACAAAAGAGGCCAATAGATGCGCATTGTGTTGCATTTGTAAGCTATAATGTCAAAGAAAACACAGCCAGGAATTTATATGAACCTCTACATGAACAGACGACAGTTGAGCGGAGTGATTTGACACTATTCTACATGTGTTTGTCAAATTCCACAATAAAAACAATAGATTAAGCACAAATACAATGAAACATATCTCATGCATTTCCAGTGTGTAGCTTAATAAATGTATTATCTGTAAATCGTGTCCTTACATGAGTTTGAAAATGTCTCATGCAGGCATTGCTCAGTAGCGCTGTAACCAATGGGAGTCAGGGTAACAATAGAATTGAGAATCAAGCATGCAGTTTTATTAAGAATTGCCAGGCAGGCAATGTTAAAACAGGAACAACCGGTAAAATAAGGGTAATCAAGAAGCATAGTCGAGGTCAAAAGCAAATCAATGTAAGGAAACAAGGCATGAATCAAACACTGGAAGACTAGACTAGGAGAATGCTTCATAGTGTTACATCAAACAGCAAGACTCAGCCATGTGTGTGAGAATGAAAGCTGTATATATAGTCCTGGTCATTAGTTTAAAAAAAGCTGTGTGTGCAATCATGGATGATCTGGAACTGGTGTGTGTGTGAGGTGCCTGATGGGAAATGTAGTGCAGTTCAGTGGCAGAATTGTAGTTCGGGTGATAGTAAATGTCCTCCAGCGATCTAAAAGAGATAGATCACTGGTGACTGTGACAAACGCATAGTACAATCTGTGTGCCCCATTTTCAGAAGAAAATCTCACATATATAGTAAGTTAAATGAAAACTTAGAGGAAAATTATCATTGTTTTCTCACTAGAAAACGGTGTGGCTTAGCAAATGCAGCCTGAAGCGTGCATATTAATGATCCCAGAGCTACATATCAGTCTGTGTTGTCCTGATGACATGGCTGCTTGTCAGGTCTAGATGAATATCCTAAAGTACATGCAAATGATTAAGATGTGCCTTGTGAGTCACGTAACAGTCTGCTTTGTGTTCTGATTGACCTGTTGTCCATCAGGGTTTTACACTTAAGGAACCTACATGAGAATGAGATGTTTGAGGGTCACTTTCCATACACTGATCTCTTAATATTCAACTATGCCTAGATATACCCATATTGTCTTTATAGGGCACCTTTAATGTAAATTTGTACTTTTATTAATTAGTTTGCTTTACTCAAAGCTTTTTACTCAAAAATATAACATTATATATAATTTGTGGGCTTGTGCGTTAACATGCATATCTTCCACAGTGCTAGTAACTGCATATCTTAGTGTCAATTGTAGATGGTTTCTTTCTTTTACTTGTCTAAAGTGTCAAAAAGATTGATTACGGTGGTGAGATAGCAAAAAATAGCTGCATTTTGACTTGGTATTTTAAAAAGGGTGGGGAAGAAAAGGTTGAAATAAACCCATTTGGCAGAAATAAACAGATTTGTAGGCATTCTTGCAGAAAAAGCAGAGTGTATGTATGTGTGTCAGCGAGACACTACTCCATCACTGTTCCTCCCCAGTCATGTCTCTCTTTCTCTCCCCATTTCTGTCACAAGTGTATCTGAACGCTTGCAAGGATATGGACAGCTGCCTTTTTTTTCCTAGAAAATTTTCAGTTACATATTCAAGGTAAATTGAGCACCTAATTATGGGCAAATTCCATTGCGAGAGCCTCTGAAACAATGTGCAGACTTATTTTTTAGACTCAGTCTGGAGTTTCTGTATCAGAACTGCTATGCATTTATATCAGTAAAACATGATCTAAAACCCCTGGCATTTGCCTTCATGGCTGCTGGTGTCCTCTCTGAATTTCAATCGTGAAAACGCATCTCAGTCAAAGTGAACTCTCAAGGTTTGAACGGTTGCCCATTTTTAGGCAGTGGCATAACAAGGCTACAGTGACATTAAAAGCATTTTCTTCTTTTTTTTTCCCGGATGGAACAAGCTTAGAAAACGAATACTGTTTCGGTTCGGTTCAACTAAAGAATAAAATAAATATATTTTAAAAACTATATGCTTCACTAAAGATGCATTGAGGTACTTTGTAGTCAATGTATATTTTAAAGGGAATGTTTACCCACAGGGCAGCACTGTGGCTCAGTAGTTAGCACTGTAGCCTCAAAGCAAGAAGGTGGCTGATTTAAGTTCCAGCTGGGTCAGTTCTGTGTGGAGTTTCCATGTTCTCCCTGTGTTGGCGTGGGTTTCTTCAGGGTGCTCTGGTTTCCCCTACAGTCAAAAGACATCTGCTATAGGTGAATTGGATGAACTAACTTGGCCATAGTGTATGAGGACGTGTGTGAATGAGAACATGAGTGTTTTCCAGCACTGGAAGGGCATCTACTGTGTAAAACATATGTCAGAATAGTTGGTGGTTCATTCCGCTCTGGCAACCCTTAATATATAAAGCATCATTCACACTAAAAGTGACTTGCAGTGGCAAAGCAACAAGTGACCATTCATTTTAACGGAGAGTGAGCAACTTCTGGCAACATCTGTCTACAAAAGTGGCATTGACCTTTGCTGACCAGGTGGGCGTGTCAAGCAATGCAACGAAGTTGAGAATCCTTGAACTTTATGCAAATGAAAAGCTACTTTTTCCAGCGACAACCATGTGATCCTCTCTCAGCTCCTGCAGAGGCTGGTTAAATTTTTTGTGCTGTAGACCTACACAAACCTGCGTTTGCAGCAGATTGCCACCCACAGCTACAAAGTCGTTGCTAGGGTGAATGAGGCATAAGAGACTAAGCTGAAGGAAAATGGATGAATGATTGAATGTTTACCTACAAGTAAACAAAGTAATTTAGGTAAAATTATTTTCACATTAATAATTATTTACTCACCCTTGGGTTATCCTAGATGTAATCTACTTTTTTATATATATACCCCTTGGTATATCATAAAATGCATGTGAATGACAAAGCACTTTAAGGGTGCAAAAAAAATCACACCTAGCTGATGATTGATTATAAAGCTTGTTTGGCATGCTGTCCCGAGAGAGAGCCCTGAGTTTATAAGATCCTTGAGCCTGGGGTCCCTCCCGTTTGCAGGGCGAGAGGGGTGTTTGAGGTCAGGCAGATCTCGAGAACTCCCCTACTGTAGTAGCGAATGAACAGATAGTGATTGCTCTAAATAATATAACTATGAAATAACTACTTACTAGTAGCATGTCTATGGTGCCGATTTGGATTAGTCAATTAACTTAAGTTACATGTTTTTGGATGGTGGGAGGAAACGGGGGAACTTGGGGAAACTCACAAGAGCACGGAGAGAACGTGTAAACTTCACACAGAAATGTCTCATGGTTCGGTTACGATTATCATGCCATCGATTCGGTTCAATTCGATATCTCGGTGCAACACGGTGCATTGACGATGCTCTCCATACATAATTAGATTTTTTTCTTCCCAACACAAGAAAAAAAAATGGTATCAAAATCTATTAATATGTTTATATTTATATATTATTTGTAAAACAATTTTGTCCTTTAATACAAGCAGTCAGATATATGAACTGTACCTTTAATTTTACCTGCTCAAAAAAAACACTCTTTGTGAATGTTTTAGACAAAACTCCAATACATGCACAGAAGACAGCACGAGCATTCATAACAAATAAACTAAATGTAAATCCTGCTTGCTTTTTGAGCGCTGGCAAGTTCTTACACCCCTATGATTGGTCATTGTCTTCACCCGCTCAACAGAAAGGGCTGCGATTGGCTTTAGAAACGAAATCGCTGTTCACCCATGAGTGACGTGGGAAAAACAGCCGAGGGTCAGTCTATATGCGCATAATACGCAGTTACCAGGTAATCCGTAATAGAATAAATACAATACAATAAACTCAACATAGGGGATAAATGACGTCAGTGCGTAATAACCTCATATGATCTATTACTGAACCGATCTCGAATTGTCCCCATCTGCATCGCGGTGCACCGAAGAAACAATTAATTTTGACACCCCTACTTGGTAAGGACTAGAACCAGTAACATTCTTGCTGTGAGGCAACAGTGCTGGATAATAAACTGGATAATGCGGCACCAGCCGCAAGCAATCATTAGCATGTGATCCTCTCGTAATTAGTTATTAATGAACTTCACAAAATGGACAACAATTTATATGCACAAATGGATTGTTAGGGACAATCTGAATGTTAGGGATGTTCTGATCAGGATTTTTGTGGCTGATACCGAGTACTGATTCCTTGTCATGGTGATCAGCCGATACCATGTACCATGATGCTTTAAGCTTTACAATGCATAAAGCACATTTTCACTCCAAGTATGATACTTAAGTAAAGATCTTGCGTTACCTAAGAGAATAAACGAAAAATGCTGCATATAATTCCTTAAACATGTCTCTTACCATTTAGTGTGAACATGCAATGATCAGAACCAGCTTATAGAAAATAGCAGATAAAACATTAAAAAAAAAAATTGGTAAGAAAAATCACTAGCAAAGCAATTTGGAAACATGTTTTATGTCTCAGTGAAGTTTGGAGAGCATATTTGATGCATAGGAAGTTGAAATGCACACCTATGAATCCATTACTTCTTTAATAAAAGGAAATAGGCCTATAAACTATTTCTATTTAAACATTTATTACCATAAGTATTTTACGATCAGTTATTAAATATTAAAGTAAAAAAAAAAATGTAAAAAAAAAATCCTTATATTTCTAGCTAGGTTTTAATGCACTTGCAATATTGTTGAAAACACAGAACTTTCAGTTCTTATATGTAAAAATATTTTAGTTATTGTACATTCTCTGCTTGTAAACATGTAAACAAACACTAGTGATCAGTTCAAAAGATCGGCCAGATTAGCGATTACCAATCGAGTCATGACAGGCCGATGGATCGGAGCATCACTACTGAATGTATCATCTGGAGGCACAGATTGTTGCCTGTATATGTTTTTTAGACTCTCAAATAAAATAAAAAGCACATTTTTGTTTTTGAGGGTGAATTATTCCTTTACAGTAGGTACAGAATTATATCTCTGTGATTTGCTGCCCAACTGCATTTTATACACTACAAATTCTGAGGAAGATTGTCATCCTGTCCCCAGAAAAAAAAAAAAAAAAAAAAAAAATAAATATTATATATCTGTGCCTCCAATCGAATCTGATTCTAGGAGATCGGAAACTTCTTTAATAAAAGGAAAGAGGCCTATAAA
>CAIGQZ010000217.1:7521608-7537999 GCA_903798205.1 Danio tinwini | reverse complement strand
TCGTTATATATATATATAATACTAAAGTTATGCTGTTTTATTTTTATTTATTTTACTACTGTTGTATTGTTTCTGTACATGCAAACTGTGCAACTCTTCCTTCATTCCAAAAGATCAATAGACTCACATATGACACGCATCTGAATCCTGCATATGACTCCACCAAAACATATGCTTAACTCACCGGTTCCCATCTCACATTAAAGCTTCTGTATTGCTCAGTTGTTGCATCAGAAATCAGGATCTTGGAGAATGATATTTAATCCCCGTGGGGCTATTTCTCTCTTTTGGCCTCGACTTCTTAAACGATAACTTTAAAAAAACTATATACTTTTTACACCACTGTTCTGACTTTAACTATTTCTCAGTATGAATTTTAAAGTGTGTGTGTGTGTTACAAATGGGGGATTCAAATGCCTGAGTCTACATAAAAGCTATATGATCCAAAATGCAATTTAAACCTTGAAATGTTTAAAGGGTGAAACTGTGTGAAGGCAAAAAAGTAAAATGGATTTCTAGGTCACTAAAAATAGCCTTTGATAGGACTAGGTATTAACGCATATTTACCGAATCGCAAGCTCTTGATTTAACTGAATTAGACTAGGATATGATTTAGATTCACATCAATTCTGCCTCCACATTCTCTTTTATTTTATGCTGGGAATTTCTAAATTATAACATTTAAATCACACTTTATTTTAAGGGGCTATTCTCACTATTTAGAACGAAACAAAAGCATTCTGTCAGGACTCCCAGAGTTCATTAAGATTCTTTGGATTCTTTTTTAAAGCCTCCTCCATCTCCCACCAGAAATGCTCAATAATGTTCATATCTGGTGACTGGGCTGGCCAATCCTGGAGCACCTTGACCTTCTTTGCTTTCTGGAACTTTGACGTAGAGGCTGAAGTATGACAAGGGGCACTATCCTGCTGAAGAATTTGCTGTCTCATGTGGTTTGTAATATAATGGGCAGCACAAATGTCTTGATACCTCAGGCTGCTGATGTTGCCATCTACTCTGCAGATCTCTCTTCCATGATTTTATCACCAAACTTGACTGATTTCTGTGAAAATCTTGGGTCCATGTGGGTTCCAATAGGTCTTCTGGAGTATTTGTGATGATTGGGATGCAGTTCAACAAATGATCTACCTCCTGCCACTTTTTTTCAAATAATCAACTAAGTCAAGTTATAATTTGTTGCTCTTACAACTGGGATCAACAACAAGACTTTTGCCAGGTAGTGTAGGTAGGCAATAAGCCAGAACTGGAACTGAAATTAAAGTGTTACCAAAAAAAATTATTTAAGTCCACATGAACTGGAATTTGCTAAGACATTTGCTTTAGTATGTTGATGTACTTCCAACTGAAACAAAATATAGAATAGGGCGAGTGGCTGTGTTTTGTGCATAATTCCCTCATAGCTCTGCCTATAATCAAACAAACAGCAAGAAGGGTGTGGTTAAGAATATTATTATACAGTTGCTATGAAAGCCACTCCGAATGCAGAAGCAAATGGTCAGACTTTAAATTAAGATTAACAAAACAAACATGTGGATTCATTTACACAGACACATTGTACACCTTAAGAATAACAATACGCACCAACAAAATAAACATTGTAAATTTTGATTTCACATGGACTTTATTAAAATGGGCCTATAAAATGATTCAGATTATGCAAGTCACAGTATAAAAAAATATATCACCAATATACACAAAAATAATTGTTAAAATAATATTTAATTTTTATATTAGATTGTATAGATATTATGGCTGCACAATTAAAAAAAAACTGACATTGCGATGTTTTGTTTTTCTGCGATATGTGAAAATTAATTTATAAGATGATTCTATTCTGAAAGAATTCCTAATTTTATATTGATTGGGATGATTAATAGTTGAGTGCATCTGCATAAATATACAAAATTATGCAAAGAAATTAATTATTATTATTTATTTGTTGATTTCTGTATTTATAAATCAAAATATTTTTTATAAAAATATATTGATAAATAAAAAATAAATTTATAATATACATTTATAATTTTTATATTATTATTATTATTATTATTATTATTATTATAAAAAATAAATAACATATGAAAACAATAGAACAAATATAAAAAAATAAATAAACACTTCATGGTTTTTCGATTGGACTTTAACAGTATTATAATACAGAAATGTAATAATCAAATGTAAAATAAAACGGAATAGTCTTAATAAATTAAATTCTTAAACACAATTAATCTTCATTAAAGCGGCAAACTTTATATTTTTTCCTGTGCCCAAATGGTTTAAATTCTCTTGAAATCTCCTAAAAAATTAAAATAAAAGAATTAAAATAAATAAAATAAAAGTATTTTATATTATTAAATTGGTCATGCTGTGTTGGTCATTGTGCATTAATGGTCAACGACTTCTTAAATTGCATGTTCTGAACTATGTTTTCTGGTTAAGTGTAATTCCAATTTGACATTGCAAATCCTGTAATGTGACTATTGCAGATTCAAACATTGCGATATCTATCCTGAAACGATATATTATGCAGCCCTAATAGACATATCTGAACGTTATGCTTATTGAAGATAGAATGCTATTTTAGTCAACCTCCCCATGCTGTATAATCCAGACATGTTAGTCTATTTTACTCATTCAACACACCGTCAAAAGTCACACGCTCTGAAATACCAGTATTATGACAAAAAACATTTGATGCAACTTCGCTGGTGTGAAATTGACATCCTTGCATCCCTCAGAGCGCTGACTTTGTTGGAAATCTTGCCCACTCATCCACGAAGCAAACTATCTTCTGGCAAAGCAATTGTAAATCCAAGCACACCGCGCTCTCCAGACGCTAATATCTGTCAACACGGCTGTCCTAACTGGAAGCAAACAATCTGGTGTAGGCCAACATACATTTATGTTTACAGAGCAGGAGCATCTGCAACCATCTACAATAATTATGTGCGGCCAACAAATCGCAGACTCCACGCTTTATCTCGCCCCTCCTCCCCTTTGTTTGTAAGAAGAAGGAAAAAAAAGCGCAGCAGGCCTTCGGAAATACCCGCATTAATATTTTCAGACAAGCCTGGGCTTTTGGACAGATGGATCGCACCCAAACTGGCAGCTAAGCATATGGTGTGGTTAAGATCGGCCCCTCTGCTGACTCTCCCCAAGGCAAGCAGAGCAACCATAAAGCGGCCGAGACACGGACTGTCCATCGCAGCGGATAAAGCATTAGGGAAATGCTGCAATGAAAAAGAACAGGGCTAAAAGAAAGACAGATGTGTTTTGTACAGCATTCTGTGGATTATATGATTTAGCTGCGGTATTAAACGCTGTGCTGAAGGTACGAACCGCTGCTCGTAAAACATTCTGCCAATAAAGTTTCAGAGGAACAGTAACACAGCACATCGAATCAGTTTATGGGTGTGAAAGTCAAATTTCTCAGTGATGAATATAAACAGGTGCACTTCGCTCTGCTTTGGTAAAGTTTATAGCTTTCTATAACAATGGATTTGCATGTTTGGTAAAGTAATCAGCGACCAATGGTGGCATTTGTGCTGAGATTTGAAGTTGTATAGAAAAATGATGCATTTCCACTCATTCACTATCATTCTGCTTAGTGCCTGATCCATCAGGGGTCACCACAGTGAAATGAACCATCAGTTAACACCAGGGCTGCACGATTTGAAGAAAAAAAATCTAAGTGGGATTTCTCATCAAAATTCATTCATTCATTTTCTTGATAATTCCTTCATTTATCAGGGGTCGCCACAGCGGAATGAACCGCCAACTTATCCAGCATATGCATTACACAGCGGAAGCCCTTCCGGCTAGGAAACATCCATACATTCTCACATTCACAAACATACACTACGGACATTTTAGCTTACCCAATCGACCTATAGCGAATGTGTATGGACTGTGGGGAAAACACAAGGGGACACTGGGAGAACATACAAACTCCACAAAGTAATGCCAACTGACCCAGCTGATGCTCGATTGTGCTATGCCACCGTGACGCCCCCCTCATCAAAATTGAAATTTTTGTAATTTAAAAAATAATTTTACTATTATTTCATAAAAGAGCTACAGGTTTGATGTGGTGATTTTCACAGAGCCAAAACAAATGACCTAGCATAAGCATGCTACAGTATGCTACTCTATATTTAAAACCTCGTACACATTGTTGCCATTTTTATGAAGTTGTCAGCTGTCATGCCAAATTAAGAAAATAACTACAGTATCTCAAATAAAATTATGTATAAAATTTAGGAATCCAAACACACTGTAAACAATTTTACATTAGTAAAACACTGGCGATAACCTACTTTAAGACTGAAACAAGGACAGCAAACTTTTTAGCCATTTAAAAGTGCCAAAAGGTCAAGAAAACCTCTACATTTTGATTGTCTTTTTTTTTTACACTGTTGAGGGTAATGTGATTACAAACTGTTGATAGTAACAGGGGCGTCGCTAGACCCAATTTACTGGGGCACGTGCCCCAGTAAAAAAATCGCCAGTGCCCCAGTAAATGCTTTGAGATATGATTTACTTCATATGCAAGTGTATGTATTAAGAGTTGTAATCCCGAAATAAAGCCATTATTCTCTATGTGAAACCAAACCAACGCTGGTGAAAGCAGTGTAGTTTAATCAAAAAGCAAACTGATGCATCTCTGCATGTGCGCAGAAAACCACACCCACACACCGCTCCTGCTGGACCTGGATGCGCTGCTCTTCTCCCGGTGCAAGACCCGGTTGTTAACATGCACGCCAAAAAAATACCCGTTGCTCACGTGCCGCTTATGCGTCGTGAAACACCGGCATTAACAGTATTTTATGTGAAGGTGACGGCACGTAGTGAGTTTTGCAAGTCGACAAAACTAAAGTTTAAACAATATGATGGTGATCAGACTAAGCATGGCTCCTGATGCTTAAATCAATAATTAATAAACCTAATTCTCTGCCATGTGTCAAGTCTAAGACAACAGATAATTATTTTTTTTTGTATTTTATAGAATTGCTTGTAGAATTTAATTCAAATTAATTTATTCATGCTAAATATTTTTTAAATGATCTTAGCATATCACTCCAGTTGTGCCTTTACATTATTTTCCAGTTACATATTAATTTAAAATAATAATTCTATGATAACAATAATAATTGTATTTTTAATATATATATATATATATATATATATATATATATATATATATATTTTTTTTTTTTTTTTTTTTTTTTTTTTGAGGGGGGGTGTGCCCCAGTAGAGCTTTATATCAAGCAACGCCTCTGGATAGTGAACTGAAATAATCGCAGCTTTTGCGATTTAAAAATTGCACACATGAATTTTCCTAAAAGGAACACTCAGACTAACACTAGACACAGTTAAATGGTTTTATAATTACACAATAGTTTTATCATATCCGTTCAGCCAATCTTAAGGTCTAGCAGGAACAATTTTAGCTTAGCATAGATAATTTAATCGGATTAGACCATTAGCGTCTCACTCAAAAAGTTTCAATAATGTTTCTATTTTAAGCTTGACTACTAGTACTCTCCGTAGTTAGATTGTGTATACTAAGACATATGTATGTTGCATTTTTATATGCTGATATGGCTAGGAATTATCAAGGAACTTGGAAAATTGGAGTGTTCCTTTAAAATGGTTCTATGTGGAAACAGAATCTATTGTGAAGTGAACTCCATATAACTCAATATTTTTTTATATTGCATATACATTGCATGATTATGTGCAACAACAAAAAATGCCGAATCAGCTATCTGGACCAGAAGCTAACAGCCCTCCCTCCCAAAAAAAAAAACTACTTGTGGAAAATAAATGCATTTTTGCACTCTAAAAGTACTGGTAGTCTCTAGTTGAGTCCCAAATGACACACTACGGCTGCGTTTTAAATCGCCTACTACTCAGTGGGTACTGAATTTGAATTTACTACTCAACTGTTAGAAAAGAACGTTCTATACAGTATAAATGTGAGCAGTATAAATGGAACTCGGACGTACTACATCCACTATTTTGTCATGATCATGTGATCTACCCACGTCAGTTGCGTCGCTTCACTCCCATTCATGAATTCTCTCATGGTGCATCATGGGATAGTGTAGCATGCATCAGATGTGTACTTAAGAACCTCGCCAGAAGTAGTAGGTCATCTGGGTACTTCTTGCATACTGATTTTCAAATTCTATGAATTCAGACATACAACTTGGCTTGCATACAGTTTTTTGCATATGGAAGTATTCAATTTTGCACGCAGCCTATATACTATACACGCTCAAAAATGTAGTGTTTGAGTGTAGTATTGTCTCAAATTGAATACCAATGTTTTTAACTAAACTTAGCAGTACTGTCATGTGTACAACTACATCCACCAACAGGAAATTATAATAGCTTAAGTAGAAGTTTACTTTCAAATAAATAAGTACTTTCAAAAAAATTGAGTAAACTAACTTTAGCAACGATAGCTCCTCCACTTCCGCACTGTGAGATAATCTGTGACCGCTGAGTGCATGAGCATGCCTCTTTGTGAGTGTATAAAATGCATAATCCAGGTATTTTTGTTTTTAAGTTATGTGAATGCACTGCTTACACTATTTATACTGCAAAATGGTGTAGAATAGTGCATAAGGTTGTGATTTGGGATGAACCTACTTACTTGCATTTTAAGAACCATCTCAGTTTTAGCTAACACTATTCTTTAATGTAAAAATGAGGTTGATGCTTCATTCACACTAGCAGTGACTTTGTAGCTGCTTGTCACTCTAGGTGGCGATTGAAACTGTTATGAGCGTTCCCATCTTGAGGTTGCTTAGATAACATTAGGTAACATTTACAGTGGTATTCACAGAGCGCGAATAAGTTTGCGTGTCGCTAAAAGTGAACATTGTTTAAAGAAAACACTAAATATATAAGGAATCAGTACATTAAATGCTTATTCACAAATTTAATCAAGAAAAAAAAAACTGTGCTGTCTGTCATTGCGACTATTTATCTTAGGTCTGAATAGGTCTACAGCAGTGGTCGGGAAACTATGGCACGTGAGCCACATGTGGCTCTTTCACCAAAAATACGTTGCTCTCCAGCTGTCTCCTTTCAATACTCTTCTACAGTTTAAAAAAATGATAATCGTCACAATTATCCGTTTCCTATTGAAAATACAATTACAATTCCCTCGTTGTTGTAATTTCATGCAAGAAAAAGAATGTTTCAAACAATGCGTGTGTGTGGCGCTGTGAATAAACTAATGTTTCTATAGTAACCGTGCGCGCACATGTAAATTCAAACAACATTCATGAGCGGTGATGATGGCAAAAAGAAATTCTGAGAAACATCGAAAGTTTCTAAATGAGTGGGCAGAAATATTTGAAAGCTCCATTGAAATCACTGCAACATTTTGAAAATCCACCATGCAGCTTTTGCAGCAAAGTACAAGTTGAGGAGCTCCAGCATGAACTGCAAACCTTTCACAAATGGTGAATAAGTTGTGTATACTAAGTACAGCAAATGAACTGTTCACCACAGTGCTTAATCTGAGCCGGATCCTGCTCCTTGAAATGTCAGATATTCGTGTTTTGCGTTCCGGTACTTATTTTAATTGATCCGGCATTAACTTGTTTTTAACGGCATTAACTTGTGCGTGGTGTATACCTGCGTATGTGTGTGTGTGTGAGAGAGAATGTGAGTGAGAGTGAAAAACAGCTAGCAAAGCTGTGTACAGTGTTGCCAGATGTCGCTGACTGATTCCAGCCCAAAAACTATGCAAAAACTATTGCCGCCCAATCTGGCAACACTGGCTGTGTGGATTGTGTACGCGCGCACACACATAAAGGTAGATACTTCTGACCAATTAGCTTTCTTACGTTTACAATCACTTTCATTGGTTGGTGATTATTGTTTCGCGCGCAGTGAGCAGCGAAAATAAATAATGGCATAGTGGCCTACTAAATAACATCTGTATTTTTTAAACCACGAGTAAATTGGATAATGAGCCTGATCAAGAGAAGACGACACTGCGCCCTGGATCAGGATATTTTGAGACAGTAGCAAAGCGATCTCAAGTCAGCCAGAAAAAGGTAGAGGTAACTGTGGGCTTATCTTGAAGTTTAGATAGTGAGCCATTTTTGCTTGGCACATAATAGTGAAGTGAAATGAATGTCAGTGGTGTTAGAAAAGTGAATAGTGATATTTCATGCTTTTTTCGCTGTAACCGCTGAGTAACAGTATGTTCCGCTGTCCTGGCCTTTTATACTACCCATCCGATTATGCTACCAACACTGTATACGCCATGTGGCTCTTTAAAAATGCATTTGCTAAAAATCCCCAGAAATGGCTCTTTGCTGAAAATAAGTTCCCGACTCCTGGTCTACGGCATGGAGAATACAACCAGCCTCTGAAGGAGCTGACAGAGAATCACGTGAGGTCTACTGGTGCTCCTATTGGCTGTCACTCAAGAAAGTTGCTATTCATTTGCATAAAGTTAAAGGATTCTCAACTTTGTCGCATCACTCGACATGCCCACCTGCTCGCCAACGGTCGCTATCGCTCGTGTAGATGGAGGTCACCGGAAGTTGCTCACTCTCCATTAAAATGAACGATCGCTTGTAGCTTTATCGGTGCAAGTCACTCGTAGGATAAATTAGGCTTTAGTAAATCAACACCAAATTATTATTTTTTTTAATCCGAACCATTCATTCATTGTAAACATTAGCAAGCTATTTACTATTTACTTTAGTTACTGATCATTAAAACAACAATGCTTCTCAATATCATTCACTAAAAGCTTCTGAAAGCTCCCGCATGTCACAGTCATTCATCCAATGCAGTCGCAGCATGTGAATGTTACATACAGTTTAAGGTAATCGAATCAAGGAGAGTCGCAATTGACTACAAGGGCAGTCCCATTGAAGTAAAACTCTACGAGGCTAAAAGAGTGTGTTGTCTTAATTTGATCTGGATGGCACTGCTGAATTGCCTGGCCTTCAGTCTCAACGGGACCCCACAAAGCCTTTGATGTAGCACGCGAACATGTGGTTAATAGCAAAGCCATTAGTGGCCTATACATGAGAAAAGAAACAATATTGAGATTCAGGTCTCATCAGCTCTGGAGGCACAGGCAAAGTGGAATTGAATTGACAGCGGCGATGACAGAAAAAGCAAATGAACTTAATCAAATTACGCTGACCATTTTCACCTTGAGTTTATTCCAGCGGAAGGACGCATGACAAAAAAAGTGACACAATGATGGAAGCGATGATTTCTTGAGTTATTTAATTAGACGGATCCTTGATATCCGATTCCCCTGCCTCATCAAGTGTGAATATAGATTACTTAATGTATTTCATTTTGATTTAACACTCTGACATGAGAGAACTGGCAATATGCCTTGACTAGTGTTTCCTTTGGCTAACTAGCCATGCTTCGAAGAAGGAAGTCATTATTTCTTAGCCGATTAACCTTTGTTGGCTCTATCTTTCAGTTTTAAGTTCATTAAGGATTACTTAGCCCAGTCAAACGCATTCTCTTGCGAGCTTGACGTTTGTTTCGCCGCCTCGTTAAAAGTCTCCCAAACGGGTCCGATTTAAAATCCCTCCGAGCTCTTTTCCGTTCAGTCATTAAAGTTCAAGCGTGGCCTCAGGGGAAATCAACAGAGGTGAGTCCACCAAACTCCAGCCTAATGCCATCTTGTTGGCGATGAGTAATCTGAGCGGCACGACATTATGAGCAATAAAGAGAGGAAATATTTAGCTGACTCACAGAGAGCTTCAGCTGGCGAGAAAGAAAAAAATGCAAATTGACAGATCCATCCCTGAGGTTTGTTTCCTGGCAATTGCATTTTCGCGGTATGACTCGTGTGTTTGTTGTGGGCGTAAGTGAAACTCAAAGGGCAGATACTTAATGGGAGATAAATTTCTCTATTGACCGGCTCTTTCTTCCGATAGGTTGCGGTATCTCTTCCAAACTCATTATCTAAACCGTCCATTATCAGATTAGCAGCCTATTTCATGCATATTTGGTTTGGGCCACTGTACTTTAAAGAAAATTGATTTGGAGAGTAAACAATAAGCAGAAATCTCTATAATGTCTGTAGTAGGTTTTGTTAGGCAGATGATCCTTTGCCTGCCTATAATGTCTCTCAGCGTGCAATAGCAGCTTCGTATACAGTTTCTCAGAGAAAAGTGCTTCTTCGTTTCATTTGGTGAAGGTGTCTTTAATAAGCCATGAAACTTCACACTTTGCTGCATTACCTTCTCCACGTGTTGCTTAAAGATACTCAGTGTGGAGCAAAGAGGAATCTGTTAGCACCAGGTGAGGTTGGAAATGCATCTCAAACTAAGAAATGAGCGGCTCTGTGTGCATCCACTCAACATAACCCAGACACTTAAAAGTTGGTGCACTCATAAATATATATATATATATATATACACACACATGTACACACACACAAACACACACCAGCCACATTATTAGATAAACCCATCCAACTGCTCTTTAAAGCAAATTTCTAATCAACTCAACACATTTAGGCATGTAGACATGGTCAAGACGAACTGCTACAGTTTAAACTGAGCATCATAATGGGAAAGAAAGGTGATTTAAGTGACTGTGAATGTGAGATGGTTGTTGGTGCCAGACGGGCTGGTCTGAGTATTTCAGAAACTGCTGATCTACTGGGATTTTCACACACAACCATCTGTAGGGTTTACAGAAAATGGTCCAAATAAGAGTAAATATCCAGTGAGCGGCAGTTCTGTGGGCGCAATGCCTTGTTGATGCCAGAGGAGAATAGCCAGACTGGTTTGAGCTGATAGAAAGGTAAGAGTAACTCAAATAACGACTTGCTACAATTGAGGTATGCAGAAGAGCATTTCTGAAAGTACAACATGTCCAACCTTGAGCCGGATGGGCTACAGCAGTAGAAGACCACACTGGGTGCCACTCATGTCAACTAAGAACAATTGTTGACCAAACAATTGTTGCTGACCATGTCCATCCCTTTATGACCACAGTGTATCCATCTTCTGATGGCTACTTCCAGCACAATAACATGCTATGTCATAAAGCATGAATCATCTCAAACTGGTTTCTTGAACATGTCTATGAGTTCACTGTGCTCAAATGGCCTCCACAGTCACCCGAACTCAATCCAATAGAGCACCTTTGGGATGTGGTGGAACGGGAGATTCATATCATGGATGTGCAGCCGACATATCTGCAGCAACTGCGTGATGCTATCATGTCAATATTGACCCAAAACCTCTGAGGAATTTTCTAGTACCTTAATTAATCTATGCCATGCTATGTTGAATCTATGGAAGGATTAAAGCAGTTCGGAGGTCAAAAAGAGGTCCAACCTGGTACTAGTAAGATGTCCCTAATAAAGTGGCCAGTGAGTATATGTTTTTGTGAAAAGTGGGTACATTACATAGGTTTTCATTTATTTTATACTGTTCAAACCGTATATTATATTGCCCTCACCCCTCACCACCCCTAAACCCATGTTTTCTGAGAAAATTATGATTTAATACTTAATATAGAATATACAGTTGAAGTCAGAATTATTAGTCCCTGAAAATCTGAAAAATGAGTTTTGTGTAATAACAATGTATTGACAGAAAAAGAAAGTATTGACCTACTGAAACGTATTTAATACTTCATATAAAAGGCTTTTTTTGGTGATGGCAGCTTAAAGACGCTTCTCATGTGGAGATTAACGTTACATTAATTGCTCAGGTGTGATTTTTTTTTTTACTTTTTACACACTTCAACAGAGTGTAAAATATTGAAGTTCTGTGGGTCTCGTCAATCAAATCTGATCTTTATATATATTTTCTATTAAATTGGGTGATTAGTCGGGTGATTGGCTAGGCCGTTCTACAGCTTGATTTTCTTTTCGATTTTTTGCATATATGGATTTTTTTTGGTTGTTACCAACATCCAGGGATAATTTCAAGTCAACAGCACCTTTAGAAATATGTTTTCTGATAAAATTAGGATTTAATACTTGATATATAATATACAGTTGAAGTCAGAATTATTAGCCCCCCTTTGATATTTTTTCTCTTTTTAATATTTCCCCAAATGATGTTTAACAGAGCAAGGAATTTTTCACAGTATGTCTGATAATATTTGTTTCTTTCTGAAAAAGTCTTTATTTGTTTCATTTCGGCTAGAATAAAAGCAGTTTTGAATTTTTAAGAACCATTTTAAGGTTCTTTTAATTTTTTATTAAAATTTAATTTTTTCAAAATTATTAGCCCCTATGTTATATATTTTTTCGATAGTCTACAGAACAAACCATCGTTATACAATAACTTGCCTAATTACCCTAACCTGCCTAGTTAAAACCTAATTAACCTATTTAAGACTTTAAATGTCACTAAGCTGTATAGAAGTATCTTGAAAAATGTCTACTAAAATATTATTTACTGTCATCATGGCAAAGATAAAATAAATCAGTTATTAGAAATAAGTTATTAAAACTAATATGTTTAGAAATGTGTTGAAAAAATCTGCTCTCCATTAAACAGAAATTAGGGGAAAAAATAAACAGGGGGCTAATAATTCTGAATTCAACTGTAACAACTGTATCATTTTATGTAGCATAAATGGAAAAATGAGAAAGCATTCAGTCTGATTTATGCACAAGGTTTATAGACTCCCAAGAACTGATGGTGAAGAAAATGACAATGACCTTCAGCTTCATCTGACCTTCCATACTTTCCCCTCCATTTATATGCTTCCCGTTTGGGAAGTCAGTTTAAACATTCTAATAGTTAAACTACGCATCGTCAATTTAATTTGCCTCCAGGCTCCACACTTACGAGCGGAATTGGTTGAGGGCGAGGAAATGTCTTTTCAGCACCTTTAGTCAATGTCTTTGATTTGTGACTTTTTGTCATTATTCTACACATAAAGCCAACACTGACTATTTTTTATTCTGCGTTAGATTCAATGCTAATTACCTCACTATTCTCTTTTTGTCATAGATTTGATTAAAAATTATATGCATATTTAAATGACCTGAAGTAATTTCCCCAAGGTTGGTGAAGATATTTTATTAATCTTCCTCTTTTAAAGCCTTCATTTGATTGCAATCCTTTATTCATTTTTTTATACAAGCACCTTGCATAGAAACCAAACAGTGGTAGTTGCTATATAATAATAAGATTGTTATATAATATAATTTTATTAAAGCTATATATACAGTTGAATTCAGAATTATTAGTCCTCTTTTATATTTTTTCCCCAACTTCTGTTTAAATGGAAAGACAATGTTTTAACACATTTCTGAACACAATAGTTTTAATAACTAATTGCTAATAACTGATTTATATTATCTTTGTCATGATGACAGTACATAATTATTCACTGGATAATTTTCAACATATAGTATTAAGCTTAAAGTGCCATTAAGCATTTTCATTATTTCAGATAAATAAAATAATGTTATTCATAAAAAAATTATTGAATTATAAAAACTTTGCCACAAGTATCATGTAATACCCCATTTTAGAGGTAGGTACACAGTATAAAATAAATAATGCTCATGAATAGTTCTCATAGACCACATTCTGTCACGCTTTCACTTTAACAAGAGATGCACTTGATAATTTATTTACAAAGACATTTGCTACAAACACTGGAAGATACACACGAAGGAACAAATGTTTCTTCAGGAATGCCATTCAGGGGTGCGTTTCCGAAAACCATCGTTAGCCAGCTAAGGTCACAAGTTGTGTCAATACAAACATAGTTAGTTGATTTGGCTTTTCCCAAATCCATTGTTCCAATGAATACTTGAAAACTGCATCGCAAACTTCTATGCTTGCAACTACACCTCTGGAGCTGTAGTTAGAAACATAGTTCCTGGCTGTGTTCTATTTCCAGTTATCCCCCCTGTACCCTATTTGTTCAGAACATTCTAACACTTAAACTTGGAA
The DNA here is from genome assembly GCA_903798205.1 of Danio tinwini. Taxonomy (NCBI): domain Eukaryota; kingdom Metazoa; phylum Chordata; class Actinopteri; order Cypriniformes; family Danionidae; genus Danio; species Danio tinwini. The sequence goes on along the minus strand of CAIGQZ010000217.1, from coordinate 7,524,032 downwards.
TGATAAAAAATAAAAAATAAAAAAGCATTAAATTCGTGTCTCTTAGGTGTAATTTGCTTTCAAAGTATTTTTAAAGTTCAGTTTAAGCGATCTTCATGTTTACAAATGTGCTTTCTTCTCTTTAAACATTGATGTCATTTTGAACACAGCCATGGCTCATGATGAAAGCTATAGGTGACCTATTATTTAAAAGCGGAATATATGTTACGTCTCTAAAACTTGTGAAAACAATACATATAGCATAAAGTAATCCTTTAAATTTATAGTAGGCTATTTATTTATTAAGTATCTGTAGTGTAATAATAATAACAATAATAATAATAATCATCATCATCATCATCATCATCATCATCATCATCATTAATATTAATAATATTAATATTAAATGATTTTTTAAATTTCCAAATAAATAATACATTTAATTTCTTAATAAATAGTATGTAATAATAAATAATAAGTAAAAAAAAGTTTAAATTATTTATTACCTAATAAATAATACTTTTTATTTATTTATTTATATGATTTATATATGAGATTAGAATACGTGTCAGCTTTTGTAAGTGATTTTATGATAATTAAGAATAGAATATGTAATATTCTCAATAATATTTGTAAAGGAAACACAGGCCCTATATGTACCATTTACATATATTTCAACTAATATGAAAATCAAGTGCTAATTTTACCAAAACTAATATTCAATTTATTTATTTATTTTATTTTTTTTATGCGTGTGCTTGTAAAACAATATAATTTGCACAAATAAATTATGGGGTCCTTCTCTAAAGAAGTTGTTACCACCCCGTTTAGAGCCTCATTATGGGCGTTTTACATTATAACTAACATGGTTCAAATGATGGATCTTCAAATGATGGATCAATCCTATCCTCTTGGAAACTACGGGATTTGGGAAACACTTGTCACTACATCGTTCTTTTCCCACACGATGCATCGTACTATGATAGTTCAGCCGCAAGTTACATCGTTGTTTGGGAAACACACCCCTGAATGACGTTTGAGACCAGACAAGAAACTAAAAAAAACAAAAAAAAACCCAGGAGTATAAATACAAGGGGCAAAATAACTCTGATAACACATGGGAGAGGAACACATGTGAAACTCATGAAACTGGTGGCGGGAAAGCAAACCAAAAGAGCACATGATAATCACAGAAGCACATGGAATTACATAGGAGCACATGGAAAAACATACTGGAAAGTCACATGGCACAACAAACACAGAAACACCAGACTGTACACCTACTGTACGTGTGTAATGATTTAAATTTGTGTTTATGTGATTTATGAGGACACACATTTCTATAGTTATGACTTAGGTATTACAATGTTGAAGTGGTTTGTATATACACAAGGCATATCCTCATATTTACAAACTGTTTTATATCATACTTAATTATTAACTTAATCATAATTCCTTTTTCTTTTTCAAAGTTTGGCACAGGTTTCCTGTGAGAATTTTGTTTAGAAAGAGGGTAATATAATATAAAAAGCTGTTTAACAGTATAATATACATTAGCTGACAAAAGTCTTGTCGCTTATCCAAGTTTAAGGAACAACAAATAATAACTTGACTTCTAGTTGATCATTTGGTATCAGAAGAAGCTTATATGAAAGGCAAAGGCCTCTAGATTACGCTTATTTTACCAAAATCAAATATGATCATGCATTGATTTTTAATTACTTAATTAGAACAGTAAGGTCTGACTGTGCTTAGACAAAAGTTGTCACTTAACAGAAACTATGTACAGTATAGAATACACAGTAAAGTCATGGTGCAGTGGAAACAGAATGAAAATTGTATATGACTCCCATGAGCTTAGAGGACTGCATCCATACTTCTCTGCAATGACTCAAATAACCTTGTGACGAGCTGGTTGCAGTCACTTAAGGTCCACACGGGGGCGATGTATTTTAAAAAACTTCTCTCAATCATTGTGGAAGGAATAAAAGAAGGAGGTGTTTGTTCACCAGTAGCAGAACATGCGGAGCTTCGTCTAGGAGCTCAGGCAATGATAGCCTGAGCAGAAATGTAGTCGTCTAACTGGGAAACTGTGTTTGTATGATTAACCCCTGTAATCTTCGGACTGGTGAGCTGATCTAACTATAAATATTTGACCCGAAAAGACGATGATGCAGTGTACGTCTGAACTTTTAACTGCGTTAAAAAGTTGCTAAAACATTGACGGATACTACGGCAACTCAAGTATTTATCTCCGTATGTGGTTTATGCTGAATCATTGAACTGTTTGAACAAACTGTGAGCGTCTGAACTGCTGGAATCGAGTGAAGCATTGAACTGTTTGAACTGAATCTGAGCAATCGAATTACTAGAATCGAGTGAATCATTGAACTGTTTGAACAAACTGTGAGCATCTGAACCACTAAAACCGAGTGATTCATTGAA
>CAIGQZ010000217.1:7487305-7498119 GCA_903798205.1 Danio tinwini | reverse complement strand
ATATATATATATATATATTCTAATATAGATTGTTATACAGTAGTTGCTTCTTAAGCAAATTTGAACAATAACAAAACTATAAAAATTAAGGAATAAAATTTAGCTTACGGAGCAATGCCTTGTTGGTGCCTGAGGTCAGAGGAGAATGGCCAGACTGGTTCCAACTGATAGAAAGGCAAGAGTAACTCAAATAAACACTTATTACAACTGAGGTATGCAGAAGGGCATCTCTGAATGCACAACACATCCAACTAGGGCTGTGTATTGGCAAGGGCCTCATGATACAATACATATCACGATACATGGGTCACGATACAATATAACACGATATATTGCGATACAATAAATATTATGATATATTGCAATAGTTTGTATTAGTATGTGTGTCACATTATATTGAAAACTTGATAAAGTCGGCAGACAAATTTAAATACCAATTCCAATTTATTTTCCATCCATTCAAATTCATTAGAACTGCAGTGTGATTGAACAGAGAACTATAGATATATTGCAAAGCCTACAAAGGGCTTTTTTTTGTCTAATTCAGTACTCCCTGGTATAGCGTTAAAACCAAAGTGCAGCCACACGTCAGCTCTAAAAGCTGGAGGCACCTTTATATTTTCCGCCATGCTTCTGATACTGTACTACTTGATGTTTTGTTGATCGCGAGTTAGCGACATCTACAGGAGCAGAGGAGGAGGTCATTTGGCACAACTTGAATCGATACTTGAGGTTGGACTATCGATACACTATCGTAAAAGAAATTATCACGATCGTTAGATGTATCAATATTTTTGCACAGCCCTACATCCAACCTTGAGGCAGATGAGCTACAGCAGCAGAAGACCACAACGAGTGCCACTCCTGTCAGCTAAGAACAGGAAACTGAGGCTACAATTCGCACAGGCTCACCAAAATTGTACAATAGAAGATTGGAAAAACGTTGCCTGCTCTGGTGAGTCTCGATTTATGCTGCAACATTCAGATGGTAGGGTCAGAATTTGGCATCAGCAACATGAAAGCACGGATCCATCCTGCCTTGTATCTGCAGCAATCTCATAGGATCTAAGACTACAGCTCCTTTGATTCCACACTTAGTCATGGCGTCATCAAAATATGCCTTTGTTTATTGTGAATACGCACAGTCTAGTGGCAGAAATTGCATAGTGTGCCTTTAAATTGCTTAAACAAAAAAAAAAAAGTCAAAATGTATTTTATGATTGATTATCAAGTGCACTAATGAGCTCGACTTTAAAATGCTTAACTGTACTACAGCAGTCTATTCTACTCCCTCTTGAAGTGTTCAAACTGTCTCCAGTGTATCTCCGAGTAGCAGGCAATTAAGTGCCCACAATATTCTCTTAATTCCCTCTCCAGATTAGCATGCTTAACATGTTTTTTGCTGAAGTCGATAAGGAGAGTTAATACAGCTTTAATGGTGTTTGAAACGTGGCTCTGCACTTGTCCTCTTGCCATGGAAACAGGCCGTCCAGGAAATCTATCTGAATTTGATGGGCCGCAATCTGAACTCCAATAACTCCACCGCATGCTAAGCTTCCCCCCACTTTATGTGCGCGCGCAGTAATTAACAACTTCTTTTTCCTGGCCTCAAGGTTGCAGTTAAACCCATATTGCCATTTCTGATGTGCTGTGCGTGGAATATTTACAGGTAAGACTGTTCATGCATTCAGGCGCACGCTGAGAGTCATCTGGCAACTCTCAAGCAGTCATGATCATGTTCAGTCGTTCCAGCATTTCAAGAGTCTATGGTTGTGTTCTTCAGATCAAATATTTAAAAAAATATATACAATAATAAAAAAATATTACTATAAAAATATAAATAACAAGCTTGTCCAGGTGTGTTTGATTAGGGTTGGAGCTAAAATCTGAAGGACACCGGCCCTCCAGGAACAAGTTTGGTGACCACTGATCTATAGTATGCTTCCAAACACTTATTTTTTCATGTAACGTAATAGCTTTTACAATCTACTGCCTCCATAAAAAGGCAAATATATTTTAGTTCAGTAGAAAATGTGTCCCTCTTTGTGATATCATGCCCAACATATGTGGTTATTTTGTATGTATATCTCCTTTGAAATATGGTATAAATCGGAAGAATACGGACTTTCCCTCCCCCCATGTCTGCCATTCAGTTTTTTTACTTCCTGCCCTCCAATTCCACGCGTCACCAGAACCACATGATTAAAAACAAACTATATTATATACAGTGTTGGGAAGGTTACTTTGGAAATATAATAGATTACAAATTACTCAATTTACAATGTAATAAGTTACACTACTTTTTGATTACTTTATAAAAGTAACTAATTACATTTGATTACTTTGATTACTTTTACATTTCTAATGGATATTTTCAACCAAATCATTTTCAAGCATTTATACCAAGCAGGTGTGAGCTTACAGTAGCTCTGTTTACTGTTAGAATCCCAAAATATTTCATCACTTGAATTAAGATTATATTAATTTAATTTTAAAGTACAGGCACCCCAAAACCAGACCTACAAAATCTTAATTTGAGTTGAGTTGTGCAGGGGGATTTTTTGTGGCATTTGCAATAAAAAATACATTAAGCTATTTCTGCTATTTTAATTTTTAAATCAAAGCAACTTAAATCCATGTTAATCATATCTAAGTGATCAATAAAACTGATTAATGAAACATTTGAGGCATAACTGTTCATTTCAATTATTTACTGTAAATAATATGCTGTATCAAACAGGAATAAATTACAGTACATAACAGCAAAAACAAACAAAAAACTCTAATAAAACCAGGTGTTACACATTTAAAAACATTATTGATCCGCGATCGGGGAATGTAGTTTGTGTGGACGCTACTGCGCTACTTCACCAATAAAATAGCTTAACTACTGTGAAAAGCTATTCGATTTATAAAGTAGCAATGCTACCGCCACTCTACTGAGAAATGTAGTTAAGCTAGCTACACTGTTAATGTGATAAAATGGCTTTGGCCAGAGTCTGTTGGTGCGCTGAAATTAAAATTGATAACTTTGTGAGTCATACTATATCATTGAAATTAAAGGGTCTGTTTTTATTTCTGTAAACTCACGATAACCACAAAAGCCATTTGCTTTTATAAAACAAAGAACGGCTAGCTTACATACCTGCAGATGGTTTCTCATGCTTTTCAATGGCAAAGAGGATTAGACGTAGTGCGCCCATGGCCGTAAATTTGATTTAACAGTACGGGGGGACAATAAATATAAAATTATAAAATATAAAAGCAAATATATAAAATATAAAAGCAAATTTTTAAAGATTTTTTTGAAGGGGACAGAATAATACAGTCAAATTGTACTTATAAAGATATGTCCCCACAGATAAAAATGGTTTTATCATTCATATTATAGCATGGAGACTACGTCATTATGGTCATTTTATACGTTTTTCTAAGGTTCAATGACAAAGCTAATTAGTTTTCGAAACTATTTATGGCATTGATTGTTATGTTGTTGTTTACAGTCAACAGACTGACTTGAAATATAATCCAAACCGTTTGCTACGCTCTTCTCGCGCTAGACTTTTAGAATTTCATTCTGTAAATCTGATGTGATCTGGCAGCACCTCTTTTAGTCACTATGCTCCAAAACTTTAGAATTGTCTCCCAAATGAAGTGAAAGAATCCCCCAGCTATCATTTTGTTAAAAAGCGTGTTAAGACGCACCTTTTTAAAATAGCGTATGAATATAATAGTTTGTGAAGTGTATGCATTTTATGTATATTGTGTAGGTTTATGTATGCATGTATGTACGGTGTGTGCATGTATGTAAGGACTATTGTGTGTGTGATTGTGTAGATATATGCATAATGCGTGTACATGCTTTTATCTGAGTATATATATATTTGTTGTTTATTTTGCTTTATTTGTCTATAATTTGCATGTATGTAGGAAAGTGCTATACAAATAAAATGTATTATTATTATTATTATTATTATTATTATTATTATTATTATTATTATTATTATTATTATTATTAATGTTGTTTTGAAGTCATACGTGTATGTGATTTCAGTCTGAATATTCAAAGTACCATGGTAAACAATGTATTGAGCTGTCACTGAATGAATGTGCAAATATAAAACCAACTTTCTCAATCATTGTATCTAGTCCATGACACTGCAAGGCAAGTTTATTTATACTGTAGCACATTTTATACACGATGGTAATTCAAAGTGCTTTACATAAAGAATGTAAACCTATCATAAAAATAATCACAATAAAAACTGATTTTTTTTTCTAATTAATTGAGTCACTTAAGAACAGAATACAAATTGATTATACAAGAAAGTACAGTGGGGTTAGTTTGGACGTAGCACAGTACTCTTTCAGCTAATATGCAGCTAAACTATATGCAAATTGTGGCACTAATGTTAAGTTAACATTATGCCAAGTCGTCACAAATGATACAATGCATGGGAAACGGCTTTGGTGTGTTAGCTGCAGTGCACTTTGCAACAAGCTAATGTAAACAAGCATACGTTAACTACATGAGTAATTTTAACCGCTGATACAGCAGATTCATGGACAATTACATCGGTAATCTTCAGCATTTTTGTCGCAACCAATTTATGAATGAGTCTGCATTAACTACGTTGAAGAGAATCACTTTATTTAAGGTGAATAAAATATCCCCTACTTACTAAAGTTCATTAACTGTGCCAGCTGCACACCTGACGTGTGTGTGTGTGGGGGGGGGGGGGGTGTCTGGCAGGCAGTGGCCAAACCACTGTGAGGAAGGGGAGGGGAAACTGTTTCTAAATACATTTTAAATGATAAATGCATTTTTTTTCTACTTAGGCAATTATTTTAGGTATACATACATATTTTTTCACAATAGAGAGTGCAGGTTTTTTTATATATATTTTTTTTTGGTGGGGGACAACCCTCGGATGGGACGAAACATGTTCCACCCAGGATTTACTCCCATGGGAGCGCCGCAACTCAAAAGCATATCAGCGCTTTAATAAATGGCCTTATCAGAAGGCATTGTGCATATCAAAAACAGGCAAAGCAACAGATTAATATTATTCAACATATCCCAGATTTTTAAAGAACATTTTTAGATGTAATCCTATTTGTAATCTTTACAATTTTCACAAGTAACTGTAATTTAATTACACATTTTTTCTCAGTAACTGTAACAAATTACTGTTACTTTTATTTTGTCATTAAATTGCGTAACGCCATTACATGTAACTAGTTACTCCCCAACACTGATTATATATAACTAGCTATATATAACTAGCATTTGACAAAGGACAGCTTCTAGAACCTCTCCCAGCTCAGTGCTGGATTCAGCTAAAAACTCCTCAAAGAAGGAGCATGTGTATTAACACAGCAGAAGCACAGCGCATGCTTGTAGGGGCATGATGCTTCCTGGTGAGAGCCGATCCACAGCACATTATGTAGCTGACCAATCAGAGCCTCTTGAGGGCAAGCCTTTCGGAGGAACTAGGAAAGGATAGTCGTTTCATGTTAGCTGAGTAGTTTATATAATCAAAGTAAAATATAAAAAAAAAACATGATATTTTATAAATGAAGCATGAGCACATGTTGTTTTGCACCCCATAAACACAACAAAGCCTTAAAAATACACTCTGGACCACCCCTTTTAAGTGAGCTTTTGTCTTGTGCAGTGAGCCATACATATTCATTTTAGGGCTGCCACTAATGACTGATTATTTGATTAATCTAAATTATTTTTTTCCAATTATTATTTCATAATAATAATAATCAATCATTTGAGAAATTGCCTCCATCCATCTGTTTCGAGATATAGCATTTAAAAAAGAAAAGAAATAAAATGCCATTCAAATGCCAATATTTAGATAAAACACTAATGCACTTCATTTATAAGTTAAATGAATAGTTTTAATACAAATTACACGTTTCTTTAAAAAAAGAAGAAAACAAAATAACTTTTTTTGTAAACAAAATATATGCAACATGGATACTGCACATACTGTTATAGCCATAATGATAATTTAACAAGAAAGTCAAAATTTTAAGTGATCCTAAATCTATTGAACCACAAATTTTTGTGAAGTGAAGTAGTCAAGTATGGTTACCCATACTGGAAATTGGCCCTCTGATTTCGACCCATCTAAATGATATGGAGAAGTGAGAGTACACAGTGAGCATGCAGATGCCATGGGCAGCTTTTAGTGGAGCAATTTGGGGTTAGGTGCTTTACTCAGGGGCACCTCAGCTGGGTTTTGAAGATGGAAAGACTGTGGTTTTATTCACTTCCCACATTTTCAATACCTGCCAGGGAATTGACTGGAAATTAAACCTGCAACCTTTCGATTACAAGTCCAACTACCTAACCAGGTCACAACTGCCCCCAAACACTTGTGGGATTTAATCAGCCTCAATTGTTGGCTGCTGTCTATAAAACGTAAAAATAAGTCTATTACTTATTAGGGCTGTGCAAAATTATTGATACATCTGACTATCGCGATAATTTCTTTTACGATAGTGTATCGATAGTCCAACCTCAAGTATCGATTCAAGTTGTGCCAAACGACCTCCTCCTCTGCTTCTGTAGAAGTCCCTAACTCGCGATCAACAAAACGCCAAGTAGTACGGTATCAGAAGCAAGCATGGCATAAAATATAAAGGTGCCTCCAGCTTTTAGAGCTGACGTGTGGTTGCACTTTGGTTAACGCTATTAGGGTTGGGTCGATAGACGAGGCGGCATCACCGATCCTCTGCCCCACCCCTGTTGCAAACGCGCTCGTGAAAAACACACACTCAGGCCCCGTTTACACAGATACAGCTTAGTTTTAAAATGGCATTTTAGAACAAAAATGATTTGCATCCAAACTGGCGTTTTACCAAGCATTTCTGAACAGCCCTCCGTCTGCTGAAAACACACATCACGTGACCACACACACACATACACACAGACAGACACAGCCACAGCCACACACACACACAGCCACACACACACACTCTGTCATGCGCTCGTCTGAGCTTCAGAGAACAGTGTACGGACTGTATATTTTATACAGTCATTGGTACGGACAGTTTATCAAGGATGTACCGCTGGATTGCGTCTCACTATAAAAGTTAGCTGTTAAACGTGATATTTAATTAATCTTGTCTCTATCTAACGGCTCTTCTGTCTTTTGAATCAATCAGGTAACGTGTGACAGCATCAGTACACTGCTTCAGTCTTTAACTTTCACACTTGTACTAAGTAATTTTAGTGAAAACCTCAGATACTGTTGGTTGTGCAGCTTTTTTACCAAGCAAGCGTGTGGACGACATAACGGCACAGTTCACTCTACCTAGTCATGCCAGAGTTCCACTGAAAAAAGTGATTGACGGGTGGTAATTTGTGTGTAACTTATCTTTTATTTATTTATTTATGATTTGGTTATGAGTACAACAAAGGCCATGCGGGTCCGGTAATTAAAACGGTAGGCTACAAATAATTAATTAGTGATGAATTTATTAATTATTCAAAAATAATTAATTCACCTCCCTCTATGACGACGATGCCATGGTCCATTTACATGTTTCACATTAGACATCGTACGATGCCAAATTGATCAACATAGCCCAACCCTAAACACTATGCCAGGGAGTACTGAATTAGACAAAAAACAAATGCCATTTGTAAGATTTGCCATATACATAGCTCTCTGTTCAATCACACTGTGCAGTTTTAGTGAATTGGAATGGATGAAAAATAAATTGTAATTGTAATTTTAATTTGTCTGCCGACTTTATCAAGGTGTCAATATAATGTGACACTAATACAAACTATAGCAATATATCACAATATGTATTGTATTGCGATATATCGTGATATATTGTATCGTGGCCCATGTATCGCAATATGTATCGTATCGTGAGGCCCTTGCCAATACACAGCCCTATTACTTAGACTAATTATACATAATAAAGGCATATAACCTTTATAATTTTTCTTTAATCCATGCTGCATAAATTACAACAAAATTAAGTTCAAAAGGCATTAACCCCTCATAATATTTTATTATATAATATTTCATTAACCCATATTCACTGTGTCCTTTTTTTCCTCATGCATGCATCAAACTTATTTCTGTTAGGTATTTTTTTTCTTTTCCCTAAGCTCAAAGACATGTTTTCACTGTTTATGGTACACTTGCCTCTTTCTTGCTGCCTAGAAACCTTGTAAAAATAAGCTTAACACGACAGTACCTGCAGCGCTTTTCACATGGAGGTCAATGTGGTGCATGGCACTTTCGTTGAAGCCTTGGACAGCCCATGTGACAGGGCCTTGAGGAGGCTCACGTGGCTTGATTTGACCCATGAGGACATCATCATCATCATCATCATCATCATCATCATCATCATCGTGCCCCCGAGAAAGGCATTTAACCCTAGGTTTCTCTAGAGGAAGTGTCCTGTAAGAGCCTAAGATCATGAAGGCTTTCCCTGATGACCCAATGCTAAATTAGCTCAAAATAATTCTTACAGCTCTGCTCAGGTAAGTCAAAATGAGGATTGTTCTTGATGTTTTACAGTATCACATGCATGGTTACATTAAAACTGAGACTTAAATGTGCTGATTGCTTAAAAAAATTGCCTATGTATAGTCTTATATATATATATATATATATATATATATATATATATATATATATATAAATGGTTTAAAAAAATAAATGAATAAAGGGGTTGGTTCTTGGTCGCATGGTGATTTCCAAAAATTTATTTATTTTTATTAAACCATAAGAATTACCATATTTTATCTATAACCTACATAAGAGAAAAAAATTGTTGTTTATAGTTACTATATACTATATAGTTACTATAGTAGCTTATAGTTACTAGGTCTATTGGATTGCGACCCCTGGGGTAATTACATTATATTAAAGACACAGCAATAGCGTCAGATGCAGCAGATATATTTTATAACACCAGGTTCAACGTTTCTGTAATTATAACCACCTCAGAGGACATTGGGGGTTGCGAGCATCACATATACATAATAAATGCATTTAATACACATATTCATTTTCTAATTAACTAATTTACAAATCACAAAAAGCTACATGAGATAATTTTACAATTTACTAACACATTTAGGCCCAATCCTCCCCCTTAGCCCTTCCCCTTACCACTACCCATTGTTTTGTGCGTTCCTGTCAAGGAGTAGTGGTGTCCCAATTCTCTTTAGCTTGAAGACGTAGGGCTAAGGGCAAAGGGTATACACCACTTCGAACAAAGATTTTTCAGGACCACACTCAAAACGGAGGGGTAAAGAAAATTTCCCAGAATACACCTGCCACAACGGCAGTAGTGCTAAACCCGGATCCACAAATTAGTATTTTTTGTCATTATTACGAATTTTTACGACAAACATATGTTTTAATATATTCATAACCGCGTTCATGTTTTACCGTCATGCTTTACAAAAAAAAAACAAAAAAAAAGGCAGCTAAATTTCGCGATCTATAATTCCTAATAATAACTTCTGTACAGCAGTCCCACAACATTCTGACACTCAAACACCCTGTCAGAGCAAAAAAAAAATTAAAGCTAAAAAAATTAGCTTTTTACAGTGTCTGGGATAATGTTAATGTTGTTTTTGTGTGTTTACATAGATGAATATGGACACTGTGTAAATACACAGTACAGTTACGATCTTACTGCCACATTAGATTGTTATGATAACATGATATATGCCTTCAGTGATTTCCTGAAGATAAATACCAAAACATAACACAACTGGAATAACTACAGCAGTCGCGATCGTCTGATCTCATAAGAGGCAATAGATCGCAATGACAAATGATGACGTGTGCAGGTGTTGAAGTGCTGTACCAATTCTTAGGGGTAAGTTTTGAAGCCCTTCCTCTTAACCCTCAGTTGTAAGGGCCAAGGGGAAGGGGTAGGGGTACAAAAATAGAATTGGGATTGGGTCTTAGCTTTTTTATCTGTAAAGTAACTCTATATCCCAGAGGGTTTTTTTTCCTACATCAATTTTATTCATTAACAAAATGTAAAATAAAATGTACAATAAAATACATTTAAACAAATAATATTTTAAAAAGAAATAAAGATTATATTTATCAAATTTGCATATAGAAAATGTTTTGAAAATAAATTCTGCTTACATGCAACACTTAGCAGGGAGGGTTTTAGAGTGAGGCGATGACACTGAGGTGAAAAATGTAGCTATTGGAAAGTGAGCAAAAAAGCTGAAATTGATTTGAACGTCTTCACAAGTTTGATGGTAAACCACCAAGGAAGCAAAGTACTGGTAGAACAGGTCTGCCCCGATCCAGAATGTGTGAGGAAAAAGAAATACAAATCAATAAACTGTCTGCCCAAATCAACTCAAGCTCAAGCTTCCTCCACCAAAAGCAGCCTTATCATGTTTTCATGGTCTCAGGCCTATTGCTCCCTCTCTGTGGAATCATCTGTGCACCATATTCAGCTCTTAACAGAGACATATTACCACAAGTCAGCAAAGATCAGCAAGAGCAATGGCCCTACTGTGAACAAATGATTCAGCAATATTAGGATCATAAATTCCCCAAGCAGCAGAAGTCTTACTTGCAACATTTCTAGCGCATAAAGTCACATAAAAGAGAAACTTTAAGCGTATGCAGAAGGAGCTTGCAGCACTAAGTCAGCACATGTTCTTGGCGCTGTATTACCATACTAAACAATTATGATTTTCATATACCACAGTATGACAGAAAAATAATAAAGTAAAATAAAATAAAATAAAATAAAATAAAATAAAATAAAATAAAATAAAATAAAAT
>CAIGQZ010000217.1:7469750-7481669 GCA_903798205.1 Danio tinwini | reverse complement strand
TTTTTGTTTAAAAGGTATATTTATATATAATAATGCATTTATTTATTTAAGTACTATATTGCCACAATTGATTCATGCAGGGACATCATAAATGATTTAAGTTAACTTATTATTTTTTTACAAATTTTAAATGCCATTGAACATAAAACAATGAAGCTGTCACCAAAATAACTCGATAATGCAGTCCAACTGTAGTCCAGTTGCTTTTGATAAATCACAAAAAAAAAAAATCACTGATAATCACAAATATCTATTAACAAATATCACCTGATCTCCCGTCCAAGACTCAAAAAAATTATGTTTGCTGTTTTTTTTTCAAACTACTGATTTAAAATGAGCTGAAGCAACACAATTATTGAGTTGTTGTTTTTTTTTTTTTTCGGACAACTTAATTGTTTTATATTAAATCCACTTAAAGTTGTAAAAACAAATAAGGACTACAATCGGACTACACTCACAAATGCACCAATAACTTTGAGCATACTTTGGATTAAAGCTAATAATAATGTAGATAATGTTCACATTTCTCACACAAACTGATCGTTTCGCTTCATAAGACATCAGTGTGTCATCAGGAGCAATAGCTATTGCTTTTAACTTGATTAAGTGTTTTTACTTTTAATCTAAAAAAAACCTGTCACCATTCACTGGCATTAGATGAATCATGAAGGATCACAAATTCAGCTCATAATCTTTTTTTTTATGTTCTAGTGAAAGAAAAGAAACAAAAAAGTCTCCTACATTTTGAATGACCTGAAGACAAGTAAATTAACAGGAGATTTTCAAGAGTTTCCCATAGGTAAAACATTTTTGTAGAATTAAAATGATGTTTACTCATGGATTCAGCCCTGGTTAACTATACTTTCTTTTGTTTGACAGGGCTCTAAATTAACTTTTTGGTTTGTAGCACTGGTGCTCCCAACTATGGTGAATGTCTTTAGCCACAAGACCACTATCAGAAGAGCTATTATTTGTAACATCTGGAGATTTCTAAAAGAAATCTGTCAGTGTTCTTTTCATTCTCTCATCTTTAGCCTTTTAGATTCTCACAGTAGTAGCTGTCCATTCACTTTTTTCTATTCCAGTTTTCTATTCTATTTTCCAACTTTTTTTCTATGCAAACATGCACTTGATGGATGTTCAAGATGCCGGTTCAAGTTAAAGATTTTTAACTTTTACATAAAGTGCTGCATCATTAGTTCCAATGCAGTGGGCTAATCAGAAGATAAGGTGAGGCAGAAGGTGGGGAAAGCATTGCAGGTTTTTGTTTACTGTAACACGTTGGCATGAAATATGTTTTAAACCCTCCCTGAGTGCTGCATTTCATGTTTTTCAGGTGCAAAAATGCATTGAGTGAATGTCTCCTAAATCTGCGCATGCAGGGAACATTTTGCAGTGAAAACCGGTTGCACAGCAACAATATATTATGCACTTGCACAAACGCTACCAACTAAATATTTGAGGTTGCATAGATTAAATTCTGCATAGATTAAATAGTCCAAACTTCAAGCCCTGTTTGTGCTCACTGAGGTGGCAAACTCCATAAAAATGTGGCCTGTTGTCATCTCTCACTCTGCGCATTCACAGGGCAAAAACAGTAAGTGACAAAAGAAATGTCCACATCATAAGTGTGCATTGTGAAATCACATCAAGTGTGCATCAGGTGGACCACAGGAGGTCACAGCAGAGGAATTATGAATGGCAGGGAAGTGACACAGCGGATATTTGTAGGTCGCGCAATATGTGAATGCAGTTTATATCCATACAACATACATCCATTCTATATAGAACACCTTTTTTTCCAAGGTTCCACAAAGCGAGTACTTATTCAAACAAAGTACCTTCTCAAGACATTTTTATTTCAGATGCATGCATGATTAATAGCCACACTTGTTTTTGTTTTTATTCAAAAGGCAAAAGCAATTAGGCTTATTTTATCTATAAAAATAACGTTTTCAGTAGTGGATTATTGTGAATGCAATGCAAAAGCAATTTCAAGTAGTTTAATACAAAATTCAAGCACTCGAAAACACTATATTAAAAACACTACATTAAAATGCAAGCATTTCCAAGGTTATTCCATTCAAACTGGAAATAAGGTGCTGCGTTTACTGCAATTTTCTTAACACTGAAAGTCAATGTCTATAGAGCTGTTCAGGAGGTCATATTTATGTTGACAATGGTCAATACATGTTTTAAGTCATTCACTAAAATATTAGATATTTTGAAACAGAGTAAAAGAGACAAAGACAAACAGACCTGAGGATAAAAAAAATAAACTACAGAATTGAACCTGACAACTGGCTTCACAGTTTTTCCTCAATTGCTTTGGCACATTTTTCAAAACAGACTAAACATTCTCTAAACTGTGAGTGCAAATCCCCAAACTGTTTGCTGGGACTTCAAAAGTTTATTGCAGATTTGCAAAATGTAGTTACTCTTACGAAGCCAAGGCCACCAAAGTGTATTTGTCACCGTTTAAGCCATGACAGTCTAGTTTTTTCACCATGACAGTCACCCATCGAAATTAAGGTTTAAAAAAAATCTATTTGTTAAGAGTGAATAGAACATGGAATTTTTTGTATTAGATCATGTATTACATGCAAAGTGCAATCTTGCTAGTCCAGTTACTGTGTTGTATACTTCATATTTCTTTTGGTTACGCAAATGTTGCTGCGGTTCACGATTGTGAATGTAGTGATATATGGGCGTCACAGTGAAAGTGAGTAGCGCGATCGCCTCACAGCAAGAAGGTTGCTGGTTTGAGCCCCGGCTGGGTCAGTTGACATTTCTGTGTAGAGTTTGGATGTTCTCCACGTGTTTGCGTTGGTTTCCTCCGGGTGGTCCGGTTTCCGATTTCATTCATTCATTTTACTTCTGCTTAGTCCCTGGTTTATCAGGGGTTAACACAGCGAAATGAACCACTTACTTGACAGATTTCTGTGTTTTTAACTTCAGGTGGTTTGTGTAATGTGTTTTATGCAAAATGTATTCAATTTGAACAGTACTGAAGACAGGTAAGATGCCTTCAATGAACTACAGGAAAAAAAAAAAAAAAACTCTTAAGGCTGATTTATACTTTCACCTGGCGCCGCACTGCGCATCTCAAAAAGACGAGGCTCTTTAAAACGACAGGGGGCGGTTAAAAGAAACCCATCGAAAAGTCAGACGAATAAACAGAGAAGTAGGAGGTTTTCGAAACTACGTCATATCATTAATATTATTCAGGATTTTTAAACTAGTTATTTTTTATTATTTTTATAATTTATTATAAAGATCATATAAATATCTATAAAGAGCAAACTGTTTGATCGAGTCTCAAAACATTTCATGCGGTCCGCCAGCCAAAATCATGTCGTGCACACACCCAAAGCAAACCTCTGCAAAATGATGTCACATTCGCTGTGTGCACTGAGTTCAGTAACTGAAAGCTGATTGGCTATTGCATGTTGGTCTCATTTGTAGTTGTAATACTGCAAATTACATTTGGACTAGTGAAATAAAGAACTATAACACAGAAACCAAGCAACAACAACAAAAAATAATTTAAAATGAGCATTAGATGTAGCATTACATGAACATCGGAAAAATAAGACCTGTGCAAAAATATTTATGACATACAAAAGCAAATTTAAGACTTTAAGGCCTAAAATTTCCCCCGGATAGACCTCGCGGACACCCTGTTTTTGCAATAAAACAAAAAGCACAAGTGGATTCAGCTGGTTTTGGCACAAAAGAAAATCTACCTTGTTAAAAACCAAAGAATCGTCTAAAGTGACATTTTTTTTTTAAGTTATTTTATTTACTAGCTAATAACCTTATTATCTAGAAGATAAAACTTCTGAACCTAATCAGAGGAGCCTGATAGAAAATGCCCATTTACAAAAAATTAGGTCTGATGGATTTAGGCCCAATCCCAATTGTACCCCTTACCCCTTAGCCCTTCCCCTTACCCCTACCCCTCATTTTGTGCGTTTATGTGAAGGGGTAGTAGTGTCCCAATTCTCTTTAGCTTGAAGGTGTAGGGCTAAGGGGAAGGGGTATACACCCCTTCAAACGAAGATTTTTCAGGACCACACTCATTACCAAGGGGTAAGAAAATTTCCCAGAATACAGTTTCGCTGCACCCGGAAGTAAGGAGAGCCACAAATTTGTATTTTTTGTCATTATCACGAAATTTTGCAACAAACAAACACATATTTTAATATATTCATAACCGTGTTCATGTTTTACCGTCATGCTTTTATAAATAAACGCTAAAATAAAAAACGCTAAATTTTGCAATCTATAATCCCTAATTATAACTCCTGTACAGTAGTCCCACAACATTCTGACACTCGATGACACTCAAATACCCTGTCAGAAAAGTCTAGTGGCTGAGAATGAGCGTTTTACAGAGTCTGCTATAATGTTAATGTTGCTTTTGGTGTGTTTACATAGATAAATATGGCCACGGTGTAAATGCACAGTATAGTTACAATCTTATTGTAACATTTGATCGTTACGATAACATAATATATGCCTTCAGTGATTTTCCTGAGGATAAACACCAAAAAATAACACAACTGGAATAACTACAGCAGTCGCGATCGTCTGATCTCATATGAAGCAAGAGTTGTTGTAGTAGTGTCCCAATTCTTAGGGGTAAATTTTGAAGCCCTTCCCCTTCACACTCGTTTTTAACGGCCAAGGGGAAGGGGAAGGGGTAGGGGTACAAAAATAGAATTGGGATTGGGCCTTAATGGGTTTTGCATCTGAACTCTCCACATATTCAGTGCTTTTTTGTCATTTATATAAACGCATGAAAATAAAATGACAAATCAAATTTCTGACACGTCGCATAAAATATGCTCTGTTGGTGTCTGACACTTTGTGCTCTATGAAGTGTCAAATAACTCAAATCTAAATGAGTAAAAAAGGCTTTACAAAGCAGCCTCAATGCTACAAAAAGAAAAATGTTTTTTTGTTTGTTTTTTTCAGCTATTTTCTGAACTGAATCTATGGCGCAAAATACATAATTTGTTGTGTAAAAAAATAGACCCAAAGTACCCTGTTTTCTTTCTTAAATGCATGTTGTTTTATGCACTATGCTAATGCATGTCAGAAAAAAAATGTGTGTAAACGGCTGGTGTCAATTGCAGCGATTGGGTCAGGTCACGAATCTGCTTTTTGCTCAAGCTAAACGGCTCAGAAAGCATCGGCGTGAAATCTTGCCTTGAGTTTTGCATGTTAATGAGTTTGTGTGAATGCAAAAGATGGCCCACATTACATTCTCGCCGAATATGTGTCATGCAAAAACCCTATCAGGGGCGGCTATCTCTGCAAACAATGAAGCACCCGTGGGGATTTGACTCACACCAAATGGCTAGCATTGCTTCCACGTTGCATTACCATTGCAAAAAAACTCCCACCCACGTTTCCCTCGGCTCCCCCTGGCTAGGTCACTTTGAGTCTTTGAGAAAGCTGTCCTCCATAAAGGATACGTTAGTTGAGGAGATAAATGCAGCGCGACGCTCTAGGCCATAAGAGCACATTCGTTCACCTGCTAATCATGACCATTAATCACTCCGCCTGACTCTCTCTTTCCCATAGGCCACAGGCACACGGGTCAGGGCCAGCGTCTGCTGCTTGCTGTAGGCTCGCAGGTTAATGCGCATGCTGCTCTACTAGGTAACATGAGGTTTAACATGATTTCAAAGTGCTCTCTCAACAGGACAGGGTGGAAAAAAAAGACTAAAGTCAAAACCACTACTCAGAATATTCACACAACTTTGGAGTATTTAAGAAGCAACAGTGGACAAGATATGAACACATTAAAGTGTATTAGTTTCTTATTGTAGCTACAGTTTTTTCATTTGCAACTTGTTTATACAATGTCCTGCTTCATTACACTGTAAAAAAAAAAAAAAAACATAGTTTATGGTTTATTTCTGGGAGCTGGGGTGCCGGAAAAAAACGTAAAACAACACTTGTTAAATTACAGAAATTTGCTGTTAAATAACAGACAATAAATGACAGAAATTTCCTTAAATTTTAAGTTTTAGTACATTTCTGTAATTCAACCTCTGTTATTTTACAGTACAATTTCTGTAAGTTAACTGCCGTTATTTTACTTTTTTTTTCGGCACCCCAGCTGCCAGAAATAAACCGTAAAATTAAGATTTTTTTTTTTTTTAACAGTCTACCCTAACTTGCCTAAATAACTTAACCTAATTAAGCATTTCAACTGCACTTTAAGCTGAATACTAGCTTGAAAATATTGAAAAATATCTAAATAAATAGTAAAATAGTATGTACTGTCATCATGGCAAAGACAAAAGAAATCAGTCTTTTAAAAAAACATCTTTCCAATAAATAGAAATTAGGGGGAAATATATACAGGGAGGCTAATAATTCTGACTTCAACTGCGCACTACCTGACAAAAGTCTTGTCGCCTATCCAGGTTTTAGGAAAAAAAAATAATGACTTGACTTCTAGTTGCCCATTTGGTATCAGAAGTGGCTTATATGAAAGGCAAAGGCCTCTAGATTACACTTTCTTTACCAAAATAAAATATGATCATGCCTTGATTTTTAATTGTTTAATTAGTAAGGTCTGACTTTGCTTAGACAAAAGTCTTGTCACTTAACAGAAACAATGTACAGTACAGAATATAAAGTTATGGTGCAGTGGAAAAAGAATGAATATTGTGTATGACTCCCATGAGCTTGGAGGACTGCATCCATACATCTCTGCAATGACTCAAATCACTTATTAATCAAGTCATCTGAAATGGCAAAGAAAGTGTTCTTACAGGACTCCCAGAGTTCATCAAGATTCTTTGGATCCATCTTTAATGCCTCCATCTTAGCCCAGACATGCTCAATAATATTCAAGCCTGGTGACTGGGCTGGCCAATGCTGGAGCACCTTGATCTTCTTTGCTTTCAGGAACTTAGATGTGGAGGTTGAAGTATGAGAAGGAGTTCTATCCTGCTGTGGTTTGTAATGTAATGGGCAGCACAAATGTCTTGATACTTCAGGCTGTTGATGTTACCATCCACTCTGCTAATCTCACACGCCCCCATACTAAATGTAACCCCAAACCATGATTTTTCATCACCAAACTTGATTGATTTCTGTGACAATATTGGGTCCATGTGAGTTCCAATTGGTCTTCTGCAGTATTTGTGATGATTGGGATGCATTTCAACAGATGATTAAAAAAAAACTACTTTCTGCCACTTTTCCAAATGATCAACTAGAAGTCAAGTTACTATTTGTTGCTTTTACAACTGGGATTGAAAACAAGACTTTTGTCAGGTAGTGTACATAAACAAAATGCATGCTTAAAGCTGGTTAAGAAACCCAACTGCTGTTGGAACAAATTAACGCAAATATCTTATTTAATTGCAAATATGTTTTTAAGCCTGAATGTATTATGCTAGCATATTAATTTCCAGAGTAATATTTATCATTATTATTTATTTTAAAAGTAATATAACTGACTTCATCAGCTCCACTGAACCCAAATAAAACAAACATAACTCATTAAAATGGGTATTACAAATTGGCTTGCACCAAAATTGCATCAGAAATAGAAAAGAAAATACAGTGACAGGTGTTTAAAACACGGTTAAATGATTCTGATAATTGCACTTCTGCAGAGTAAATTCTAGAGTTGCACAATATCATTTCTTCTCAACAATTTGGATGTAAAATATGTATTTGTTGAAAGTAAAAGATGTAGAAAGTTAATGACAGGGTTATATTTGTGATAAACATCATCTTCAGACAGTCAGAGTTATCAATCAGAAATCTTTGCACATAAGGTAGAATGCAGCTTAAGTTTTGGGTTTCAAAGTTGAGATGCGAGAATTATTGCACAAGCAAGCTGGAATTAACTGCTGTTTGAATGTGTGTGAGTTGAAATTAGCAAGTAGGTCCCTTACTTGGGAGGCAAAAACACATCTTAAGAGTCCAAAATCATTAACTGCACAATGAAGCCCATTAAAAAGCATTTAGACCAAGTATTAATTACACATTGTGCATCTTTTTCGCTTCATTAAGAGTGCAAATGGAAATGCAAAAAAAAGAAGTGAGACAGAGAAATTGCAGACTATATATACAGCTGAAGTCAAAACTATTAGCTTCAAAGCTTATAGTTGGTAAACTATTAGTAAATAGCAAATAAATTACAAAGACAAAATATTTTATTAGAAGTTTGTTCTTAAAAATAATTGCTAAAAAATCGTTTCTCTGTTAAACAAAACCTATATGCTCACAGGCAACTTCATTAGGTACACCTGTCTAACTGCTCATTAACACAAATTTCTGATCATTCCAATCACATGGCAGCAACTCAATGCGTTTAGGCATGTAGACATGGTCAAGGCAATCTGCTGCAGTTCAAACTGAGCATCAAAATGGGGAGATTTAATGATTTTGAACAAGGCATAGTGGTTGGTGCCAGCGGGGCTGAGTAGTTCAGAAACTGCTGATCTACAGAGCTTTTCATGCTTAACCATCTCTAGCGTTTACAGAGAATGGTCCAAAAAAGAAAATATCCAGTGAGCGGCAGTTGTCTTTCATCAACAAGGTGCAAATGCCTTGCTGATGCCAGAGGTCAGAGGAGAAAGGCCAGACTGGTTCCAGCTGATAGAAAGGCAACAGTAACTCAAATAACCACTCGTTATAACTGAGGTATGCAGAAAAGCATCTCTGAATGCACAACACATTAAACCTTGAGGTCGATGGGCTACAGGAGCAGAAGACCACACTGGGTGTCACTCCTGAAAGCTAAGAACTGAGAATTTGCACAGGTTCACCAAAATTGGACAATATAATATTGGAAAAACGTTGCCTGATCTGATGAGTCTTAATTTCAGCTTCAACATTCGGATGGTAGGGTCAGAATTTGGTGTCAACAAAATGAAAGCATGGATCCATCCTGCTTATCAACGGTTCAGGCTGGTGGTGTAATGGTTTGGAGGATATGTCCTGCATTATGTTCTGCAACACCTAGACAGACCAGGGACCTATGTGAGGATCTTGTTTGTTGACTTCAGCTCAGCTTTTAACACTATCATCCCAAAACTTCTCCTGCCCAAATTAACTAAGCTCTCCGTGCCCACCTCTGTCTGTCAGTGGATCAACAGATTCCTAACGGTCAGGCTGCAGCTGGTGAAGCTGGGAAAATTCTCATCCAGTACCCGCACAATCAGCACTGGCGCCCCCCAGGGGTGTGTCCTCTCCCCACTGCTCTTCTCCCTGTACACGAATGACTGCACTTCGAAAGACTCCTCTGTCAAGCTCCTAAAGTTTGCAGACGACACTACACTTATCGGCCTCATTCAGGACGGTGACGAGTCTGCTTACAGACAGGAGGTTAAGGAGTTGGCTGTCTGGTGCAGTCACAACAACCTGGAGCTGAACACGCTCAAAACAGTAGAGATGATAGTGGACTTCAGGAGAAACCCCCCTGCTCTCTCCCCACTGAGTATCATGGACAGCATTGCGGCAGCAGTGGAGTCATTCAGGTTCCTGGGCACCACCATCTCTCAGGACCTGAAGTAGGACACTCACATTGACTCCATTGTCAAAAAAGCTCAACAGAGGCTGTACTTTCTTCATCAGCTGAGGAAGTTCAACCTCCCAAAGGAGCTGCTAAAACAGTTCTACACCTCCATCATTGAATCAGTCATCTGCACTTCAATAACTGTCTGGTTTAGCTCAGCTACCAAATCCGACCTCCGAAGACTACGTCGAATAGTTCGGACTGCTGAGCGAATCATTGGTACAACCCTCCCTACTCTCCAAGAACTGTTCTTATCCAGAGTGAGCAGAAGGGCTGCTAAAATCACTCTGGACCTCTTACACCCAGCACACTGCCTCTTTGAACTTGAACCTTCTGGTCGACGCTACAGAGCCCTGCGCACCAGAACAGCCCGACAGAGAAACAGTTTCTTCCCTCAGGCAATCCATCTCATGAACACTTGATGATGATAATAATTGTGGAACCAACATCACTACCTGCTATACACTTTTTTTATACACACATACACTTAACAACACACTTTACATGCCAATTTGCACATAACAGCTGCACATATTATGTTGCATATAGTAATACACCTGTACATACACTTGTCAATTTGTATATTGCATTCACTACTTTTTAAAATATATTTATTATCTGTTTTTTTAGTCCTTTGTAATTCTGTTGCACTGTAGAAGCTCTGTCACGAAAACAAATTCCTCGTATGTGTGAACATACCTGGCAATAAAGCTCTTTCTGATTCTGATATTTGGCACACTTTGGGCCCAGTAGTATCAACTGAGCATCATGCCAAAGCCACAGCCTACCTGAGTATTGTTGTTGACCATGTCCATTCCTTTATGAGCACAGTGTACCCATCTTCTGATGGCTACTTCAAGCAGGATAACGTGCCATGTCATACAGCGCGAATCATTTCAGACTGGTTTCTTGAACATGACAATGAGTTCACTGTACCCAAATGGCTTCCACAGTCACCTTTGGGATGTGGTGGAACGGGAGATTCACATCATGGATGTGCAGCCAACAAATCTGCAGCAACTGCGTGACACTATCAAGTCAACATGGAGCAAAATCTCTGAGGAATATTTCCAGTACCTTGTGGAATCTATGCCATGAAGGATTAAGGCAGTTCTGAAGGCAAAAGGGGGTCTAATCCAGTACTAGTGAGGTGTACCTAATAAAGTGACCAGTGAGTGTATATTTTTGAATTAAGAATTACAATTTCACAAGATAATAATTTTGACTCAAAGTGAATCAACATTGCATATTTCTATGAAGGTTATGGAGAGAGATTATTGCACACATATGAATGCATACACTATAACAAAACCTGCCTGACAAAGCAACACATTGATTTTCCAGTGAAATCACAATGAACTTTAGAAAAAAACGAAGCTATCAGCTGGTTTGTTTAATGAGTCTCAGCAGCCTTGGAGCACACATGCACAGAGAAACATCTGTTAGCTCACTCTACTACTCCGTGATTAACTACATAACACCTACATAACCATCTGAGAGGTGTTTTTCAATCCATCTTCTAGTTATAGGCAAAAACTGCAGCGCAATCTTCAGTGCCTTGAGCTATCTGTGTTCACAGCCGCTGACAGACCTGCATAAACAATACCCATCTGTTTCTGTTCTTACTGACAGTGATGGAGAGATAGACAGTCTTCACAAACTGAGAAGTCACTCTTCATACATGTCACACACACACACACGCACCTGCCTAATTATTCAGATTGCTTTCAGACATCTAACAGCAGTTAAACATGTTTTAAAAAGTATATTTATTTATGATGAGCACAGACACTCTACTTCACATATTTACAGCATGTCACACATACAGTTATTAGGAACCATTCGCTTTTCCTGAGAGACTATTTTAACAACATGGGCAACACTGACTGCTGGCAATGCAATGTAGGAGAAAAAGTGAGCAGAGAAAAAGTTTATTTTTAAACACTTTACCCTCCACAATGTACACAAAAGAAGACAGGTTTGTTTTTTTTTACAGCGTATGCCATTAGCAAATCAATTATATTGTATAAAAATTATATTAAACCAAATTATATACAATTAATTATATATTCTTTTTAAAATATATGGCTATCACTACCGATTAAATCTCTGACCCATTAACAGTTTTTTCTAGAAACTTCCAAATATAAATAACATTATTGAAAATAACAAATATATTTCTATAGAAGTATATTATGGGGATATTATACACTGGTCATAATTAGGGATTATGACCAGTGAAAATTATACTGTATGTGGGTCACTCTGTCAAATAAACAAACTTTTATATTGTATATTTTTTAGTATTTTATATTGTATATTTTTTAGTATTTTATATTATATATATATATATATATATATAT